>BMAU01018320.1:0-324884 GCA_019973935.1 Trichonephila clavipes | reverse complement strand
TATATAATAAAATCTAAATTAAAAATCATAGTGAATAACCTCGAACTGTCATAACAATTCTAGAAAACAATACTTTTGGAGGAGTACGACTATCCAGTTCACAACAGATTCTAAAATAAAAGTATTAAAATGTTCATTCCATTATTTTTTCGAAATTCTGTACTTACGTATTAGCGTCACCGCAGCCAAATTTGTGCCCACGAGTCGCGCCATTTTCCTCCAAAATCTGTGACTGATTAGTTTTTCATTAATACATATGTTTGTTTTTGTTATTTTGATATCATGGCGTGATTATTGTGTCGCCAATTTAAGTGCGGTGACGTTAATACGTAAGTATCCAAAATTCTTCAATGAGTGCATTCCATTTTTTTCTTTTCATGCTTGAAAATACCCATAGAAATTTTAAAACAAATATAGTTACATTTGATTAAAAAGCTTTTGTACTTGTAAAGAATGCGATCTAATAAATACTCATACAGTTGTTTAAAAATAATATTTTTCCTTAGTGGCGTAACGGGAGAATATTAGGCCCCCTTCTGCAAAGTAAGGCTCGTACAAGCTGGATCTTACGTACTTAGTGTCAGTTAGGATTTGGGACCCTAGAGGCCCTGTCCCCCCTGCAATACGAGGGTTGGTGGGGTGTACATTACGCCACTGTTTTTCCATCATATTTAAGTTTGAAAAAACTGTATTTTCACGAAAACCTTTTTGAATTGTTGAAAAAAAATAGAAAAAAAAACAAACTGATTCATCGCATTAATGTTAGTCTTCAAAGAACAGTACTTTTGGCCCTTTCTTGCGTTTTATAATGAATTTTGTCGATCGGCAATTTTTTATTTATTTTTCCTGGCTCTCTCCTAAAATGATTTCCCATTACTACTTCAAGTGAACTTGTATCTGATCCAATACCAAAAGTAGACGAGTTATAAAACATGTTTGGAAATTGATAATGGCAATGTCGGTTCCCGCGCTGGTTTGTTTTGATTATTTATAGAACTTTTTTGCGGGATAAAGTTTATATTTTATCTTAAGCAATTGCAATCAGATATATTAAAACGTTGATTTTATGTAATAGTGAAAATTAATCTTTTACTTTAAAATCTGATCATGCCTCCGAAACCTACTACAGCTATCCTGAAAAAATTAAGAGATGTGATGAAAGATACAAAATATGTATGCCAAAATTTGCAAGCGTATGTTATACCATCTTGCGATGCCCACCAAGTAAGAAAATTAAGTGGACCATAGTTGTGCTTAAAATTAGACGCTCAACCTTAAATTTACAAGTAAAAATTGCCGGAAACAGTAACTTGAACGTTGTTTCATTTTAACCTTGTAGCAATATTGTTACCAAGTTATTTAATTTTTAGAACCAATCTTTAGAAAAATGATAATACGTGAATTAATCGAAATTTTATAAAAGTTGATTTTTCGTTTCAAAATTTGTCATGTGTTCATTCTGAAAAATCGAGACATTTTTTTATTTAGAAGAAATGTATGGTTATATATAACGTTGAAACAGTATTTTATGGCTGATGTTTCTGCTGTTTAAAAATTCCAATACTTGTAGCTGGTTTATTAAAATTGTCTGTAAATTAATGAATAATATTTTTCAAAAGCAATAATACATTGTTGTGTATTTGCTTCATTTTTTGTTTTATTATTTATTTAGGATGAATTGAATCTAGTAATGACATCAGATTTTGTTTTTTAAAAATGATAAATTTGTTTAAATATAGTAAGTAATTGTGTTGTAATGTTACTACTAATTTCTTTAAATTGTGCCTGTTTCTTGGGCATGCTTATAAACTAGTGACCAAATACGTGCCATTAGTCAGACTTTGGTCCTTCTTTAAGAATCTCTCAGTCCATTAAAATGCAGAGGTTACAGGAGTGTATGTTATGCTTCTGGAGAAAATCTAATATGAAAAATACATTAGTTGTGTTTTGAAATGTGCAGAATATGTTAAAGTTGAGTATAGGAAGTCACTTATCACTCTCAGGAGGCCCTGTATCAAACTCTTTTTTGGGGCCCCTTTTTAGATATTGGAGCCCTGTTAGTGCTACTGTAATTACATTTGTTGGGCCCTGTAGGTTGGGGGCCCCATATCTTTGATACGGTGGTAACCACGCTCCTGTCTCTTATATGATTCTGGACTCAGAAAATAAAAGAAATTAAATGTTGCAAAATATTTTTCTATAAAAAAATAGACCCCTCCCACCTCATTTGCATTAACTTGTAAATAATACATGTTAATGCGAAAACTACGCATCAATATTAACTCCAAAAGAAAAAATTCTCAATTAAAATTGTTATACTTTCCTTGTTTCATTCTAACAAAAATTCTTATATTTAATTTGCAATGAAATTTTCATTTAAATTGTAATTAAATTCTACAGATATCAATGTTAAATTGGGTTCACACCTAGGAGAGCCCCCACCCTTGGCGCGAATCACTTTGGTTGGCGATAATTTCGCCGTCATGGTAACCTTGCTTTTAAATACAACATATTGCAACCCTAAATTTTTCTAGAATTTTCGTCTCATTTGTGGGCGCGCATTTCAAATTTCATTTTCTTGGGCACCGGGTTGAAAGTATGGCTGCGCTTGTAAGTGAATACACGTTAGAATTTTTTACGTTATTGAATGCAAGAAAGAATTGATTGAATGGTTTTTTGAAAGAAGGATTAATTGCTTCAAGTTATGAATGCCCTAAATGTAATGAGCAAATGGGATTAAATGAACGAAAGAGTGTTGTTTTGGATGGATTTGAATGGAGATGTTGAAAAAAAGGTGTGAATACGCATGATGTTTGCAAAAGTATAAGAAAGAATTTGTGGTTTTCCAATAGTAAGTTAATCGGCAATAAAACGTTTTCTCCGTAATCACACCAGCCACGCAGAAGGCATGTTCGACCATTACCTCGCGATCACTCACTCAGCAACGAGACTTTCCAGAATTTTTAAAAGCAGTTGTTACACTTTACCCTCCACTTGGGAAGGATCAACAATAAGAAAGTAAAGTGCTGTTATATTTTTATCTTAAATGTTAAATTTCTGTATTGTTTACATGTATTTTCATTGCGCATCCATCTTATACTGCTATATTTACTTGTCACCGTTGTTGGGTTTGCTTGGCGCCATTTTCGTTTGGCTTGGCGCTTTTTTCCGGTTTGGCGCCAAGGGTGGGGGCTCTCCTAGGAGTTTACCTTTTAAATTGGCTAGGATTTTTTTTTTGTGCGTGTAAGTGTACAATCTTTATTTATGACTTGTTAAATTAATTTTTTTCCTCATTATTTTAAACTACATTTGTTAAAGAATTTTGTACATCATTTCAAAAGTAACTTTTAGGTTAGGTTTATGCATAAGATGTGTATCATATTGTTGATTAAAGTAAAGAGCAGGAATTCATTGTAACTGAGATCCTGGGCACATGTGCTTGTTTGACCACCATTAGGTATGCAGCTGGTAGATCTCATTTACCTGCAAAAATCTTGTTTTCATTTTTTTTTAAAGCATGGAATGTTTATGTTAACGATAATCTAAAAGAAATTTGGGTGAAATTGTCGAATCGGCCGCCTTTCCACCAAATTTTGAAAATCGCCAATTTGGCACATTCTTGCATGTTGTGTTTTGAGTAGCAACCTTATCACAACACGCAATGCCGGAGCGTGGAATTAAAGATGGCGGAAGGAAAATCATTAAAAAATAGCATTTTAATGTTTTGAAACTAAAAATCGCTTAAAAAATTATGCAATTAAAAACGGAAATAATTTTACTTACCTTAAAAAAATGCTGCTTTTTCTGACATTTTTGATGATGATGTGTTCCCTATAGAAATTATACCTCCTCCCCTCTTTTTATAAGTTCTGTCCTTCCTGAAAAGTGGCCTCCTTTTCAATATTTTAAAAACTGATCTGTTAATCTCTGTATTCAGAGATGAACCAAACATGTTTTCAAAATGTCGAAGAATGCTCTGAACCAAATATCATAGGAAATAACAGTTTTAAATGGTATTTTTTTGACTTTGTGGCAAGTAAATTGGGCAGATATAGAAAATTACGTTGAGTTTTTATCGAAAGAAATGCCTGATATTAAAATTGATGACAATTGTCTGTTTGAAGAAGAAAGAAGACTGGGAATGTATATTTAAATTCTAATAAATTAGGACAGTTGAGAAAATCAACATGCTGAGAAATTGGTAAAAGATGGGTAAAATTACTTAAACCATTTCAAAAATGAACACATTCAATTGAAAATGTAATTATTCTAGTTGGATTTACATTGTGCTGCCCTGGAACTAATGCAGCAGCTGAAAAAGTTTTTTTCAGTTGGTAATGATTTTTGTGAAGTGACTAGTGAGAAATCAAAATTGAATGTTAATATTTTAGCTACAGTGCTTACCGTAAAATTCAGTATGAAGGATATTTTTGCCCGAACTTTTCGATATATTAGAAAATAATATGTTGACAAAAAAAAAATTCATTCAATGGAAAAATACTTGCTTAAGATAATAATCAAAAAGAATGTAAGTATAATTAGCTTATTTTTGTTTGAATTAATAAAACGTTTCATATATTTAAGTTGTAATTTTTTCTTAAATTTTTCATCCTCCTTTTCATTGTAAGAAAAATGGTCACCTTAATATTACTCAGTTCAAACTAAGACCCTTTCCTTACACTCCTAACCACATGATGGTTATCCTCTTTTCACACGCGACTGATTTCTGCAGTACCATTCAAAAACCATCATTCATTTTCTTACCCGTTTTTGCTCTCAATTCCATACTTATTCCACATCTCGGACATGCATAGGATGATTCATTCAAACCTTCTTTCATCCACCATTCTAAAACAGCTTTCTTTCCAAGCACAGGCAACAGGGCAAAAAAACATTCAGAATATTAATTGTACTTTTTCATGCATTCATTCAAATTCTCTCTAATAGCATCGCTTGACATCGTAGCAATCTGTGAGAATTTATGCATAGAAAAAGAGTAATATTACTTGTGAAAATGATTCCATAATGAAAGAACAAATCCAAAGGAAACAGCTGGTCTAACGGAATTTCTGGAGCAAGTGAAGAATTGCTGGTTGCTAAGGCGGTTAAAAAAAAATGAGCTGCGCATGTGCATTACTAATTATCGGTAATTTTTAAAGTAATAAAAACTTTCTGCCCATGCGTGAAAATATCGCTGTTGGAAAATTAAACTGTGAAAATTAAAGAAATATACTGCGCATGCGCAAAATTTCGCCAAAAACGACTTCTTCACAGGAAAACAAATTCAGAAGGGTTACCAGATTTGGCGAGAGGCGGCCGATTTGACAAATCAACTGAAATGTTGTTATTGTTAAAACAGAAGTTTTGTATTGAAGCTATTGAAATACTACATAATTCAATTATTTATTCCTTAATGTATATCAACAATTGAACAGTCTGATGCCATGCATTAAAAACATTGCAAAAAAAAAAAAAATCTTAAAATTTATGCAAAAATATTTTTTATTTCTTTAAAAAATTCTGTACAAATGAATGTTGAATAAAAACATAAATAGATATATCTAACAAAAATCATAAATGTAAAAAGCCTATACTTGAGATGAGAGGAATTACAAACAGTTAAATTAAAAAAGTGTTCAAACTTATTTTTTAGTGACTTTTATGTTAAATTCCTATAAATACATTTTGTTGGATAGTCAATAATTTGTAAAATGATTAATAATGGTGATGAAATCTGGAACATTTTATGGTGCATCTTAAAGAGGCTGACAGAGTTATCTTTTAGAGCTCCATTAATGTCCCCAAATCGACCTGAGATACTTTGGAGTGCAATCTATTGGAACTATTTTATGAATTTTTTTTAAATTCAAGAATGTAAATATTAAACTGTTAGTTTTACTACATTTTCTTAAATTTCTTAGTAGTTTTCTGTTTTGGGAGGCTGAAAAAATACAACAAACTAAAGGGCCAAATGCCAGTTAAAATTTATTAAATTATAGTAAACTTACCACACAGTTAACAAGTGTGAGTACTTATGGTGCATGTGTTGAAGGACAACTTAAAAAAAAAAGCACACTTTATTTTGTATTTGATGTTTAATTTGATAAAAAAGAAGTAAATCATTGCCAATGGTGCCCTAAAAGGAAAAAGTACTGCTTTTTCTGCATAAATCAATAGCTTTATAATATAATAAAGTATGCAAATTTCTAACCAGTTGACAATAAATACATACTCTTTGATGAAATCATCTTTTTACTTAAGTGAAATCTAAATATTCTTTAGTTTCTATTTCTCTGTACTTTATGATTTTACATTAATGTCTGTAACTGTCCATTTTCTTTTTTCTATAAAAATTTTGAAACATTCAGATAGGCCACTTTTTCAATAACATAAATATTTGCACTTTCTTTGGCTACTTTTTTTTATGTATAAAATATTTTACTTTCCTAAAAATTTATAACTTACATAGATATTATATTGCCTATTTTCATTTTTATTTTTAATTGAAATTTTTCAAGAACTCAAATTTTAATACTCTTAGAGCAAAATTTCACCTGGTTAATATTAAGATTATGCTATATTATTAGGAACAGAATGTATGAATATATTCTTAATCAATTCACTTATATTTTGACCGATTTGTGTGGTTCGGTCCTAGGAGAGACCATACCCTTGGCGCGAATTATTTTGGTTTGTGATAATTGCGCCATCTTGGTAACCCTACTTTGATACACTAGATATGGTAAACCTTACTATTACCTGGAATTTTCTTATTTTGTCGATGGGTATTTCGAATTTCATTTTGTTGTTGGGCACCGGGCTGGAAGTATGGCTGCATATGTGGGTGAATATACCTTAGAGTTTTTTACTTTGTTGAATGTGAAATGTAAGAAAGAATTGATTGAATGGTGTATGAAGGAAGGATTGATTGCTTGAGTTATGAATGTCCTAAATGTGATGAACGAATGGGATTATATGAACGAAAGAGCTTTCTTCGAAATCGTACCAGTCAAGCCGAAGGTTTGTTCAACCATTACCTCGCAGAATTTATATGGCGATGCTCACACGATCATTCACTTAGCGATGAGACCTTCAAAGTTTTTTTAAAATCTATTACGTTGTACCTTCCACTCGGAAAAGATAAGTAGTAAGAATGTAAGTGCTGCTTTTATATTTTTTATCTTAAATGTGTAATTTCTGTATTGTTTACATATATTTTTATTACGCATCTTCCTTATCCCACCATATTAACTTGCTGCCATTGTCGGTTTTGTTTGGCGCCATCTCGTTCTCGATTGGCGCTTTTTTCGGTTTGTCGCCAAGGGTGTGGGCTCTCCTTGGATTTTACCAGAGGTTAATATCAAATTTGTAATAAAAATTTTTAAAAAATCTTATGGTATTTATGAAATATTACTTTATAATATATATTTCTCTCTGAGAAAAAATATTCTTTTACTTTTTTTCTAGAGTGAGTACATAGAAGCATGTGATAAGCGAAGAGCCTTTATTTCTGGATTTACTGGTAGTGATGGTAAGAATTTTTGACATTTCTTTATTTGTTGTTATGCAAATGAATTAATGTTGATATTTTTTAAAAAATTCTTCTGTTTTCTACAAAATATTTTTTTATATGTATATAGTGTAATAAATTTCAAAATTTAGGCTTTTGGAGAGCATATTTAAAACTGTTAAAAAGCTTATAAATCCAAAAAAGTTTAATTCTGAGGTTTCTTTAGGATATATATTTTTTAAGAAATCATAAGTATACAAAAATAATAAATGAAAAATTTCAGTATTATTGCATTAAAACTCAGTGTTACAACAGCCCATGTGGGCCAAGGCCAATACGGGACCCCTAAGTAAAGAAACAAGAAATCGTAAAATGTTAAAGAGCCCCCAAGGAATTTTGATACTGGGCCCTCTTAGGACTAGCTTCACCAGTGGCACTGAGGTGCATAAGCAGATGTTCCGGTCAGGTGGTCAGTCTGATGCAAAACCCTCAGTGTTAAGCTCCAAAACAATCATGCTACTCATTTATCGACCCTGTGGAGGGATGAAAGGCTGAGTCAACCTTGCCAAGCCTGGTGAATTTCTTTCCTGGAAAATCATAAGATTTTCATACTTTTTGTATTCTTGGGAACAACACAGGCTGAAATAATCCGAGGTGGTGAGTTTTGACAGGACTGGATTTCGACCTCTGATATAAATTTTAGCTGACAGCTAGGCTGCAATTTGGAATCATTTACCCAAAATTCCTGGGAAGGAGAAATGTTCCCCAGCAGTGGGGTAAGAGTGTAATATGAGATATAGGGTCGGGGAGAATTTTCGCAGCTGGTTGTAGGAAAGAGTCCTATTTGGCGTGGGGGAGGAACCTGATCAGCTCCTGTATGTCTATCGAATGCCGCTTCGCGAACTAAAAGTATGTAGTTTTTAAAGGAACATCATTTCGTAGGCTACAGGCATAACTATTCTGATACCTTAATCTATGCTGATAGCGTAAGTACTTACACTTAAAACTTCTAATTATTTAATTTGCTACTTTAAATTTTTTTCGGATACTTTTGGATATAGGCACTGAACCCCCAAGCTGTTTTGTGGAGAATATTTTTTTAAAAATCTCACAACTTTTCTTATTTTCCAATTTTTTAAACCAAACTTTTGAGTAAGGTTCTTCAGTTATTTTCATGTAACAAAAATATAACATTTTCATAAACAAGAAATCAGTTACACATATAAAATCTTTTAAATACAAGAATTTGTATTAACGTACGTGATCGCTACTCCAGTTAAAAATAAATGTTCAAGTATTTCTTAATATTTCTCTTAGTAGAACATTAGAAAAATAATTGGTTCAGGATTAATTAAAAATAATTGAAAATCGATCTTCAAACATGATACTCGGTGAGGCTTTGAAAACAATTCCTTTGACATCATCTGAAGCTGAGAGAGTATTTTTTTTGTGCAGCAGGGTTATTCATTATAAATCCAAGAACTTGTCTGAGTGATAAAAGCAATGGTTGCTTGTGTTTTCTGAAATCACACTTCAAAAAGGAATAATTAAAATATTTTACATTTTCTTTAGCTGAATTTATAAAAATGAGTATAAATTTTGGAATTTATATGTATCCTTATTTTATATAATTTTTATTGATATAAATTAAAAATAACATGTTTTCAAATTTTTTGAAAATTTGATGTATTTCCGGGAACGACAATTACCTTCCCAGGAATGAAAAAAGTTGGGAAATCGGAAACCCTACAGCCCGTGGTTTGAACTTCAGACCTCAGTGCAATGCACTACCACTCAGCCACTGGGCTTATGTTATTGTATGAATTATTTATATTTTCTGATTAATAACTGACATTTCAACAAATCATTTAAAAAAGCATTTTAATAAACGATTTTTTAATCTGTTTATTTAAGTTTAAAAATATAATTACTTTTCTTGATTTTTTCATAACTTGTATAAAAATGTTTGGCATATGGGACTTTTATAAATGATATGTAGTGACATTTCTTATGGCTCTAAGGATTTTTTTTTCTTAATAATATTTTTCTTAAATTCTATGAAGCAAACATTTATTGATTTCAAGAAAGCAATTACATATTCTTAAAATTAAATATGGCGAAATTTTTCCTTTTATAACTATAAAGATCTTGTTTTAGAATTTGACTTTAGTATATAATTTGTAGCATTAATGATAATGATTACTTTACAATGTTCACTATTAGTGTTGTTGTTATGCTTGTTTTCAGATATAAGTTTTTCTATTTATCTAATTGAATGATAATAATTTTGCTCTGTGTTATCTAATTATGAGATTTAATGTATAAACATTTAAGTTGCAAAGGAAAAATATTTTAATAAAGTAGCTTGTTTAAGTTTTCTCATGTGTTTTTGAGTATTTTTATTTGTTCTTTTTCATGAAAAATATATCTTGTTTAACACAGGTACTGCTATTGTGACTGAAAAACATGCTGCTCTTTGGACTGATGGACGATATTTTCTTCAAGCTAAACAAGAATTGGATGAAAATTGGATTCTTATGAAAATGGGTACATTTATTATTTTAGACTGTCTACAAAAGTTTATTACATTATTTTGTGTTGTTAAAATTTTCTTAGCTCTGCTTGATCAATATTGATAACTACATTTTTCACAATAAAATTAAAAGGCCTAGGAGTATTCTTATAATCCCTTAACTGGCACAGGCCTCACTCAGCCATTGGGTTGACCGCTCTTGTCATATATATGTGCCTTTCCAAAATGCAATCTGAAGCATTACTCTGCTGCCAGTTAAACTATTTTGAAGGCTTTGCAATGCAATAAAATGACCTTGACAGTATTTGGGAAGGATTTGCTTATTTATACCTATTCTTTTTCCCCAATACACCACATAGCTACATGTGCCTGTGTGAAAACAGTTGCATTGGTACATGCTTTTCTTAGGCAGGTAATGGGTTGATTCTATTACCTATTTATTAATCTTTTGATTAGTAAACCACTAAAAAAATTCTATCTCCATTTATAAATTCATACTTCCATCCTTATTTAATTTCTTTTCCTTTTGGTTTCTTTCCTATTGCTGGTGCTAGACTTACTCCATCCATTTGTCTTATTCCTTTTCTCCATTCCTTTCAGGCAGCCATTGCATAACACCACCAGCCAATGAGAATGTTTGCTCTCACCATTTTCAAATTTTACTGTTTTTCCACTACTTTGATGCAATCCTACAGTCTTCGGCTCTTTCCTTCTCTTCTCCCACTGCTCAAATCACTAAATTATTTGTGTATGAAAGCAAATTTTCTTTCTTTTGCAAGATACATTGAAAACTCAATGTCAATGTTAACACGTCACTGCAAACTCAGAAATGTATTTTTTAAAACTAAAATTTTATCAACCTTTGACTTTTTTTTCAACATTTATACTTATGTGAATACTTTTTACTTCTATTTTTAATAATTTACTGCTATTCATTTTAAATTTTAATTTAACACACTAGGTATTGTATATATATATGACTGCTATGTCATACTTTTTTTAACACAATTATCTTTTATTTATGTTAATTTTATTCTTTATTAACATCATACTTCAAAGCAACATAGGGCTATTAGCAATAAATCTCATTATTTTGAATCACGGTCAATTGAGGAAAATAGCATCTGAGGTGGCACCCCTCTCTCTTACACGATGTGAGAACTCTGAAACGCTACAGCGGTGTAGCATAACAAGAATTGGCCCTTATGCTACAACCCCCCTCATTCACTTGAACTGCAATAGATTTAATGTACATCAGTCC
Organism: Trichonephila clavipes; assembly: GCA_019973935.1. Taxonomy (NCBI): domain Eukaryota; kingdom Metazoa; phylum Arthropoda; class Arachnida; order Araneae; family Nephilidae; genus Trichonephila; species Trichonephila clavipes. Next base: position 313,580 of record BMAU01018320.1, on the reverse strand, counting down.
CTTTATATAGCAGGTTTCCTTTATTTATGCAGTGAAGTTTTTTTAGCACATTTTATGTTATTGAAATTTCTCCCCTTATTAAATAAATTTTTTTTTCTGTTGAAAATATTTATTATAATGGAAAAATTAGAATTATATAATAAATTACTTTTCACACAAACATTATATGCAATCTTTATTTAGTTTAACATAAAGGTAGAAAAATTGAAAAAAAAAATTTTTTTTTTTCATTTTGAAATGTCTAATTGTTTTCCCTATAAATGTGAAAGCTGTATAAAATTCTTAGTCTGGTTAATAATCAAAATTTACTCAGTTTTATTAATTGTATTTTATTATTGTAATAAAATAATGGTATTTTAATAGTAATGAAATAATTTTATTTCAATTTTGTCAGTATAATTACTCTATCTGAAATTATTTTTTTAATTAGGTATAACTGGTACTCCTACATTTGATGAATTTTTAGCTGATGTGAGTATAAAATCTTCAAAAAAGAAACTTCTTTCTTAAAAATTAATTATTTATCATAAGAACAAGCATAGAATAATATTTATTTAATATGAAATGCATTTATAGTTTTATAGATAAAAGTATTTTGAACTATTTTCAAAATTAACATTGAATGTGATTATTACTCCCAATATGTGTGATATTTTTATTGAAAATTTAAATAATTTTTTAATAAATAAAGTAAAAGTATTTAAATGCATTTCTTAATTAATCTTTCTATTGTATTAAATTTAGAATATTTCTTATTATTGCTATTTATTTTTAAAAATAACTTTTGCTATGCATCTAATAACTATCATTCAGAATTATATTTTAATGTTTAAATTTTAAAAAGGTACAGTTAAATTTTTATATTTCAGTGTTCAACCTTAAATAAAATATATTAAGAGAATTTGAATTCAAACTGTAATTAATTGTTTATTTTAATAATTTCAGTTGTTCCAAATTATTGTTTTCAGTTTTTCACTGATTTGAAATAATAGAACAAGATTGCGCATTTCATTGTAGCATCCAATTCCTTAGTATTATTGCTTTAAAAAGTTTACTATATATTTCCGATATTATTATTTATTGAAAATTATTTTCCAGGTTTTGCCTATGGGTAGCCATGTTGGTGTAGATCCTTTTTTAATGTCATTTGGTGAGTTGTTAAATTAAAAAAAAACTTAATTGAGACATTTTAATTAATACTTGAAGCTGTTACTTGTGTAAGTAATTTAAATTAATCTTGCGAAGAAACTTTAAAATTTATCTTTTAACAAAATGAAGAGTTTGTGAAACATTGAAATTTTACTAAAAAGCTTTGTACTATACCCTTTTCAAAAAAAAGAGATTTGTTTATATAAGATTTAAAAGAAAATTAATTTATTATTTTATTTTATTTTGTAAAATTTTAAAAACCACATTTGTTGAATTAAAATTTTCAAATAAAATTTGACTACATATATACTTTTAAATTTTATTAAATTTAGCTATTTCTTTTTTCTCTAACCACTTTCTTATCCATATGTAAACATTCAGTAATCATTATTGCAAATAGATTTTTAAAAATTATCACAAAATTATACTTTATAAAAATTCTACTTATTTCATTCTCCTTACAAAATGCAGTTTTGGGCTGTCTACAGAAGGATTTATTTATAATTTCACTTTGAATTGTATATTTTTATAAAGCAGAGTTTTGATTTACAATGATGAATGAACTTGCATTTTTTAGCAATTCTTGTGATTTTTTTTAGATTCTTGGAATACTTTATTTAAAGAACTTAAAATAAAGGGTCACAGCTTAGTACCTGTTGAAAAAAATTTAGTTGATGTCATTTGGGAGAATAAACCAGTACGTCCTTTGAATAAGGTTGATTATCTTCAAGTGAGATATACAGGTTTGTAAATCTTTTTTGTTAAATTTTAGTTCTTGTGTTATGTAATGTATTGAATGTGTGGAAAATATACAAAATTAATCTTTTATAAAAAAAAGATGTTACAAAAATCAAGTGGCAAATCTTTATATATATAAATCTTCTGTTCGTGTGTATGTGACTAAACTCCTAAACAGCTGGACCAATTTTGATGAAATTTTTTGTGTGGGTTCATGTGGATTTGAGAATAGTTCAGATTCACAATTCGGTCCAATATCGTTATTAGTTAAAAAGATATATTAATTAAAATCCTTAAAACACATAATTGTTTTACCCACATGTGCTGTTTATTTTGCTAATACGCGGCAAGAAAAAAAAAGAAGTAAGAGGGGAGAATTTTCCGTTACTTTTTTGCCATTTTTAAAATTGCAATCTAATTTTTATATCAAAATCAGACAAAAAAATAATTACAGAATCGGTAAGATTATTCATTTCACCACGATCGGTATATATCTTTATATATATATAATTCTTTTGTGCGTGTGTATGTGACTGAACTCCTCCTAAATGGCTGAACCGATTTGGATGATATTTTTTTTTGTGGGTTCAAGTGGATTCGAGAATGATTTAGATTTACAATTCGGTCCGATATCGCAATTAGTTAAAAATGTGCCAAAATTATATAAGGGTGCACGATTGTTCATAAAAAAATCATTGGAATATTCTTGAGACCACTATTTTGAGCGGCAATCTTCAAGGTAAAGTTGTACTTCTCTCTCTCTCTCTCTCTACCACAGATCCCAATGATTCTTTCAGACTCACCTACCCATTCAAATGTTTGCAATTTCCAATTCACTTGGCATTTGCTATGACCATTAATAAGTCACAAGGTCAAACATTGACAATTTGTGGCTTAGATTTAGAAAACCCTTGCTTTTTGCATGGCCAATTATATGTTGCATGTCCGAGGTTTGGCAAACCATTGCATTTGTTTGTTTATACCCCTCAAGGATTAACCAAAAACATTGTACATTCAATGGCATTACGATAAATTTATTTTTTGTGCATTAAAAAAAATATACCTGTTATGAAAATATCTTGAGTGTTATCTTTTTTTTTAACCTTTAATCAAAACAAGTTAAAGTTTCTATTCAAAATAGCTTCTATAATCAACTTAGTTCATAGTAATTATGTACTCACACACAATCGATAGTTCGAATTGGAGTAACTGTACATGGGATGATGTCAGGTATTGTTATAACTTTCTTTATAAAAAATTTCATCAAAATGGTTCAGATTGTTACAACTTATTCAAAAAAGTTTGTAATTTTCGGATTTAAGACGTGTGTACAGGACAACGTCTATCGGGACCGCTAGTATATACATATTAATTAAATCTTTTATCTAAAAATTCATATATATTAAGTATCAGTTTAAATGGTGATCCTTATATAGTATTCTTGTCTGTAAAATGGCATTTGCGGCCTATGCATATATGACACACCTGTTCCAAAAGTGTTAAGTTTTTTGTATCTCTGGCTTCTACGAAAGCTGTCAATCAGTTCTCAAAAGGAAATGTTGACGTCATTGATGAAAAGTTTTCAGTTGATCTCCATTAGTATATCTGGTGAGAATTATGATCTAAAGATTATCCAAGATGTGATAACATCTGTACCAATTTTTCTTTTTAACTCTATTAATGATGGAGTTGTGTCAAAATGTGGCATAAAGTTTGTTGCTAATTTTAAACAAAATGTCTTTTTATTTATTTATTTTTTAGGCAAAGTCTGGCAAGAAAAAGTGTGGGAGGTACAGAAAGAAATGCAGAATGAAAATGTTTCTGCCTTAATTGTGACAGCTTTGGATGAGATAGCTTGTAAGTTATTTATTATGTTTATATTTGTGTTTTAATATCAAAATGAAGAAGAGAAAAAAATCTTTTTAGAGCTTTTGAATGTAGCTTTTTTTCTTAGAATTTACCTGTAATTAAAAAATATGCTTATTATGCCAAATTGTAATAGAATATTCTTAAAAGAATTCACAAAATATTTCTCATTTCATTTGTCATTTAATAATGTTGCAGAATCTTTTACAATTACATTTTAATTGTATTTTTTAGTGAAATGTATAAAGTATCCAACATTGTATTCTTTTTCTATAACAGTTTTTAATAATATTAATTACTCTTTAATGTGTTATTTTAATTATTAAAATATAAAAAGTTTGCTAAAAATTTATTTAATCTTTAATTATTTTTTCTTTTCTAGGGCTGTTTAATCTTCGTGGCAGTGATATCCAATTCAATCCAGTTTTTTATTCTTATGCTGTGATAACTTTGAACTCAGTATTGTAAGACTTCTGGATATTTCAAATTTGAAAGAATTAATTTTTTTATTTTCTTTTTTCCCTACCATATCAAACATAAAATAATTAATAATAGTATCGATATGAACACTCATGCTTAACATTTTGGCATCATGATAAATGATGATAGTTTGATGGAATTATGTAAAAACATGAAGGGGATGCTTATTCTTAATTTCACACATTAATTAGAAGAAATAAAATTTAGATTGTTTAATTTTGATATTTGTTGGGTTATTGCAGGTAAAATATGTAAAAGTGAGTGTTAGTGGATTGAATTTTTTTCATGTTATACAAATTGTACTATATTTCCTTTACTTTAATTTATATATTTTAATTGTACATAATTTGTCAAGCAAAGTGGTTGATTTTTTAAAAGGAAATTGTTATTAGATTGAAAAATAAGAAACAAAAACTTTTATTTTTTGAAAATTCAATTATTTTTAAGGTAGAGATATTTAATAGATTCATATCTGAACTAAGAAAACTCGTTTTAAAACTTTTCTGGATTGATTTTTATGATTTCATATAAATTTCAATTTTCTGGTCATTATGGACATTAATTAATTCAGAAAAATAAAAATCTGTTTTTGAAGTAAATGATGAATTGTGTCTAGTCATAAATAAAGAAAAATTATCTAATAACAAAAATTTAAACTTCTAATTGTTTGATTTAAAAATCTTTTTATATTTGCATAGTGTGACTCTTCATGCTTAATTTAGATGTTCATATTTCAGTTTGTTCATTGATCCCGAAAGACTTTCTTCAGAAGCAAAAACAAGTTTAGAAAACTCCAGTCAAAGCAACATGAGCTTGAGGTTTTGTTCTTATGTTAGCATAATGGATACGTTAAAAAATATAATAAATGAGAAAAACGAAGGCAAAATTTGGGTATGTTATGTTAAGCACAGTAGTTTTTAATGTTTTATGTGCTAATTTGTGCAACTCCATTTCAAAACATAAGAATAGTGAAAAATAAAGCACAAAATGGTTTAGGATTTGTAATTATTTATTTAGAAATAAATGCTGGAGAATTTAAGGTTCTGCACATTTTGTAGATCAGCCTAACATAAAAAAAGTAGTATGATATTGCTAAGTTTTTTTTATAATGAATTTTCTCTAAAAATTCAGAAAATTGAATAATATGCAAAATAATAATAATAATATACTGATTCATTTAAACAAAAAACAGTGAATTGTTAATATTTAGTTGTATTCACCTTGACCTTTATAGCATATACCCTGGCATACTGTGTACTAAGTTTTTGCAATCATCTCATGATAGTTATGCAATCAAATTTCTCTCTTCCTGGGAGTTCACATTTTTGTACATTGTAGCTAAGCTTTTATGGTGCTTCTTCATTCAATCATACATATTCTTCTATGGGTTTAAATTGGGCAGTAAAAAAAAAGTAGTTTGATATTATTGTTCTTGAGCAAATCAAATGTTATTTTTGACTTGTGGTGAGGCCCAAAATCTTGTTGGAAGATTAAGCCATTCTCAAATAGATCTTCTCTGATAATAGATTCATAAAATGTTCAAATACTTCCTTGTATATTTGGGAATTTACCCGACCAGTCCTAATAAACAGCTTTTCTAAGCCATCAACTCTCATATACCTCCAAATCATAACAGAAGTGTTAAACTTCATGCAGTTTAAAACAATCTGTAATAAAAGCTTCATGTTTGCAATACCATACATGGCAATACTCTTAATAGCCATAAGAAAACAAAATGTTGATCCATCACTTAAACATACATAATGCCAATCCTAAATATCTCAGAACATTCTGTTTTTGTACCACTGCACTTTGATTCCTATTTTGCATGCACGTAAGTAGTTACTTTTTCATTGGTGCACATGATTGCAAATAAAGTGTATGCATTCACTGCAGCATAATAGATTTTGAGGTATACATTTCATGTTCTCACCACCTTCTACTTATGAATCTCAGACTTCTGAAACAATTTTTTTTCTCTGTCGTCTTTTAATGTGGTTTTATTACACATTATTTGTACTATTACTAATTGCATGATTATTTTAAAAATAATTAAAACTTTTACAGTTCTTTGAAAGGAATTGTTTTTGTTGTTGTTGTTGTTTGTTTCACACACAGTAGTCGTATCTTGCTCTCAGTACAGATAATAGCAATCTTAGTAGTTTTTATGTTTTGGAGTGTCTTTGGTGAGGCCTATTTTTAACTTCAAAGTTACTAAAGCTGACTTTCAAACAAGCTTTAATATGTGTATCAATTTTGATGAAGCACCTTCCATGTAGATTTTATCATTAATGTTGAATGATCACAAAATTTTTCAAATATTCTAATATTTTGAACTGCCTCTGGGATTATTTAAAATTTTTTAACTAATACTTTTTTCAATTCTATTGATGCATATGCACAATATATATATCAAATGTCAGCTTATTGTGAATAATTGATTTTTTTGTCATTTATTTTGACAGATGCCATTTATTTAATTAGACATACTTGCCTTTTTTGGTTATTGTGATATTTTAAATCGGTATTAGATATAGTGCTTGTTAAAAGGTATTTTGAAAATATGACAAATTAAGTAAGATTTGTAAAAGAAATTTAATTAATTTTTATGTAAATAATTTTATGACATTTTAATGCCTAGGATTATTTTCCTACTTACGGAAGGTATGCTAAGAAGCATATTTGTGTATGGTTAGTTATTTTTGTTCTAATTGTAATACTTATTATATGTGCTATTTTTGTACCAGTTAATTTCAGCATTCTCCCCACGACTTATACAGCTCAAATTTTAAAAAATGTGCTATGTATTAGGTTTTAGAATTAAAGAATTTTCTGAATGGAATGTTTTATATACATTTTCAATTAGAAAACCAATATAAATATGTATTCATGTACAAATGTAATTTTTGTGCAACTGCATAAAACTCTAAAACTTTAATTTTTTTGTCTTGTTTAAATAATTATTTAATTTAATTTAAATTAATTTATACAATGCAATATTTTAAATATTTATGGAATAGAAGCATATTGTTTTCTGAAATGTATAAAATTATCTGCTTATTTTGATTCAATTTTTCCCCCCAGACTAGTAAAGAATCAAGTTATGCTTTGGTTTCTTTAATACCAGAGGTGAGTGTGTTCATTCTTGACTTCTTCTCATTTTATATTAGCCCTGTCAATAAGTTTTATTTTTATTTTACATATATCCAGACCATTCAGTGTATTTAATGTTCTGGCTAAAAAATTATTATTTTTAATTTTAGGAGCGACGGCATCTGGATATAACTCCCATCTGTGTTAAAAAGGCCATAAAAAATGAGCGAGAAATTGAAAGTTCTAGATATGCACATGTATGCTCAATTTATTATTCATGGAAGATTGTGTTTTTTTTAATTATAGTAACAGAATGCTATACTACATAAATTTCATCATTAAAGTGAGAATATTTATTTTAATGTTTGGGTAATAAATAATTTTCAATTTAATTCATTGTGGCAGTTTAATGATGTGCACCAGTTTGCATTTCTAATTTTCTTTTCATTATCTAAATCTTTGATAGTTTGAAGTTACCATCTTTCCATTGTTCTAAAAACATAATCAAAGAACATTATTTTGCAATATATATTTAGACAATGCAATCATCAATTACCTAAAAAAATATTTCTAAGCTACAATCAAGTACAAGACTGACAACTGAACTAATGTGTCCTCTTTTTCCCAAATTTCTTAAAATTTGTTATTAAGCAATATACTTTGGGAATATCAGTGTAATTTTTCAAATATCACAAGCTACAAGCTATTAAGGTTCAGTTTATAACTTTCTGAAATCATCCTTTATTTATTTATATTTTATTTCAACAGTTTTGTCAAGTTTTAAGTTATAATGTGAATATGCTAAAGGAAATGAATTCTATGTAAGTTTATATAAACTAGAAATAAATTCCTTATAATAAATAATTCTTAATAAAATTCTATGTAAGTTTATATAGACTAGAAATAAATTCTTTATAATAAATAACTCTTAATAAAAAAGATTGATATTTAAAGATGTATAAATGAATTAGTTTTAGTTTCCATGTTGACATCTTAGTTTCAAAAGTTTTTTGTATTGTGTTTAACTGAAGGAAATAATTTTCAAATTTTGATAAAATTTTAACATGCGTGCTTTTTTCTTTCTTTCTTTTTTTAACTAACTGGGTTTTTCTAAGTTCTCTTTCTCTGGGTTGCATACAAATTTTTAACAAGTTTTATTGTATTACATTTATGTTGATCAAATTACTCAAGTTATTATTTATTTAACCTTTTTTAATAGTAGAGCTACTGTAGATATAATATATTTTTAACTAGCTGCCAACTAAAAAACAACATTCCAGATTTTGGTGTAAAAAGCCAGTATTTACTCAGAATTACATTGTAATTTCACAAATATGGCTAGTAAACGACAAGAATTTTCTATCTGAGGTAATAATGTGAACTACAAGCTATCTCATAGTTGGCAATTAATATGTAAATGTTGTATTTTTGCAGCTTAGAGATGCTGTGGCTCTTTGTGAATTCTATTGTTGGTTATCGAAGGAAATCGATAATGGGAATGTGACGGAGATTGATGCTGCAAAAAAATTAGAAGATTTCAAAAAGTAATTTTATCTTTGTAAAAAGACATTTTCTTTTTCTTAAAGCATTTTTCTGTTCATAATTGAGAATAAATTATGTTAATTCCATATTTTGCATTTTATAAGTTTAGTTAAATATAAATTGTTTTTTTCCAAATTAAATATAAATACATAATATTTTATAAAAAATATTAAAAAAAAAAAAAAGGCAGAATATAGTTTTTTTTAGATTTATTATTTAGATTATAACATGTTATTCTTTATGATCAAAAGTTTATTGTTATGGTTTGTAAATATATGTATATAATTTAACAATGAATTATGCTAATATGTGTATGAATATTTATTACATAGTTATACTTTGTTAAAACTTATGTGATATATAAATAAACGCGTTAAAGAAACAGTTTAAAAGCTTCAAAATAAGAAATGCAAAATCGATTCATTGCAATTTTACATGTTCTGAAGATTTTTATTAAGTCCTTTAGTTTTCACAAAACTGTTACATTTATTCATAGTGATCAGTTATATTAATGATTCAAGCAATTCAAATTCCTGCAATAAAATATTATAATAATTAAAAATGTTCCATGAAAATCAATTGAATTTATCTAATAATGTTGTTTGTTGACAAAATAAATTGATTCAGCATTTAAATTATGTTGAATTGTGTTGATTAACAGAAATTATTAATTATTTGATGTAATACTAATCTTCATTAATTCCTTGTCTGAAATGGGTTATTTAACAGCTTTCAAAAGATTTCTCCCATTCAATTTTAATACTACTTAAATAGTCTTTTAAAGTAAAATTAAAAATACTAATTGCATAAAGTTAAATCATTAAAACTGTCAAATTTAAAGCACAAATCATTTTAGTTTTGCATATGTTACCTTTTTAGTAAAATTAACAATTCTTTAATAAATATACTTCTTTTTAAATAATTTTTTAATTTAATGAGATTGCAGAATGTCTATGTTGGACCTAGTTTTGAAACAATTTCTTCTTCTGGACCCAATGGAGCTGTAATTCATTATAGACCAACAGAAGAGACAAACAGAAAAGTAACAACTGAAGAAATGTATCTCTGTGATTGTGGCAGTCAATATAGGTAATTTATTGAAAAACATTATGTATTTTAATATACTGATCATTTTAATGATCTTTAAATTGTTTACATAGCTTTCTTTAAAATACAAATACTGGTAAGCTTTTTAAAATATTGGTAAGATTATTTCTGAAATAAAACTTACCTTGAAACTGTTCTCTGATTCTTAAAACTGTCCTTATCATTACCTTTTAAAAATATGTTAAATGCTTTAAGTATCTAATTGATAATTTGAATTTTAACTAGAATTAAAAAAATATATTATAGTTTTTATGTGTTATGTAAAAACTTGTTGAAAGAAGTGGTTATATATCTTTGATTAATCATAATGATGAGAAAAGGATATAGAGAGATTGGAGTATTCTGACCTTGAAAATGCATCAAAATTTATTCATTTTTGGAGGGAAAAAATTACTAAAAATGTAAAATATCATCATTATTTTGTGAAAAAAAAAAAGAAGCTATATGTACCATGTTCTGGAAAAATAAACTGTTTGACTGATACCAAAATTACTTTTTGTCTGATTTTGGTACAGAAGGAAAGACAACAATATTGAAAACAATAGAAATGTTAGAAAACTCACCCCTCCTACAAAGTCTGCATGATGGATGGTGTGGGGACTGCTAAGTCACTACCATAATGGCATTACAGGGGTAGGGCAATCGTTCCTTTTAGTGTTTTTAATTAATATCTTTTAAACTAATTCTAGTTTAAATGGTAAAAAAGGATTCCTCTCAAATTATTTCCCATCTTTTGATACCTTCAGTGTGTGTCTGCCTTTAGCGATTCATGAGAAGGACTTAGATAGATAGAGATGCATTGATATACTTCTATACATTCATGATTGTTAATAGTCAGTTTACTTCACTTTGGGGATTAAACATTTTATTTCTACTCTATTAATTGAATTTTCAATACATAATTCATGGCAATATGCTATCTATTATATTAAATTATGTTTTAACATAAGAATTTAATCTTATGATTTTTTTTTTTTATGTATCTATCAATTTCCAGAGATGGAGGAACTACTGATGTAACTCGTACTATGCATTTTGGAACACCAACTGCTTTTGAAAAGGTAATGCTTGTATGAAATTTTACTGCAAAATTAAATTAATTGCATCTTTAAATTCATAACTTCTTTTTGATCAAAAAAAGAAATTAAAAAATAAAATATCTCAATGAAAATCATTATTTTAGATGGAAACAAAATATTTGTTAACAATATAAGCACGGCATGATTAAGTAAATAATCATGAATTAAAAATACAAAAGGGAAAGTTTGTTCAAGTGTTAAGCATATAGGGAAAATAGTTATATATATATAAATGTTATGTTTTTATGTAAAGCTGGAAACATTTTATTTAGCCTTTGTTATATATTTCATTTACTTTACTCTTAGGTTTGTTATACTTTGGTTTTAAAGGGTCATATAGGACTTTCATCGGCCATATTTCCCAAATTTGCTAAAGGTAATTATTACCCATTATTTTCAATTTGTAGATATTCTATAGTAAATTTAAGTTTGTTTCTGTTTTATGTTAAAAATAACTGGATTTATTACAAATCATGTTTTAGGGTGATTTCTTTTTCATATTTGTTATAAATGTGGTGGATTTTTTTTTTACATGTTTTTAGAATTTCTTTAAAAATATTTAACTGATTGATTATTGTAAGGTTAATATTAGAAATGGAATGTATTATATGATTTAAGATCTCTTTGTCAATGCACATTGTTTTAAAAAAATTCTTTTACATTATGTAAAATAAATGACTCAAAGTATTAAAATTATTGTTTTGATAAATTAACTCAGTGTAATTTATGTTGAAATTATAGGATACAAAAATTATAAAATCTTGATTTTTTAAAAAAAAATTTTTAGTATAATTTTTTTTAATGATAATTTCATACAACTAAACTGAGTTAACGTACAATTATCATTAATTATTATTTATATGATTCTAGACACTATTAGATATTTTCTGAATTCCGTATTTTTAAATGAATTCATTATAGTTTTGGATTTCTTCTCACAAGTAATATACAGAATGTATTCTGTATTACGTTGTAATGTACAGAAAAGGATTCTAACCATAAAAAAATTTTATCCTGTGAAGAAAAATACACAAACATAAAATCTAATGCTTTATGATAATTAAATTAGAATAAATACTGAAGTAGAAATTACTTCTACCTAGACAAAAACATGTGTAATTTAATTATTACCTAGTAATTTTGTTTTCATGTATTGTTATGTGTGTAATTGAATACATTTTTCAGGTCATAGACTTGACAGTTTTGCTCGTAGGCCACTATGGGATTATGGACTAGATTACATGCACGGAACTGGTCATGGAGTTGGTGCTTTTCTAAATGTACATGAAGGTCTAGTAGCTTGACTTTTATATAAAATAGTAATACTTTTTGTAAGTATCATTAAAAAGGTTTCAATATTTTTGTATTAACCCCATGCCATTGGCAAACTTTGGTGAATTCATCAAATTTTAGCAATTGTTCTTTAGATGGTGTTAGATGGGTTCTTTTTAAATCTAGCGATTTCTTTTTAAATCTAGCATGGGGTTAGTATATAAGTATCAAAATTTCTTACTGTGCAAACTTAAATTCAATATTTTGAAATAAAAGGCATTGTTTGTGTAAATTGCATATGTACTAAATTGAATTTTATTTTTGATATATCAAGGCTAATATTTTAATTTTTTAAATTGTGTATTTAAATGCTTACAGAAACATATTAATAGATTTTATAAATAAATTTTTGTATTAGGTAATTTAAAGTATGATTCAACAATAAATACTGCATATTTTTACTTTCATGTACAAATTTCTGTTTGAATAATTATGATCTGTTTATTATTTTTAGAATTTATGTAGAATAACAAATCATAATATTATGTAAAATAAAAAAGTATTACTTCTGAAGTTAATATAACCAGAAATTATAGAATAAACATTACCAGTTAAAATTATTTTAAAAAAAACCTTTTTAATTTCATAATACATAGTTTTCTTATTTTTGTAGAATCAATGTTTATCGATTACTTTATTATTACATTTATCTTTTTTGAAATTTTTAAAAGTTGCATTCCTATTTCCCAAATTGCTAAGGTGAATTATTTTGACATACGTAATGTTTGACACAAAAAGATTTTAAGAAATTATTTAGTTCTAAGTTGTTTCAAAAAACATTTAATTAATTAATAAGAAAATATTCTTAAAAGTATAAGATCCTTTGTTTCGAAAAGTCTTGTAAACATTTATTAAAAATAATCAGTGTAATAGAAATATTTAGTAGCCATTTCCTTAGAACTATTTATTCAGTCAATTTGATGTTTTAAATTAGTATTATTTTCATTTATTTATCTTTTCTAGCTATGAATATTTATAATTGATAATTTTGTTCCATAGAATATGTGCCATTTTGTATTTTTTTTATTAGTTTTATATTTAAAATGATTAGGACCAATGGGGATTCATTATCGTACATATACAAATGATCCTGGACTTCAAGCAGGAATGATTCTCTCCATAGGTAAACATTTGAATATATATATTGAAATTTAATTCAATAATAAATAATGTTCTGTCATAAATTATTTCTATCATTTCATTAGTAAATGAGTTGCAAACTATGATTTTTCTTTTGTTTATTAATATATTTAATAGTATCCATTTTTAAAATTTTGTTATCATTATAATTCTTTTTTGAGAATTGTATTGAAAAATAAATCAACCCATTTATGCCTAGTGTTCCATTTTTGGAACAGCAGTCAAGTGAAAGTTTTTTGTAATCTAGAAGTTCAAGATTATGTTTGCGGTTGGATTTGTGATTTTAACCTGCTTCGTAGGGGCATAGCAATTTCGTTTAAAACATTCACTTAGTCACCCTGCAGATATTTGTCTGCAAAGAGGTTGTGAAAGTTGTTTATATTTCAACCATCGGCATAAATGGGTTAAATGTTTCATGAAATGCAAATCAAAAATTTTAAAAAGTTTCGCAACTGCATTTTTTTTGCATGTTGAATCTGAATAACAATCAATGATTTCTGTAATACATTTATACCCCAAACTTATGCCACAGGGTGGGACTAAGTGATAACTGTGTAAGTTGAGGCATAATTTCATATATAAATACATATAAATTATTTTTAGTTGGGGCTGGAGGTAAAAAAAAGTAGTAAAAATTTAGAAAAAAAATGCTTAAATAAAATCTTAGTAACACAAATACAAAATAGCAAACCAAAGCTCTTTTAATGTAAAAGATTTCATAAAATCTAACAAGTAGTCTGCTAGCTGAAAGATTTTTTTTTCTCCCACGAAATTTCCTGGTACCTTGCTAATAATTTTTCCAATTCCTACTATTAGCTCACACTCTGTACATATTTATCTTGGTGGAATTTTCCATCATTAATAAAATACATTTTAAAGCACTCAATTAAGCTGAAATTTTATGTACACGATTATTTTGGATGACAATACAGTCATCTAATTATAATTCATAAAAATTAATTGATTAAAACTAATTATTCAAAGAATTACAAATACAGCCACTTTGGCATCATTTTTGGCGACTTGTGTCAAAACTCGAAAATGTTTTTTTTTCTCACATCTTAAAGCATTCAGTTGAACTGAAATTTTATAGACACAATTTTTTGTTTTTGTTTTGGATGACAATATGATACTATAATGATAATTAATAAAAATTAATTACCACTTAATGTTGTGAATCTGTCATAATTATATTAATTGTAACTATTTAATAAAAAAGTAGCTAAAATAAAATTTTTCTTTGTTGATCAAAGTAGGAATTGACTTGAATTTTTTTTTTATATTACTTGTTTTATTCCTTGTTTTGTTGAAAAAATACGTTCTTCTTTGGAGTCTGTATTTCCTAAAATTTGTGTAACCCTTTTTCAATTAAACTGAGGCCTGTCAAATTCCAAACCGTCATTTGATCTTCTGATTGAACTGGGTCTAAATGCCTTGCTCTGCCATCCAATGTCATTGAATATTTCCCCAAGGTTACTCAATATGAAGTTTTTTTTTGTATGCACATTTTTTTAAATTTCCATTTCTTAAATTCATTTTCTATGCAAACGAGAGATTTATCAGCAAGAGGTTGTGAGTCTGATCGAATAGATTAATGACAGCAGCAATCTAAGCCTAAATCATTTCAAATTGTCTGGCATTTGAGGATTAGTGCCACAAAATTCATTAAGGCTGTCTTTGGCTAATGTTAAAGAATAGGACCCAAATTAAGAATATTTTTTTCAGATATAAAAGTACTCAAACATTAATGTTATATTCTGGCTTCACTATCCTGTAGAGAATTCCTTATTTTATCATACTATTCATTTTTATCAGAGTTGACACATTTTTTCTTTTATAAAATGTGTTTCTTATTCCCCTTTATCGTAAGGCTAAATGAGCTATCCTTTTACATGTTAAAAGGAAAAACAGATTATTTATGAAATATTTTGAAATTTTAAAAACACTGTTACGTACAAATGTATGAGTTACAATGTCAAAATTTTTTTATAAAATTAAGGCATTTTTTCTGTCTGAAGATGTGCTCTGCGGTAAGTCCACAATGTTGTATACATGGTGAAAACAGCCTGAAGACAAGGAAGAAAAATATTTCCACATAGTTTTCATATTATTTTTATTCATTTCATTCCATCCTTGCATGCTATTCTCAATAGCATTTTGGATATTGCTATTTTTTATGATCAAAGATGGAACATTTTTACCTGGAGTATTATTTTAGTGGGAATATTTTTGCAGAGAATTCTTTTCAAACTGTATAATAGGGAATCAATCAATACTAATTAAAGTTTGTTACTCAAATTACTAACTGTACTATAGTAGGATATGTGCTTAGTAAAACTATACTGAGTAAAATATTCCTGTATTTTTTTTTATTATTAGAATTACTTAAAATTAATTTGTAGTTAATATATATTTCTATTTTGCAAATCTCTCTTGTCAGTGATGATCCAATTATAAAAACTAATCTTATGCAAAATGCATGATTTAATGACATGAAGCAGATTAATTATTAAAGTATCATCATTCAATGAACGAATGCATTTGTATCTTGTTCAAATTCAAAATAATGTTCAAATTCGTAATTTATTTGTTATCGTATTTCAAAAATTCAATTCTAATTCGTAAATTAAAAATGGAATAAATTAGTTCTTACCTGTCAGAAGTTGTGGCGACTACAATGATACGACCAGTCGGATAGAGGGACAAACGTTTATTTACAACACAAACAAGATAGACAGGAATACTATATACACTTGAAAACAAGCGACTGCAGCGCCGCTGAACTAGAGTTACAACACACTCCCCCTGAATGACCAGGGGTTCATTCAAAATCTGCTACAATTTCAATACACAGAAAAATATTAAATACACATTACAAATAATTCACATACAAATTCAAAACAACTACTTAACTAAGAAATCATTCATTAAGTTCAAGGTTATGTAATAATTGTGCAGGTCCTTTAATCATTGAATTTTGTGTTTTTATCTTACAAGAATGTATTTTACCATCCTTTCCAGGAAATACATCAACGACTTTACCTAGTTTCCAAAAAAGTCTAGGAAACTTTTCATCATTAATTAATACAACATCATCAATTTTAAACTCTTTAATTTCGGCTGTAGGTTTAACACAATGAGCAGATTTAAGCATGAAAATATATTCTTTTGACCATTTTCTCCAAAACATATTTAGTAATCTTTTGCGATAATTAAACCTTTTAATTAGAACTTTCCTGTTGGATAAGTTAAAATCAAAATTAAGCCTGGCACACTGTACTTCCTAAAATCATGAGATGGAGTAAGAGGTTCAGGTTCATTAAATTCAGAAAAAATATATGTAAGAGGGCAATAGTTGAGCACTCCTTCAATTTCAATTAAAAGAGTCTCCAACTCATTGCAAAATAAAGTTCTTCCCACAGTCTTTTGTAAAGCAAGCTTTACTGTCCAAACGAGTCTTTCGTAAAAGTCACCCCACCAAGGTGCTCGTTCGATGATAAACTGCCTATAGATGTTATGGGAGGCGTAGAACGCTGTCACTGTAGGATTGCTGCTAACTTTCCACAAGTTTTTCAGTTCAAGTTTGTATCTTTTAAAAGTTTTTGTGTTGTCAGTAAAGATTTTTGAACACAGTCCACGACGACTAATAAAACGTCTAAGTGCTAATAGAAACATTTCAGTTGTAAGGTTGTTCACTAGCTCTAAGTGAAGAGCTGTCGTAACAGCACACATAAATAAAACAATTTAGTGTTTATTCTCGTCTTTTGTGTAGAGAGGGCCTCCAAAATTTATTCCAACTACAGAAAATGGAGCTGATTGCTCTACACGAAGAGCTGATAACGGTGCGGGGACTTGAACACCTGAAGTCGAGCTGAATCTTTTACACAGCACACATTTTTTAAGATGTTTTTCACAGTCTGTCTCCCTTTAATGAGCCAGAATAACTCTCTAATTTCTAGTATAGTTTTGCTAATATCATTGTGAAAAAAACCTTTTCGTGAGTCTCGCACTATTAAATTTATGAAGTAATGCTTGGCCGGTAAAATGATAAGTGTTTTTGTAAATATGAGAATTTAGATTTTTGTAGTCTTCCACCGACACATATCAGTTCATCTGTATCAAGGAAAGGATTAAACTCTAAAATTACTGAAGTTTTGAATAGCAATTTGCTTGCACGTAAACAATTAACTTCTTCGGCGAAAGCAACTCACTGTACTAATTCAATCCAAAATTTTTCGGCACCATCAATTTCTTCTGTTGTTAATTCGTCGGATCGTTTATTTAATCTATTGAGAATGTTATGCACAAAACGAAGCACCCAACTAGTAACTCCCAATAATTTCTGCAGGCTGCTAAATTTGCTTAAATTAATTACTGAGGCTGTGTTTAATTCACATGTGAATGTAAATACTTGTTCTTCGGATTCACATGGGTCGGTCGAAGAAAAAGCACAATTCAAGTTTTTCAGCCAGTTATTTTCTGTCGTGCGAAGCCACTGAGGACCATGCATCCAAAATTGGCTGTTAATAATTGTCTCGAGATTCGCTCCACAAGAAACATAATCTGCTGGATTTTCTCTTCCACTGCAATGATGCTAATCAGACAGATCGGAATTTGATTGGATTTCTATTACCCTATTCAAAACAAATTGCTTGTAATTTGAAGCTTTTCCCTTAATCCAGTGGAGAACAATAGAAGAATCACTCCAAAGGAAAAATTTGGACTCAGGGAATTTAAAATTGGATGTTAAATATCTCAAAATTCTCGAGGCTAAAACTGCTCCCAAAAGTTCTAATTGTTGGAGGGTTAATTTTCTGAAAGGAGAAACTCAGCTTTTAGCGGTTATAAATCTCGTCATTCGCAGTGACATAACGAAAATATGCCACTGTTCCAAATGCTCTGGGACTTGCATCACAAAATATGTGTAATTGCAATTCCTTTCCCTTATCTAAAGGATATGGAAAATATTTTCTTTCCAATGTCAAGTCCTCTAGAATAATGCAATTGGGCAATTGTTCATCCCAGATGTATTCCCAAATTTCTTGCATTAAGCATTTTATTATTAACACAAATGGGGAAATAAAATCTATCGGATCAAAGATTTTGCTGCTGTTTTTAGAACGCAGCGTTTAGAATTCTTTAAATTTTTAATTAACTCAAGCGCTGGTTGTGCATCTAATTTAAATGTATCATTATTTAAATTCCAAATAATTCCTAAAACCTTTAAAGAATGCTCACCCGATTCACCTACATCTCTCACCTGTACCGTTTTCATTCTATAATTTTCTTAATTACTTCAAATTAGTTTTAAATTTTCTTAAACTCATATTTGCATATTTAAGAATTTCTATCGCGTTTTATCGAAAGCTGTATTAATGAATTTGGATGAACCTGTGAACAGGTCGTCAACATATAAGGAAGTATTCAGCATTTCAAAAGTTTCTTTGTAATCTTCCTTATATTTTCATATATGGAATTTAATCGTCGCAGTAAGTACAAAGGGACTCAAGGTCACCCCAAACGGTACATGATTCATTCTCATTATTTTGTAAAATTTGGTATCTCCATCATTCGGAAACCAAAAAATCTTAAATAGTCGCGATCTTCCTCAGCTATTCCAATCCTTAAAAATGCCCCTTGAATATCACTACAAAACGCATGTTCATATTCGCGAAATCGCAAAATTTCATCTATTATTCAGGGATTCAAAGGTGGACCCGCATAAAGGCACTCATTCAAAGATTTACAGTCTCTACCTTTCAAAGATGCATCAAAACCATTCAAACTTTCGTCGTTTCTTTATCTTTTCGAACCACAGTCAAATGAGGTATATAATAAGAGTTAGTTTCGAAATGTGATGAACATTCCTCAACAATATTTTCTTTAATTTGATCTTTAACAATATTTATGTATTCATTATAAAGCCAATTATTGTCTTTCATTTTAGATTTAAATTATCGAATCTGCGCTTCACTATTGCCCAATTATTTTTCAAATCGCTTGGTTTATCTTCCCAAAATAATTTTGTCTCATACATCCCGTTATTAAATTTTAAATTATTCTCAAAATTCGAAATATAGTCGTTAGCGTTATTTAACATACTGTTTTCTGTATCACAAATTCCCATCGATTCTAATTTCCAAAATTGGGTTAAATTTTCATTTAATTTGAAATAACATTCTATTTTAAATACCGAAACATTTTCTTTATAATGTACATCCATGGGCAATATTCTACCCTGAATTATTGTCCAGAAAATTGTATCTATTTCAAACAAAGTTTTGTTAATTTTTCCTTTTTACCCTAATGAATCTGCCAAAAATATTGCGGGCCTATTAACACTAAAATCTCGTCTCCATTCGATTCATTTATGTTAGATTTGTGGATATTTTTACAGCTAAGTGATTTCTTTAATTTATTCGCCGACATCCTGAATGAAGTTCCTGAAATGACATTCATCAGGAGAGCTTTAATAATGATCTTGTTTACAGGGTCACTAAGGTTACAGAGGGTGATTTCAACAACTTCGTACTTTTTTTGAATAGGTGTTCTTGAACCGAATGTGTAAACCAATAAATTTTCTTCGCGTTTCACATGGAGTTTCATTTCAGAGGCTACTGTTTTTTTAAAAAAACATCTCTGCAAAGCTTTATCTAACAAGAGATTTATTTCTTTTTCCTCAGATTCGTTTACCAACAAAACTCTACACACCTCTAGAACAATGTTTGCATGAGTCGTATTCACATTACAGCATGAAATAGTTTTCGTGGGGGCGTCACATCGCGGAGAGGAACCACGAACACCTACGTTCTCAGAGGTGGTCCCTTTCTTATCGGGGTTGTTTGGGGGGATGAAAGAAGTATCGCATATCAGTTCGGAGTGACGACCCCTACAATTCACGCAAACCCTAGTCTTTTTACAATCCCGAAATATATGGCCTCACATGAGACATATATAACAAAATGCCGTTTTTTCTAAGAGATAATTTTCTTTCCTCAATTGAATTCGGACAAGAATCGGAACTATGGTCATTTTTGTTATCAGTTCCTAAACAAAATACACACTTATTTACATTATCAACAAACGCGGAGGTCATCGGGACATTATAACTATTAAACTTACTGTGTTTATGATTCTGTTTTTCGTTATAATAATTTCTAGTTTCCTTTTGGGGATTGGATTCATAGGAATTAAATTTAGTTAAATGCTCTTTTTTTTCATGACATTGAATTTCTATTTTTAAGAAATCTAATAAATCAGAAATCATATTCTACATTTGACCGTATGATTTTCTGGCAAACTCTAATTATAAATCTCGAGGAATAGATTTTAAAATTATTGGATACAACAAGAAACTGTAAGTTTCCGGGTTCATGCCATGATTTTGTAACCCTCGAATATGGATTTCACATTCGGAATACAGTTTTCGCAAGCTCAAAGCATCATATGATTTTTCACAGGATTTAAATGCAATAATTTGGACATATGTGAATCGATAATTAAATCTTTTCTGCCAAATTGCTCTTTAATTATGTTTAATGCGATTGTATAGTTATTTGCACTTAAAGTTAAACTAATTGCTTTTTCAGCTTCATGAGTTAAGTAAGACTTTAAATAATTAAATTTCTCAACGTCACTTAAATTTGAGTTATTGTGAATTGATGCTTCGAATTGGGCAAATAAATCACAAAATTTTAAAATATTTCCGTCAAATTGTGGGATTTACAGTTGAGGGAGTTTTAAACTTGAAAATTGTTGTTCGCTTCTAGAACTTGTATTAGGTGTGTTTCTCGATTCAGTTTATCTTTTATTTAATATTTTATTGACTCGCACTTTACAAGCTATTGTTGTATCCCTATACTCCTGTTGTTTTTCTGTTTCCTTTTCTAAGTCTTCCATATTAGTAAGAATCGTGATATCTTTGTCAAAATTTTCAAGTTTTTCTTTATGAATTAATTTTGCTAAAAGTTGTTCTATTAAATTGTTTGATACATTTTCCTTCTCAATTTAAATTTTAATTGAGTTCGATAATTCTGTTGCCGCCCTTCGAACAGGTGTTCGAATTTTTTTTAGAACTTTGATATCCATTTTGTATAAACTAAAATTTCAAGTTCAAATACTGTTCGCAAGATTTCAAATACACTAACAGTTTGCAATTTTTATCTAAAGGTTGATTCTAGGGTTTCGGCACCAAAATAATGTTTAAATTCAAAATAATGTTCAAATTCGTAATTCACTCGTTATCATATTTCAAAAATTCAATTCTAATTCATACATTAAAAATGGAATAAATTAGCTCTTACCTGTCAGAAGTTGGGGCGACTACAATGATACAACCAGTCGGATGGAGGGACAAACGTTTATTTATAGCACAAACAAGGCAGACAGGAATACTAAATACACTTGA
The DNA here is from genome assembly GCA_019973935.1 of Trichonephila clavipes. NCBI lineage: Eukaryota > Metazoa > Arthropoda > Arachnida > Araneae > Nephilidae > Trichonephila > Trichonephila clavipes. The sequence goes on along the minus strand of BMAU01018320.1, from coordinate 291,647 downwards.
AAACAAGCGACTGCAGCGCCACTGAACTAGAGTTACAACATATCTCATAGAAATGAGTCATATACTTAAAAATAATATTTAATGAATTGTTATTGTAGAGGGATGTTTTATTTGAAACTGTTTTGATAAATATTTATATAGTTTTTGAAATCTTTATTATTGTCCTCTAACAATAAATTTATATCTGAATATATGGATGGCATCAATATACTTGTATTAATTCTTTTGATTTAAGTAATTTTTATGAAAATTTTTAGAAGCAGGATTTTTGCATTATTTAATTGTAAATTGTATTCAATTTTTTTAAAAAAATTTGCTTAACCTCATGTTTTTAATGAAATTAAAAAAAATCATCATAAAAATTAATTAATTTGCATGTTTTCTGGAATATCTGTTATAGAACCTGGCTATTATGAAGATGGAAAATTTGGTATAAGATTAGAAAATTTAGGCCTTGTCAAAGAAATCAAAACTACTGTAAGTTTTATTTAGATCATGTTGATTAGTTTAAAGCAGTTGTTTTCTTTAGTGATACAAAAAGTAACTTTAATTTGGTGTATAATACCTGAAAATATACTCTACTTTTTTTGTTTATATTAAATTATGGTAACTTGTTACTATATAAAATTTATAAAATTGTCTCGATAATAGTACCAAAATTATATCAAGATATTTAATATATTTTCCTCTTGAATGTGTATATATACTTATCGTAATTTCTTCATTATTCTAAATACCTTGTATTTTCTAAAATAATATTTTGTGACTTATTATTATATTGTTTGAAATTAGCATATTACTTTGTTTAGAATGTGCATTATTCCAGTTTCAAATATATTTTGTTCCATTTTTCTTCTCTCGTGTTATTCCAAACATAGGTAGGACTGAATGAAAATAATAGCTTATACAAATGCATGAAAAAAAAATGAAATCTGATGTTATATAGAAGAATGGAATGTTATATTTACAATTTGTCGTACTTTGATGAAAATTTGAAGTAAAGATAATTTTTAAAATAAACTGTTTTTATGTTGTAATTTTTAATTAATTTTTTATATGAATAATACTTTTATTGAAAAACTGAGTAGTTTACTTAAAAAACTTTTTAATGTTATCTTTAATAAGAAATTATAACATAGGGCTTCAAGGTAATTGAATTGGAAAATTTTACAAACTATTGCTGTTAGAAAATTTTTACAGTTGTATATTCAAATAAGTAAATGTTTATTTTTACATTCTTGATATTTTTAACATTTTTGATGCAATATTAGTTAAATTCACTACTTGACTATATATATATATATATATATATATATATATATATATATATTATATATATATATATATATATACATATTAGTTTTACTACACATCTATGTACATTTAATATATGCTGCATTAAAAATATTCCTGGCTTGAATTTTTCTTTTAAAAAATAATCTCAGGAAATATTTTTATTTGAAGGTATTTTCTAGTTCATGATTAAAGCTTATTAAACTATTTTCCATTGTAAAATTATCATTGTCTAAATAAACTTAAATTGAAGAAAGTGTAAAATGAAATATATTCTTTTTTAAGCAATAAACAATCTTTATTTTTTTTTTTTCCTTTTCAGCATAATTTCCATGACACAGGCTTTCTCACATTTGAACCCTTGACTCTTGTTCCTTTTCAAGCAAAATTTATTGACCCTTCTCTTTTAAATGATAATGAGGTAACAGAAGAAACTTTTAAATATTTATCAACATTTTTAAAAATTTTTTGGAATTTCATTTATGTGTTGTAAAATTTTTTCTATTATTTAGTTCTTCCATTATCATTGTTTAATGGTAATTTATAAAAAATTTAACATAAAATCACTGTTTTATAAATTTAAAAATTTCTTTTGGAACATTATTTATTTTTATTTGTATATTTTTTGTTAATCAACTTAAGATCAACATTGTTTTCATTTACAGCTTTTTTTTTTTCGAGATAAAATATTAATTTTTTTAAAGAAAATAATTATTTTATAGAAAAGATTAATTTTTAAAGGTCTAACAATTATTGATCCCTGAAAATGTTTTAAATCGTAATTTGAAGCTTGCATTATTTGTATATAATCATGGTTTCAATGTTGAAAGTAATGATTCCCCATCGTGGTTTACCCAAAATTTAATTTTAAAATGCTTGCTTTTACTTTCTGACTTTTTCTTGATCAAATGCTATTTAAATTTCTAATCGCATTGGATATTTTTTAATTAAAATTTTAATTATAAAATATGCCATCTTTAATAGATTCATTATTTAAATATTATATACAAGCTATGTTACATATTTAAAAAGTACCCTTTGTCTAAATTTTTTTACTTTTCATGAATTTAAAAATATTTAAGAAGAGAAAATACTACTCGAAGAAGAAACAAACTATAAAAATTCATTAACATTCTTTTATTTATTGTGTTAAACTTATTTAATATTAAGCTAATTATAAAAAATGTGCTTTTAATATATTACAAAAGTACTAATTCTTATTCTTGTTACAATTCTAATGACATTTAAATATCATTCATTGTTTTGAACTTATTTAATTTCATTTATGTAAGAGAATAACACCCTGTTTATTTCTATATAATTTTGATTAAACTTTGCGAAATTTTATTATAGGAAACTATTTTGTAATTATTAAAACCGAAAGAAACAAAAATATTAGAATTAATATTAATGTTATCAGAATGAAACGAACTTGATAATGAAAGCAAACTTGTAATCTTTTAAAAAATTTATGGGTTTTTTTTAAACATAATGAATTATATGTTCCCTTGAACAGTCCATAAATTAATATGTTCATGGACATATCTTGCTACCCTAGCATATCATAGGGTAGTAAGTAGAGTGGTATACATCACTTTGTTCATGAACATGTTAAAATTGTAACTAAATTGGTATTATTTATAATGAAGCTTTTTAATTCTGTCTAGATTAAATGGCTCAATGAATATCATGTTACTTGTCGTGAAGTAATAGGAAGAATTTTAGAAGAACAAGGCAAAACTGAAGCTCTGCAATGGCTTTTAAAAGAAACTGAACCTCTGGGATAGACAATATTTTTTTTTATCCATTACTTTAAAATGTTTTTAACTGAATAAATATTTTTGCTGTGTTTTTTTTTTTCATGTTTTTATTATTATTATTTTGCTACAAAGAACTATAATTAGATCAGTATTATCTGTTTATGATTCTAAATTTTTGAGTACTGTATACTGATACTTTTGCATATACTGGTGTGCAAAAATTAAAAATAAGGTGATTTTTCTGATGTAAAATGGCACAAAAGTATTCCAAATCAACATAATAGCATGAGATCCCAAAGCTATATAAACATCGAAAGACTAAATAAAAAATTTCAAAAAAGGAAATCTGCAGGATAAAAAGGGAAATTCTTCAATAAACTTCTAGCACAACTGGTCAGAAGACCAAAACATTGGTGGAATTTTTTATGGCCAACAAAATAAAAATTAAGCCTTGGAGATATTATTATTCCTTACAGCTGTGCAGAATTTACTCCTTCTGTCCATGCTAAATACAAGATTGCTTAGGAGCTGTTGAAAAAATGCTCCTCATTCCTATTCTGTGTAAGTCACAGTTCCAGAATTGTTGCTGGCAACAAATAATGTGCTGCCAAGCATCTCCCTAAAGTTCCATTCACTGTACGATAAGATGTAGCGTCATTGTCCATGAAAAGGAACTGAGGATTGTAGCACCTCTAAAAAACACGAGAAGAGAACCATTGGCATAGCATACACCTCCGCATTGCAGAGAGGCCCAGGGAGCGCAAAGCTTGACTGACACTAAGTATGTATTTGACCTTGGGGCTCAAAACCTGAGTTTGAAGGGGGGAGGGCTAATGTTCTCCATTATGCCACTGAAGAGAACCTTAATAGAACAGGAAGTACCTGTGACTGAACCTCCTTTAAAGATGAAGGTATCAAATATGCTTCTCCAAATAAAAATCTTGCTACTTCTAAACTAGTTATGATTTTGGAGTGGTTATTAGATGTTCCATGTTCTCTCTTGATTTATACATGTGTAAAATTGCTTGTCAATCTGATTCATCTATAAAAAGTGCTTGCCAAACTCTGTCTGTGATGAGCAAGCATTGATGGCTGGCATTGTTTTGGTCATAGTGCAAATAGACCATTGTGCAGCATTGTAGGCTGGGGTGTCAAGCTCGCAGCCTGGCCAATATATTGACACAGAATAACTATTATAATAAAATAACAAGCCGATGCAGAATAAAATTAAGATAAGTAGAATGTGCTAAACATTTATTTATTTTGCCACTATTAAATAAAATGAGTACATTTATTTTGAATGCATTTATTAATTTTTTTTAACATTAAAAACATATGGCCATCAACTTAATATAAAATAGAACTTGCAGCCCGTAATATCATATGAGTTTGACATGCCTGCTCTTAGGCATATTGAAATGTGATATTGGTTAGTAAGTAGTTTCTCCTGCTATCTAGCATTTGTTACCGTGAATGCTCATGAACAATCTGAATCCTTGGATATCTGTTCCTGTAATTTGAAATGTTCATGAAATTATATAACAAGTGATTCTGAAGCCACACTAATTGCAAATGTTATCTACAGAATTAACTTTTGGGCATATCACACTGGGACAGCAACTTAATGTTATTTAAACTGATATACATTATGCCAGGGGCGGACAAACTTTTCCAGGGTATGGGCTACTTTTAATTTTTTCAAGATGTTGTGGCCCACCCAGTGGCATAGGTGTGGTGTGCTAAGAAAAAAGTCTACAATATTTATTATCACTTAATAATAAATATGAAATATGTACTTATACCTACATAACTACAATAAAAAAACTTACACTTTTAAACCCCCGTTTATGCAAGATACAAACATAATAATAGCCACGAATATAATAATATCAAATGATGTATTTACTATCAAAAATACAGTAAAAAACATTTTCATCTCGAGTTAGTTCTCACAGTTATAGTCAGTAGTCTGCATATCGTCAACCAATCTTTAATATTTCAGTGTATAATTACTAATCTTCAGGTGGTCCACAGGTCGATTGCAATCGACTTAATGCTCACCCTGGCACTATGCAATTACTTTTTGCAGAAATACTGAGCATATATTGCTAGCAAGCTTTATAATCTTCTGACACTCACAAGTATATTGTACATATAGCACTTTTCATCGACACATGTATACCCTACTCCTGATGAAGTTGGTCTCCTGATTGGTCTTTAAGTTCCTCTTACTTCTATCAATTTTTGCCAATCAGCATATTTCAATTTCTGATATATAAGATGTAAAAGGGTCACAATTCGCTCAATATTATTAGAAATTTAATTGAGAGAGAGAAGGTTTCACATTAACAAAAGTATTTTTTTACATAGGAAGTAATTTCTGCATGTAAACCATAAAAAAATATTTAAAACGTTTTATAATTACAGATTATAACAAAAAAAAAAAAAAGACTCGTAAAACATTAGTGGAAATCCAAAAAGGTAGGCAAATGGACCATCCTGAAAGACTTCCAGTTTGATTGATGTAATTTTCTGTAACGTTTTTTGTGTAAATGAACCTTTTAAAAAAAATATTTGATATTATATAATAATTTATGAAACCATTTAAATTTGTAATGATCAAATACAATTTTTTTTTCATTTAAAAATATGCATGATTTGTCTAAACTCGTATCTTTGGTTTATTTTTAAACACATTGATCTAAAATTAATTAAAGAGGAATGTCATTTAGGGTAATTATCAAATAACTCACACACACACAACAAAATTTGTGTTTATTTTTTGAATGTGAACTAAAGCTGTGCAAGGATAAGTTTTTGAACTTCTAATAAATCCAGTGATCACTTTTGATGACTTACTTTAGAAATTATAGATGTTTGACAGTACTACCAATGGGCACGCATACTGGGATGGGCACAGTAGGCCCTGGCCCTCATGGGCTGTTGCACCGCTGAGTTTGATGGAATTACATTGTAAAGGTGTATAAAACAAATATTTGCAAAAAATTCATTTGTATGGAACAAATGATTTGCTGAAATGTGTCAGAATCTGAATAGTTGTTGCTGTCTATTAATTAGATATCTTGATCAGGGTGAACTATTTTTCAGTTGCAAATCATTTCATTGTTTTCATTGAATATAACTTGTTCCGAGATCACAGTGTATAAGTTGAGATAGCAAACATCTGCTTAGACATATTTCTTATCATTTGACTGTGAAATATGTAACCATTAATCATATGCAAAATTGTTTTTTAAATGGTAATTAAAAGCTAATAAAAGGAGGACATTAAATCCTCATTAAAATAGTGTGAAGCAATTGTAATATATTAGTATGAACATCAAGGGAAAGGCATTTAATGAACTTGTCATTATTTACATACAGTTTGATATGATTATAATGATTAAATATCCAATTGAGTTCAATGGAATATATTCAGTATTGACTTACATTCATTGATGTCAAACAAGATTATTTCAGAAGAGTCTTATTGGATTGAGCACTGCTTGCCTGGACCAATCATTAAAAGGTGAAGAACTTCAGTTTATTTTGTGTTCTTAGGTAATTTTTAAACAATTTTATTTGTTTTAACAAGAAAAATCTTTTGAAATTTGTGAATTTAGTTTAAGATATCAATGTATGTAAAATTTAAAAAAATATTTTCACTTAACCTTGTGAAATAATAATTTTACTTATAAAAAACTGCTTGCATTTTTCAAAATATAAATGTTTATTTGATTAAATTAAAACTAAATTGTTATTGTTATGTACTTTTTTTTAAAAAAAAACCCGGCATGAATATTAATCCTTAAGAGGTGCATATTGTTTTATTAATTTAAGATGCATCAAAATATGTGCTCCAATCCTAGAAAGTATAATGTATATCAAATAATCCTATAATATAATATGAAAATCGTGTTTAAGTACTTTCTTTTACTTATGATAATGAAACATGAAAATAGTAAATAAAGTAAAGTAAATATATTGGAAGGAAAGTAATATATATATGTATTTTGCATATTATGTTCAATAATTATATTTAAATATATGTGGATCAAATTTTTGTTTTTTGGTTGCAATTTTTATAATTTATTTAAATGAAAATATATTGTTGAAAAATATAAATTCGGCTTGCAACCTGTTATTTCGAAAATAACCGAGTCGTAAGTTCAGACCCTATATTTATATATGTACAATCAAATTACTGATGTCTTCAGTTTCTTTTGACAGCTTATTTAAAACATTGTAATCCTGATGATTTTTTCAATTATTTTTATCTTCACGTAGTTCATGTATATTTATATAATTTTTATTGAGATTATAATAAATACGAGTTGTTTACCAAGAGAGAATGTAATATATATATATATATTCACAGTAATTTTAAGATAGTACCTTTCTAAAAATGCAACCTATGAGTAATAATCATTTCCATCAATCTAAGAGGGATTTATGTAGTTAGTGCTACTTAGCTCGGCTCTCCATAGGCAATCCACATTCAAATTTTCTGTACACAAATTCACAATACAATTTAACTTGAGATTTTGCAGTGACAAAGAAACTGAATTTAAGTATCTATAGTGTATGGTATGCTCTTATTCTTTTACTCGTAAATGTATGTTACACTATCAGGAGTTATTTGAACTCAGTAATTAAAGCCTGGAAAATAAGCAACTTCCATTATGAAGGTTTCTGTGAATTAAATTACACCTATAGTTAAATTGGACTGAATATAGGATACTTTTATTTGTTTAGTATCACATAATATGCAATGATATCTAATAATTTAATGAGACTATATTGAAATCTAAGCATCAGTAAACAAATTACATTTATTAGACTGAAAATCATAAAACTCAAAATTTACATCATGGAACAAATGTTTCATTTGATGAAAGTAATTAAGTATATATATGTAAATGAATATATTTCTATTAAATGGTATTTGTAATAATCTGTGTGGAATTTTAATTTATTTTATGAATTCCCTTTTTGCTCATTGTTCGTAGATCCTTCCTGAGTAAAAATATAACTATATGTTTGCAATTATAAGTTTTTATTTTGAAATTTAAATGTGTTTTTATATATTTTATTAATATCAATTTAATATAAAATAACTACTCTTTTTATAACTGCTTAAATTCATCTGCATTTCACTTAATGAAAATTCATTTTTTCCCCTCTAATATTAAAGGGCATTTCTCATAATAGGGTGAAAGAAAAAATACACAGTTTATATAATTGTTTAATCCTATAATCTAGAATCATGACTGAAAATGTGCAAAAATAAAGTTTTATTATAAAATGGAAAAGGAGACACGAGAAATATTCCTAAGGCATGAAATTTATCATAATACTTTTGTGGTAGAAGCAACCAATATCATTTCTGAAGAAAAATTACTTTAAAAAAAATGAAATGCATTGTTTTGATGGCAATCCCCCTTCCCCGAAACAAGTTAATGTTTCTATTTTGTGGAAATATCGCCAATATTTTATAAATAGCTTTGAACAGTATGATTGTCAAAAACTATTTAATTTAGAACTAGTAATTGAAAAAGAGAACATGACAGATTTTTTAGTTATCTTTTAAGTATTCATATATTATTTTTCAAAAAAGAAATCGAAACCTACACTCAGAATGGAGCGCCATCTACTTGAAAATTGCGTTAGTAATACATTTTTGTGCTGATGCATTAATTTTAATCATATTAGTTTGTAAATTAACATCTGTTTAGAAAAATAATACCAAATAATTTAATATTTAATCAATAGAGAAAGTTTTGGCATGTATACATATATATGTAAAATAATTAACTAAACTATTTTCATATTTCTTTTAGGAGTAAATATCTATCAATATATTTTATTTCTTTAAATTATTTGAATTGTAAACTTTTTTTTTTTTCGAATTAAATTTATAAAATTACAAATAGGCTTAAAATTTTTTTTTTCTCTCCTCTCGCCCTGAAAAAAAATTACTGCAGAAGTAATAATTCGGTTTTTTGAAATTTTTATATTAATATTTCTACATTTTTTACCATCTGATTTAAGAAAGTGAATAATCACTACAATTATGATAGGGTGCTATCAGTGATATTAAAACATCGAAAGAAGAAGCTGTTTCATCACTTTACCTTTAGCTTCTAAGATTGGTGACGTATAATGACGTCAATACATTCCATTCTCAAGAATCCTTTGTGAATCTGGCAACAGCTTTCCTTTGTTTACGAACTTCTAGCTATAAGCTCAAAATTGCGCAATCACCAGGATGTGATGCAAGTGTTTGTGTTTTGGTCGTGCTCATCTACAAGGTTTTAGTTTCCTTTGTTTTCGCATGTAATTAATGAAAGTAATTATAGCTGTTACTTGAATGGAGAAATGGAAAATAACTGCAGAAAGTAAGTAACGCTTTATATTAGGTATTTAATCAACTTTAAAGTCATGATCTTGATAAAATGTCACATGTTCCAGATGTTTTGAAATCTCCTGACTTGAGAGTTATGTAAACAATGTTGAACACCCTTTGTCGCTACTTTCGGTTCTTACATAAATGTTGTTCTTGTATTTACTAAGTGTGTTTCCGTCTTTCTCGAGTGAAACATTCATTTAAATGTTGTAACTAAAGTTAGTAAAATTTAAAAAAATCTATAATTTTGAAACGTTTGTGGAACATTCTGTCATAACTGCTGTGATGCCAAACGGAACATAAACAATTCAAATTAGCGTGGAAAACTGGGATTAAATTTGTTGCACCTCTTGAGATGTAATTTCATGAACTTTTGGGTGAGAAATGAACCTTTATTATATCTAATATTGATATATATTCTATTTTTGAAATCATAATTTTGTTTCTTTTCTACTTTATTAAGAATAATTTTACATTAAATATATTCTTATTTTTCCTTTTTCTTATTTTAAATTTAAAATTAGATAATGTGTCTATTAATTTATTATTTAATTATTTTAAATTAAGTGTTGCTTGTGAACTTATATCAATCTGCCTGGAAGTGAGGATATTTTTTTAAATAGTATTTACTTTCCAAAAATTCAAAACAAGTTTTAATATGCATTGAAAAAAACTTTTTTTGCTATGAATAAACTGAAAAGTCATTGAATTACTTAAAATAATTAGTAGCAATTTGTACATTGAGTTGAGTATGATTGTTTAAAATTTAATTGTAAATTATCTAAAAGTTTATATTCTGTATCTGTTTTACTTAATCATCACTGGAATCCAAAAATAAATTTTTTATTTTATTGACCAAAAGGGAATTTTTAATACCACAACAGGTGTTATGTCATATTTATTAAAATTTCAGAATTCTATACCCAAATTATATGATGTTTCAACAAGTAAGATATATACATTATTTAATGTTTTCGAAGTTTAATATTTATTTGTATTAAAATGTAGGCGGAAATAACCAATAAATTGCCAATTATAAATGTGTTTGGTTACATTGGCCCAATTTTCGCATATGTTCTGAATTTTCTTGAAACTTTATGAAAGATTATATAACATTATTATATATATTTGTTAATTATTACTTTTTATATTCAATTTTTTAATTATTTGAATCATAAAAATGCAATAATTTTGATGTTGTAAAGATATAAGAAAACAAAGTTGTGTAATTTTCACAGGGATATTTCAAATGATTTAGAGCAAATTAATGTAGTTTCATATTGTTGAAATGTAATATAGTATACTGGGAAGGTATGATAATGTAAAAATTACATATGTTTTTTCTATATGTCGTTTCACTTCTTTTTTGAATGTATCATATAATTTTTGTGAGCTATTTTACAAATATCAATTGGTGTATATGATGAAATAATAAGAGTTTTTCTGTTTCCAAACCAATTGTGAAATAGCGCTGGGTGCTGTCAGATAGTTAAAAAACAACAGAGATTCTGTCATTTTACGGAAACTAGTCTAGTCGTGAATGTTTCATCGAGTTCATACTAAATTTTTTTTATCTAAATCTAGGTTTTTATTAGGCAACCCTTTTTCCTGCACATGGGAATCACTGATTTACATTCGGATAGTGAAATGTTAAATTTTCTCAATCCCACCTCTAGTTAAAAACATTTTTTTTATGGTGTATAATTTTCAGCAAATTGTTTTATATAATGAAATAATATTTAAAGTGGAATGAAGATTTGTTTTAATAAATTATACTATTTTAGTTATAGGTATTTAATGTATTTTTACTTTTGAAATAAACTTTGTATCTTAGTTATTTGTTTCATAAATATTGTATTGAAAGAATTAGAAATAAAATGGTACTTCCTTAATTGATCTTTTGATGTTTTCTTTAAATAATGAACAGATAATTTTGAATGGTGAACAGGTGTTTTTATATTGAGAATCATTTTAAGCATTCTTAAAATTAATAATGTGATGATAATGTTTAAAAATTTTCTAATTTTTTAGTGGTCTAAAGGCTACTTTTGAAACTAGTAAAAATAAGTAATTGATTACAAATATATATCTATAGTTGCATAAAAATTTCCTATTGAAAATTTGCATCTCTGTATAATGAAAAGGAGAAATGTGCTGTATTGTATTGTGAAAAAAACCAGATTAGATAATATTTTACGCGCGCGTGCGGATGTTTTATTTATGAAATATCTATCCAATCTCGTTTATATATGTAACTAGAGATAAATGAAAAAAAAGGCAATTTTTAGGAACGAGGATTTGCAATCTGAAATTTTCTGTCGACCGAGTTCCAGTTACAAACTTCGTGTCCTCATTCCATCGAAAATCATCATGTATAACTGTGTGTGTGAGTTTGCAATTGGGTCTCAAATTCTCCTGGGTTGAAAGTTTAGAAAATTAGGTGCCAGAGCTCAGGTATCGACCTCGTCACTTGACCGAGTTCACCCCAGTAGCCCTCGTGTAGTTTCAAAGGGCGACGATGATAAAAAAACCAATTTCGTAAGACGATTAAGAGAGTGTGGCATCAGCTCAGATGTCATTATCATCTATTACATCATTGTTCCAAATTAGAATGTTTATCGCCAATAACCTTCGTAAAGTTTTAAATAAATTTAAGCCCACATTTTGTACATACAAAACATACATGGTGAGGAAAAGCTGAGAAGGATATATTTTGAGAATGAAAAAAAGTGAAAATATTCCTTTTTTCCAATGATCAACAATTGTGGAAGGGTATCGTTTTTCTTTAAAAAATACTGATTATATTTCAAAAGAAATATATCGTGATAAATTGTTTTTTTTTAATCTGTAAAAATAATAAATACTTGGGTAAATGCAGTTTTAAAGAGAAAGTAGTAAGCTCTATCTCTACTGAACTGGAAAAAATAAAAGGTTGTATCAGGAATTATTATTTTAAATGAAATTAAGAATACAAATGCTTTTCGACTTCCGTCTTTGTAATCAGTTTTCCTTCAATCGTTATCAAAAATATTGTTTACAGTGTTTCAATCTTAGATTGTTTTGTAGTATAAAGTGCATTAAATTTAATGTAATCGAATTCATTAGGGCACACTGTGTTTTAATAATATAATTCTTTAATATGCAATAATAAATGATAACTTACTATGTATTGTGTCTTTTTAATTTTAAAAATACAGTTTTAAAAAAATTTCATAATATACAATGAATTCCGGGTTATTAACTCAGGTGTAGTTTTAGTTATCGGATTATGGTACAAAAGGAGAACAGAAAGAAAAGTGTTTTAGTTTCTACCCCCAAATTTTTTCACTATATATATAACCTCAACTTCCCCATTATTTCCACAAATATTCTGATAAATCTTGTATAGCCTCCGCTTAACCATTAAGTAGAAAGAAAAACAAAAATTTATGATACTTTGAAAACATACAGCAATCATACACATGATTTATGGCTTTAATTGTGCTGATAATAATCGAATAGGAATTTCAAATTCAAATGTCTAAGTTTTCAATTTCTTTGAATTTGATTAAAAAAATGATAAAAGGCTTGATCATGCCAATCCTGAATTGTAAAATTCTCAAATATTTGTTACTGTAAATGGCATTCTCACTGATTGTTTTGAAAATAGTGTTCGATATTTATTTAATTATTAATCATTAATTAATACTACGGCTTGTTAGTTCTGAGACACATTTTTCCAAAAATAATGATTCAAAGGATTGTGTTAAATTGAAGTCCTTTAATTCCATTTTATTTTAAGCAAAATTATGCTATAAATAAAATTTCGAAACAAATGGGTGCGCGTTATACGCCAGATTTTATGGTATTTTTTAAAAACTTACATGTACAAATTTATTTTATGATTTCTCTGAGAAATTAGAAAATAGTTTCAGAACAGAATTTGCTTTTAAAATTTGTCTTTTTATGTTGTTTCGAAATTCTTACTGTTATCTTTGTTTTATATTCACTGGAGCGAATGTTGTAATTGATTTGACACTTCTTTTCGTGCGGTTTTCTAAACCTTAATAATCATGTGCATGGCAATGAACTGGCTGCTAATGTGTATAATTCGATTTTGAAACTGGAGATAGCATCTTGAAATCACTTAGCGATATTAAACAAATTCTTTGTTGTGGAGAGATGGATTTTTAAGGAATGTTTCTTACCTCATTCTTCCTCTTTTTCGAACATTTAATGATCGTTTATTTTGAACTGAGCGTCATTCCTTACCATCAGACCCTGAAAATTGGATGGTTTCCAATTTATGTTGTTTTACTTCAGTGAATTTTTTTTTTTTAATCTTTCGGAAAAACTTATTTGATATTTTGATTATGTATTATGCAATAAGGTCTCATCATTCTGTTTGCAACAGCAACGTTGAAATTTATTATCTGTTTTGATTTTTTTAGTTCGTGTTTAAACAGAAATCATTCATTGAAAAATGTGTTTGTCAGAAGTTTTTAACCGTAGTTTACAGGATGTGGTAAATTTTTTTAAAAGCTTGACTCATTTCAGAGAATAGTTGCAATCCTTCTTTGAATTCACTTCTACACAGTAAAATTGTTTACAATAACTTGACTGTATTTGTTGAGAGAGTAGACTATTTCTCTATCTCTCTCTCTTTCTCTCTCTCTCTCTTTGCTTCGAAGATTTATGTAAATTATAAATAATTTACGATATATAAGGCTGTAACTATGCTTTATTTAATAGCAGTTATTGTTTTTTTTTGTTGTCACGCAAATAAAGGGTGTTTTTTTTAGAGGTATAGAACTTTAAATTGCAATAAAACAACGATGTATTATTCGATTGACATAAATTTTTTTATTCGAAAGATAATCTTGTGGCATTACATTTTAAATATGATTTCTGTCATAGGACTGCCACGGCTGGCTCGGATGTAGTCCAATCTGGACGTCCAATTTTCGATGACTTTTTCCAACATTTGTGGCCGTATATCGGCAATAACACGGCGAATGTTGTCTTCCAAATGGTCAAGCGTTTGTGGCTTATCCGCATAGACCAATGACTTTACATAGCCCCACAGAAAATAGTCTAGCGGTGTTAAATCACAAGATCTTGGAGGCCAATTCATAGGTCCAAAACGTGAAATTAGGCGGTCACCCAACGTGTCTTTCAATAAATCAATTGTGGCACGAGCTGTGTGCCGTCTTGATGGAACCACAGCTCCTGGACATCATGATTTTTCAATTCAGGAATGAAAAAGTTAGTAATCATGGCTCTATACCGATCACCATTGACTGTAACGTTGTGGCCTTCATCGTTTTTGAAGAAGTACGATTTCCATCAGCCCATAAAGCGCACCAAACAGTCATTTTTCTGGATATAACGGTGTTTCGACATACACTTGTGGATTAGCTTCACTCCAAATGCGGCAGTTTTGTTTGTTGACGTAGGTAGCCATTCAACCAGAAGTGCGCTTCATCGCTAAACAAAATTCGCTTATGAAAATCGGGAACAACGGCAATCTCGTTTTGGGCCCATTCGACGAATCTACGCCTTGCTTGATCATATTTAAAATGTAATGCCACAAGATTATCTTTCGAATAAAAAAAATCATGTCAATCGAATAATACATCGTTGTTTTATTGCAATTTAAAGTTCTATACCTCTAAAAAAACACCCTATACTTAATCATTTGTAATACCGCTTTTGTGTGTTCAGTGGAAGTTTTAATATATTTATCAGTTGATGTAGAATAAGGAATTTTTTTATTAAGTTAAACTTGTGGGTGATGAAAAATTTGTATGCTTGTATTTTTTATGATTAATAAAATATTCGAGCGCGATTTGTAGTCTTAAAATGTAACATGCATTGTAAAATTTATTCTTAGAATCAAATTATTTTTTGAATGAAGTTAAGAATTATTAACTTACCAATGCGAATCCTTACTTTAAAAATATTTTATTACTAAACATAATTTTTGGGGACGAATACCTTTTTTATAGTCCTGCTACAATTTGTTCTTATGTTAAATGTCTTTTATTTGGCAATCAAATAAAATACATGTGTGGCAAAAATCATGATTCCCAAAGTATGTACTGTAAAATGCGCAAAAAAACAAAACAAAATTCTCTACTATGGCAGTGAAACAGTGAATTTTACAATTAGTTGAGTATAAAAGGTGCTCTTCCATTATTATACAATCGTTATTTCGTGAAGTAAATAAATAAAAAATATTTTAATTCTTTCTTTTCAAACAAAAAATTACTGAACCTCAACTTTCTTGGTTAACGAAAAGGTAATTTGGTTTTGTTATTTTTTAACGATAATTTATTTCACGTTTTCATTTGTTCGAAATATTCGTCTTCAATATTAAGTCTTATGTTTTCCTTTTGGAACTATGTTGTTCTTTAGCCATAGAATTGTATGTGCAGCATAAAAAATACGTTTGCTTGCCAGTTTCGAAATTGAAGGTCACTAGGATTTAGAGGAAAGGAGGTCGATGTTCTTTTGTTGGAAACTTTGGTTATTAATTGTAATTCGTTGCAAAACTTTTTGAATTTGTCGAATGGAATTACGCTGTTCCTCAGAAAGTGAAAGGTCGTTTAATCAGCTGTTTAAGAGTAATATTTCTGAAAAGTGTGAGGTTTTGGTGATAGCAGATTGCTACATTACTATCTCGCAATATGTTCTTTACTTAAATGTCAATGTCGTTTCTGTATTGTGGAACAATGAGTGAAACATGATTTGAATATCCTTTGCAATCTCACGACTGAGGGTACGGAATTCAGAATAAATACTAGGACACCTAGTTCTTTGCCAAAATTTCCGTAACCTGTTGCGTTGATAAATTTTGAATTTAATCTCGGGTGAGAGGATTTTCGGAGCATTATTAAATTTTGGTTTTGAGGCCTCAACGAAAGCCTCGGTAAAATTTTGATTGAGTTCGGAAATAGCTAACTCAATATTTTCATTGCTGGTGAGCTCAACAGTGGGGAGGGGTTTCTTTTTAAGAGCAAATTTAAAATTAAACCAATTTGTGTGTAGAAAGTTGCTCTGGATTTTTAATAATTGAAGTAATTAAATTTAGTTCAAGAATTACGGGGTAGTGATCAGAGCCGAGATAATTAAGAACTCTGACACTATGATTGAAGGGTATGTGCTTGAACACCGCCAAGTCGATAACACTCCCGAACCGCTGGCGCGGTTGGAGGTGTGTGGCAGTCTGCGGTGCGACTAATTTCGCTCCCCGAAGGTCGAGAATTAGTTTGTGCAGCGCTTGACCGTAACGGGTTGACTTGGCATTGTGCCAACTCACATGAGCCGCGTTGTAGTCACCAGCGATGATACAATTACTGCCTTTATGGAATAGTCAAAATAAAATTAGTTTAAGATAAATCATAGGTTCTTAAAGAATTTGGAAGTATCTAAGAGAAATATTGAGGAAATTGGATGTGATATGATTTTCTCATAAAATATGGCTCCCATAATAAATGATGTACGTATAACTTGTGAAAATTTTTTCTAATCAACTGTTCGATTTACGCTCATATTGGAATTGTAGTCTTTCTTAATTTTGTATTTTAACAAATTAAATGTAGGTGTCAAATAATCATCGGATTTGTTACATACTTATTATTGGTGTACTAAAACAGTAATGGTTTATGGTTAACTCGTGCATTTAAATTTTGAATTATCCACTTAGCAATCAAAATATCTGCAAATCATCAATTTTGGCTTTGATGAAAATACGAGGTCTTAACCTATAGAAGGAATTATTTTAAAATGAAAAAAATTATTGTTCTTGAACCATTTGGGTTCTAATACTTTGTTATTTTAATATTTAGCGGATTGCTTTAAATTTATTAAGAATAGTAGCGCTATAAACCGGCATTTCCATACTTTATTACCACAGCATACAAGCTGAACGATTAGTTCTATTCAATGAAGAATACATGTTCTGCAAAGAACTTGAGACAAAGCGGGGGTTTGGGAAGGGGTAGAGTTCCATTAAAAAGTGATTTATTTCAGATTCCTAATATGTGAATATCTGACGGAGGCGATTTTCGCCATCCTTGACCTTTCTTTCCTCAAGACATTGCGCAACACATACCTTTACTTGGCTAAAAAAAAGTTTCCGCCATGCAAATAAACTGAATTGGAAAGTGATAGCCTTACATGCAGTTCTTCCTTTTTTATTACCTACTTTTTTTCTTTCTTTTTTTTTAAAAAACATACCGAATAGATTTATCTGGACTTGCATGTGTTATGAATACTTTTTTTCCCCTCATAACTTACGTTTCATACGGGATTTAGAATTAAAAAAAAACATTCATTTTGGATGGAACATGTTAGTTTAATTTTTAACTGGCCACATAAAAATTCAGATATATTTTATAAGTTACTACTTTTGTGATCCTTATTTAGTTTAATTTTTAAAATGTCTGAAATATTCCTTCGTATATAATTTAATTGTTCTTAGTAAGATTGTATTTGGTTACGACGATGAAAATGAAAATAAATACCTTCTTGGATGTAGCCATTTATAATTTGCTGAATACTGTTTCTTGAAAATTTTGTAAAGTAGTTAAATTTTTAAATATTGATATTTTGGCATTTATTTTTAGGTATGTTTTTAAAATTACATAAGTTACATATGAAACAAATATTTATTTTGATTTAAAAATGATTAATAACTATATATATATATATATATATATATATATATATATATATATATATATATATATATATATATATATATATGTATATATATATATATATAGAATATTCTGTTTTTTTATAGAATATTCTGTTTTTTTGTCATGTCTAAGTAGTTTAAAGAATTGTAAATATGTTTACAAGAATGGTAACCTTGTGCTACTTGGATGTAAAAAAACAAAAGAGCATTTGCGTAGGATGTGAAACCACATTTCTGAGTCGATTGAATTTTTTATTGTACTTGTTCAGTTGTAATAAATTATTCTTTAAATATTCTACTGACTAAAAACACTTATTTATTTTTTAAAATTTTCAATCCTTTCCTGGAAAAATGCAAAGGGGTGATTTTTTTTACGGACAAAAAGTTCCGAAATTATATTAAAAATTGTTTTACGTTTTTTGTGAATCTGTCTTCTATAGTTAACAAACGTTGACTCCATTTGGATGTGGAACCTTCCTTTGCTCTCATACATTTTAAATTGTGTGACATTTAAAAAGCCACAACTCTTTTATTATTTATATAGGGCAATTTAAATTTTGGCTTTAGTTAAATAAGAAGTATTTTAATATTTTTTAAAAAAATTTTATGTCTGTTAATCATAATTTCTCAAGTGTAAATTTCATCGCAAAAGGAACAGTTTTTTTAAAAAAACAAACAAACATAAGTTTTGAAAACTTGCCGCCAATTTATACGATATAAATAAATATTTTAGTCAGAGATTTTGTGATGATAAAGCTGTTTAAAAATATTTAGAAGTTTAAAATGTACACAAATTTTCATCGTTTTGTAACTTTTAGCGTGTGTGTCCGTATATATATTTAAAAATTAAAAAATATATATTTATATTACTAATTGTAATTGTGGTGGTTGTGTGTGTGTGTCCGACCAATCAATTTCTTAAAAATGTTCCTTAAATTGGGTTATTTTTAACATTTGTGGGAGAAGCAAATATTTCTCAAATCTGCCTCACTGGTTTGAAGAAATTAAGAGCAGATCCTGCAATGGAGTGCTAGAATCCAGATTGGTGCTATTTATATCAATGGCTAGTCCAATCAGAATAGTAGATTCTATTACATTGGGCTTAAGTCTTTTAATGGAGAATTTGACTCTATTGTAGTGAAAGTGGGTCTTGTTTTCCAAGAAGGAAGATTAAGGCACCAATTGTGAATTCCAAATTACATGATAGTATACTGAACGTGTTTAAAATTAATTTGTTCGGGTTACTCACTGTTTCCTTTGGCCAAAAATAGTAATCGTCGCTGGTAGATAATCCATTTGTCGTAACGAATGATGCAGTTTAAGACGGTCTGCCGGATACCAATGCTAGGTTGTATGTTGTTGTGGGGCATATAAGAAATTGAAGCGAAAAAGCAGGGACTAATACACGGTTCAATCTGTCGAGTCTCAAAATTCTCTCATCGGCGTTATGTTGAAATTTGTAGAATGGAGTGCCAACTCTGATGTCGTTCTCGTCACTTACCGTAAAATGTCGAGGTTCTCCACCATAAGCTCTCGTGTTGCTTCAATATGCGAAGAAAGTTAAAAAAAGAAATCTGTTTTCAAGCTACATCGCATGTAATACTACCCGAGTTTCTCTTTATTGGTATGGATTATATATTTTTTAAAAAATTTTGATATTTTTATTTTTCTAATCAATCAGCATGTACATTTAAGTAGATTCATTCTTTATAATTTATATCTAATATAAAAAATAATAGAGTTATTACTATAACAATGTCCCTTTAAATGTTATTTTTAATTGTAAAAGAATTATGCTGTACAATCAAGAAGAGTGAAATATTCATTTTCGTAATTTTTTCGTACAAAACTTAATTTTTATTACGAATTTTTTGAAAATATTATCTGCTATGAGATAAATTTGTGACTTAAAAATTCATTTTGTTTCTGAGAGACTACTTCGTTTTGTTTACGAATAAAAAACACTTTCAATCTCTGTTGTGGGAATTCAAGATCGGTTATCGTGACTCTTAATATAAATTCTTCGAAATCTAATCGGAATCTAAAACGAAAAATCAAAAATAAAATAAAAAGTTTCAGTTTGTGGAAAAAGTAACTTTTCTGTGTCCTTGATTTATTTGTAAGGACCGCGAGGACTTGCGAATATTCCAACTTGCACTTGGTTTAACTGTATCTGCTAGAGATAACGATTATTACACGGAAGTTGTTGTGCATGATACTCGCGATATCGAACTTCGAATGATGTCGAGTCATCATGACATCATTACTTCGATTATTTTTATTTCATAACGATATGAATTTCAATTTTAGAACTTCTGGCTGAAGTACTCGTTTATTATACTGGTTAATTCTTTAAAAACAAAAATATCAACTTCATAATAAAACTGAATTGTAAAGAGAGTAAAACCTGGTACAAAACAATGTATAGAAAAATGTAAAATAATTTTTTAATAAGTGCACTTATTAAGGTGACCAGTTTTTTTATAATGAAAAGGAGGACAGCAAATTTAAGAAGAAATTGCGACTAAATATATGAAACATTTTATTAATTCAAACAAAAATATACTTATTACGCTTGAATCCCTTTTAATTTACTTAAGCCAATATTTTTCCATGATTTTTTTTGTCATATAATTTTCTAATATACCGGAAAATTCGAATCAAGAAAAATTTTCTTCATACAGATTCATTGCTGCAGCTTTAGTATTAACATTCAATCTTGATTTGTCACCTTTCCAATAATCATTACTCTGAAAAAACTCTTTCAACTGGTGCATTAGTTCCAGAGCAGTACAATGTAAATTCAACTAGAATAACTAAATTTGCATTGGAATATGTGTGTTCATTTTTGAAATGGTTAAATATTTCCACCCATTCTTCATCAGTTTAAACTTGTTGATTTTCCCATTGTTGACTCACTTGTTGATTTATCAGAATTTAAGGGGTGTTGGAAAGCTAAAATTTTTTTTTTGACAATTTGAGATTTTTACATTTTCAAATTGTATAGATTTTAACCTTTCTAAAAATACCTTACTTGAACCTCTGGGGTATTTAGAAGCTTTTAAAATGTATTTTTAAATATTCGTTGAATTTGGGCCACGCCCATTTTAATATGGCCAAATTACTTTGTTTTTGCTTAAAAGTGTAACGATTGATATAAACCAAAACATGTATCTTTTATTTAAAATCGAGCCTTTTATTTTTTTATTTCCCAGCCGATTAGAAGTCTCACTGTATACATTAAAATCAATTTATCTTAAAATGTAAATTTTAATGTGCGATGTACCTTTTCTGAGAAACTACTGTTCACAGGTGTGTAAATTTTTTTATGATTTATTTATAATGACGTCTAATATATACTAAAATGAGCTTTTTTTAAAACACTCAAAAATTTAATTTTTACAAATTTTTTAAGTAAAAAATGGGTCAAACTTCGCAATGTTTGATAAAATATTTCATAATTTCGTAAAAAATTCAAAATTAGCTAAAAGCTTATTTTAGTATAATAAGAGAGGTGTACTTTAATAGTATGAAAAATTTCAAGCATGTACATAAAACAGATTTTGAGAAAAGGTACATCGAAAATAGCCAATTTAACATTGTCAGTATAGAGAGAGAAAGAGGTTTCCAACACCCCGTAAATATACATTCAGTCTTTTAACTTCTTCAAACAGACAATTGTCATTAATTTTAATATCGGGCATAACTTTCGATAAAAACTCACAATTTTCTAAATCTGCCCAATTTACTTTCGGTGAAGTGAAGCGTAACAGTTGAGCCTGGCATCTCTGATTACAGAGATTAACAGATTAGTTTAAATATTGTAAAGGAGGACACTTTTTTTTTGAGGTAGGACAGAACCTATAAAAGAAAGACTGTCCTCTCTAAAGGAGGACGATTGGTCACATATTATTATTATTTATCCATAACGCTCCTTAAGCCCTTTGCAACACTCTTTAGAGATCAATTTTCACAAACTCCCGTTTGTAGCGAATCTCTACTCCATGAAAGAAACGTGCCTGCTAAATTTCGGTTGTAGGACTTCTAGTTCGAAAAAACAGGAATATTCTTTAAGCACTCGAAACGCCCCTTGGGGTCGATCTTCGCTAAAACCGTTAGTGGAGCTTTACTCCATGAAACGAACGTGCCTACAAAATTTCTTTAGGTCAAATAGTTAAAAAAAAATACGGGATTATATTTATCGATAACGCCTATAGGGAATCTATTCAGGTAAAAACGGGAAACTTCTTCATGGATGGGGAAAGCGGCACCCACCTTATACACTTTCTTTATATATATATATATGTGGCAGCCAAAGCCAAGCACTCTTCCCGCGCAGGCGCAGCTAATGAGAACCGAAACTGTAAAAACTTTAAGACTCTTGAGAAAAGCAAAAGCGAGAGGTGCGCGAGCAGGCGTTACCTTCTGCATATCATTGTCAAACTCTTATCTACCTTTTAATTAATTTTTTGTTAAATTTTAAAATAAAATAGAAGAAAGACAAACGTCTTGGACCTTGTTGTCTCCCACAAATTATGGGGGCTCGGCCGGGATCGATAAAATTTCGATTTTGAACAAAGTCTGGACAATGAACAAAAGCGTCCGTGAAGGAGACGCTCCGCCATTTGGAAACTTCGTTCAACCTGTGTAGAGGTTTGAACTCAGCATGAATACTCCGCCTGTGTAGAGGCCGGGATCGAAAAATTTCGATTTTGATCAAAGTTTGGAACGTGAAAAAAGCCGTCCGTGGAGGAGACGCGCCACCATTTTTCGGAAACTTCGTTCCGCCTGTGTAGAGGTTGGGACCATCGACAAATATTCCGCCTGTGTAGAGGTTGGAACCATCGACAAATATTCCGCCTGTGTAGAGGTTGGAACTAACTCAGTGTGAATAATCCGCCTGTGTAGAGGCCGGAACTACAATTTCAAGATATAACCTGCGAAGAGGTGTCAATTCGAACAATTTCAACTATATTACCTGCGAAGAGGTGAAATCAGTGAAATAAACGTTTTCTTCAATTATTGGATACATCGTACGTGCGAGCAACAAGGAGCTAGAAAAAAAGGTAGGATCTTTCCATATTTTTCTAAAATGTATAAAAACGCTCTTAAAAGAGGATCTCATAAGAGTTGTTGAGGATCTAGACGGTACTGTGGAGAGTACGGACACCATAGCTAAACTAAAGACTAAAATTGAGAACAGTAGTACATTTGAAAGTGATCCAGATTTCGTTGAAACTTTAATTCAAAACTGTATAGATGAGAGGGTATCGCGAAACGAAGAGAGGTAACTTTTAAGAAGAACAGAAAATTGAGCTCGCGAATTTTCAGTTAGCAAAATTAGAAAAAGAAATCGAACTTCAAACGGCTAAAAATAAAGCATTAAGTTTAAATCCTGCAGCTAAAGTCGAAGAAAAACAGTTCGAAACTAACATAGAAAATATGATAAAAGTATAAAAACTTTATCTCTTCCTGTTCCCACCAGATCTGAAAATTTTAATCTGTTCTTCCAATCATTAGAACGCGCATTTTTAACCAAGAAAATAAATGACGAATATAAATCTGAAATTTTAATAAATCTTCTGGGCGAAAGAGCTCATAATGTCTTATTGTATATTAAAGAAGAGGAATTAAATGACTATGAAAAACTAAAATCTATAGTACTCAGAGAATTCCAATTAACCCTCGCGAGTGTTTAAACTCATTTAAAAATGCTGTAAAATCATCAGGCGAGACATACATCCAATTTGCTGCAAGATTGACGGCAAACTTCCAATATTATTGTTCGTTAAGAAAAGTTAATTCCTTTGAATCTCTATGTGATCTTATAATTTCTGATAAATTATTTGAAACTTTAAATAAGGAAACTGCAACCCATATTGGCATTCGAGAAGCAGAAGATTGGTTTAGGCCTATTGATTTAGCTAAAGAGTGTGATATTTATATTTCATCTAGAAGCGGATCACATAAAGAAATTCCTACTACTTATGGATATACCCAAGACCCCTTTAAAAATAGATCACAAAACTTTAAACCAAAGATTAAAGAGAACTATCCCCAATATCTTGAAAGAGAAAATAAAAATTGCTTTATATGCGGTGATTCATCTCATTACGCAAGAGACTGTGAGAAGCGTTTTAAACCTAAAGAATCTAACGACCACATCCATAATAGAATAAACGTGAATACTTTGAAAGTCGAGAGCGAAAAACAAAATAGCGATGAATTTGCACAACTACAATACGTAAACATTTTTGTAGAAAATCAGCCCGTAACAGCCTTGATCGATTCAGGTTGCCAGATCCCAGTTTTAAATTCCTCACTAATTAGAGTGCACAAACCTTCCGAAGAGATCATAATATTAAGTTCATGTTTTGGCGAACAGCGAATGGTAGAAGTTAAACCCATAAATATTTCTCTTGATCAACACTCTCCCGGTCTAAGTGTTCGAACGGCAATATCACCGACCTTGACCGAAGAAATTATTATACATCCCAGTGTATATGCTGAAATAAAGAAACTAGGCCACGCAAAGAGCGATGTTTTATTGAGTGAAAGTGGATCCTCTTTGAGTGCAGATTTAGGTGCTTATGTTTATCCTAGTGCTGTTTCTTTTTCAAATGTGATAGAAAACTCTAGTTATGATTTGTCACATGTTAAAAACTTTAATACTAGAAATGATTCGAGTTCTCTAATTAAGTTATAAATGTAATAAAATTAAGAGTACTAAGTTAAAATTGAGTATTGTAAGAGAAAAATGTTCTGATACAGTATTGTGTAAGAAAGTCAATGGTGCCATGAAAACGAGTTCTGTGGAATTTATCTCCCGATCTCCTACCCCTTCACCTATGAAGAGTAAACATCGTCGGTTTGTGTTGCTCCGGAAAATCTTTGAGCCCTGGCAGTGGAAACGAAGGAAAAAGAGAAATCGTTTTGAATAGACGTCCAGAACTCTACAGAGGAAAATATCGATGCGTTCAACCAAAGATCAACTTGTTAAAAAAGACGTTCTTATGCCTGTGAAACACAATGTTTTCCTGTGGAACCTTCCGGATGTCGAAGAGGTGCCTTCACATGATGGAGAAACTGTCTAGTTCAGAAAAATTATGATATGTTAAATCTCTATGTATTTGTCGTATAGTCCTTGTCTTTTCCGTATGTTTCAGATTCTCCTCTGCTCTCGATGAAAAAGGAAAAAAGGGACGTACCGCTGCGGACAGCGTACAGTCAGGCTGGCCGATTGTGGCAGCCAAAGCCAAGCAGTCTTCGCGCGCAGGCGCAGCTAATGAGAACCGAAACTGTAAAAACTTTAAGACTCTTGAGAAAAGCAAAAGCGAGAGAGAAACGCGAGAGGTGCGCGAGCAGGCGTTACCTTCTGCATATCATTGTCAAACTTATCTACCTTTTTAATTAATTTTTGTTAAATTTTAAAATAAAATAGAAGAAAGACAAACGTCTTGGACCCCTTGTTGTCTCCCACATATATATTGTAGATAAATTATATGTAAAGAGTGTTGTTAATCAAATTTCGTTGTTGCAGTTCATCCAACCATTTTTGTTAAAAATCCTATTCGAAATAATTTTGATGCTAGCGCATAATTAAACTATCTGGAAAAAGAATTGCATTCAAAGTATTTTTTTAACACGCTTTTATAAGTTTTTTTATAAATCTTTTTGACCTATATATTATGATTATAATTTCATCAAAAACCTTCAGAAAGAAAAGGTTTCGTGTTGTACAATCTTAGTTTTTTTTTAAGTGCAGCTGATGAAACATTTCAACCGCCTGTATCGTGTCAAGAGTTTGCTTAGAGTTTCTATTTTTACTATTTAACAGCAATATTTATTTTTATTCTTCTGATTTCTCGCCTTTTGTTTGTATTTGCTTCAAATCAGCAGCATAAATGAATTTTTTGGAAAATCGAGTATGATCCTCCCCTTTATGCAGTATATCTCCTTTTCTACAATTGGTAAAATCACTTGAAAGTTCTAAAAAAGGATAATTTAAGTTGCAGAAAAATTCCCGAATGTGTGTCTTAGGAGAGAAAGTGATATTGTTTGCAAATTAAAATTCTCTATTGCTAAATCGGTTCTTATAATTCGGAGTGTAAGACAAATATTTCTTTTATGATTTCAGTGGAAGCATGTTTTTCAATTCCAACTATTAGCTCACACTCTCTATATATTTATTTATTTATCTTGGTGGAATTTTCAATCGTTAATAAAATACATTTTAAAGCGCTCCATTGAGCTGGAATTTTATGTACATGATTCTTTTGGATGGCAATATAATAATTTAATTATCATTAAAAAAGTATTGATCAAAACTAATTATTTAAAGAATTACAAATACAGCCACGTTGGCATCATTTTTGGCGACTTGTGTCAAAACTTTAAAAGGTTTTTTCTCACGTTTTAAAGCATTCGGTTGAACTGAAATTTTATATACACGATTGTTTTGAATGAAAATACGATATTTAATGATAATTAATAAAAATTAATTACCACTTAATGTTGTGGTTCTGACCTATGTATATACATATTAATATTAATTGTAACAATTTAATAAAAAGTAGAGTGAGGTGGAAAAGAACTTATTTCACTTTGTAATAATCGATACTACATTTCAAAATATTCGGAAGAGTCAATTCATTCATTTTGGATTAAAATTAGAGGCATTTATCCCATAATAACCAAAAAGCTTTAAAAAATATTCGTATAATTTTCTACGCCTTGTTTGTGTGAATTCGGATTTTGAACATTAACAAATATAAAAATGAAAGAAATAAAATCGAAATTTTTAAATTTAGTTGACGAAATGAGAGTGGCATTCTTATTTTTGGGACCTTTGTATAAACGGATTTATCGAAAATCATCAAGCTCAAATTTCGCAATAAACGTTTTCTTATAATTAAATTTTAACTAAATACTCAATAATCATTTTGTTGTCTCTTAGTCACACATATTATTTTATTTGACATTGAAAATTATTATCAGGAACCATTTTACATAGTGTATTATAGATAAATAAAATTCTTTTAAACTTATTTAGTGTGCTTTCAAATTTTGAAGTTGTGAAAGAGGTGTATCGCAACAACTACACAAAAAGGTTGAGAATCACTAGTCCATAGATAGACAGAAAGGGAAAAACGAAAATGAGAAAGTTCAGGTCACATTTAAGTGAAATGATTTATTAAGTTATCAACAATTTTACATTCCAGGAAAAGTCGTGTATCTTAAAAATGTAATTGTGAATAAGTACGTAAAATAATGTTTAAAATATTTTTGTAGATTTTTTTCTTTCAAAATTTAAGCAATCATTTGACTATGATTTTTTCTTCTTAAATAATGTAATAAATTATTCTTTATTTTCGTCTGAAATAAATATATTTTTAGAATATGGGAAAAAAACAGTTTTTTTTTAAACACACACACACACATTAGAATTGCAAAACCTTTGACCCGCATTCCACGTGGTGGTATTATGTGAAAGATTTGTTGGTCGAACGGCAAGACGAATAATTTCTCAGATATTCTTTGCTCTTTCTACGGCCATTTTCCAGCATATCGAAACTAATTCATTATTACCGTCAAACTTAGAAACTACTTGGGGGGTGGGGTACCTCGTAATTTTGTGACAAGGACGGCATCTGAGTTGCTTCCTCAAGCCAACGTGAGGACTTAAAGCTTCGACTCGGCTGAAACATTTTGAAATGTATCTTATTTCTTTTTTAAAAAAGGGCCCCAAAGGAATTTTGATACAGGGCCCAATGAGGATTAGCTCCGCCAGTGGTTACTGCACCTGACTAGCTTGGAGGCGAATTCCTTTTCGACTCATTTATTTAAAATGCCACAAATGAACAATTCAAATCAAATGACCCCAAACAGCAAACAGTCATTTTCTTAATGAAAATTATCAACTTCCGGAATCATTTCTTTCTGGTTCAAATTTTTCAGGCACGCGATATTTACGAACCCGCGGATGGGCAATTTAAATCGAATGCCCCATATAGGTGCCAAGATCACTAAGAATTACCGAACCTTTTTTTAAAATTAATTAAAAAAATTTCTGATGTGCTTGTCGTTTTTATAAGCTACTGAAAAGCTAATTTTACCGCTGATCATTTTCCACCCCCTTTTTTTGGTGATTATGATTGCAGTATTTTTTCTTATAATGCCATTTTCACTTTTTAAAACTTAAAACTATTAATTTCGGGTATCGTGTTAATGATGCAGAAATTGGTAGAATTTTTTATTTTTGAGTACTATTTTCGACTTTTTCTGATATTCATAATGATTCATATGAATGGATTAATTTAAAAAACAACAACCGAATTATTGCTTCGAAACCAGCTCTTAGTCGTTATTCGTTCCATGTCTTTATTTTTTTTCGCAAATCGTTTATGAACGATTTTGGAATTAAATTATTTTCCTTCCATTTTCAAATCAATTGAATGTGAAGTTTTCTTTTAGTAAAAATTAAAGGATGGGATAAAAGTTTTTTAAGCATTTTTCGTTCAATTAAAAATATGTGTATGGTAATGGTTTGATGATTCTTGGATTTTAATATGATTGAGAGTAATATGACTTAAATGATAAGAATTTCGCAAAGTATTTTATAGTTTCGAAGTAAAGGTTTAAGCTGTCTTATCTTTATTTTCACTGGTTTGAAAAATATTTATATTCATTTTATTATTTTGTGGAAAATACATCAAAAGTAATAATTTAAGTGGCCGTGGAAGAAATAGAAGTTTTATTTTAAATCAGATAAGTTTTTTTCTGTAGAATTTTTAGAAAGATATATTTCATCCATTAATGCTATGTTTAATTGTGAGTGTATTACTTTCTATAAAAAGTAAATCTGGTTTTAATTAAAAACAATTAGTTTAATATTATTAAAATCTTCGTTTAGTTAATAAATATAGTAATTTAAAAACAATAATGTACCCATGAAATTTTAAAGTTTATGTAAGCTTATAATTAAAGAATAATTCTCTCAATTTCATCTTCTGTTACAGAATTACGCAATCTTTTCTTGTTTAAGGTATCCGACTACGTTCTGAACCGTGATTTTGCAAAAGCGTATAAATGGATAATATTTATCGTATTTAATGTCACTAAGATAAGAAAATGTATATAAAATTCTTTTAAGAATATTATTACAATAAAAAATTATTTAAGTACAATATTTTGACAAAAAATGAACATAGAATGACCCATTTTCAAAATATTCTCCTTTTGTGAAAAATGCTTCTATTATAATATTTTGTCTGTATGCAGCTCAGACCTCTCTACAGAGGCTCAACTAGAATTTTTGAAATATATAACTTAGAAGTGGATTTATTCATAGTTTATGACAACAGAGGGGAGCAATTTTAAGAAAAAAACGCCGATTATTATTTCAATGGGTGGTAATTCTGAAAATAATGGGAATTTTTCAATAATTTCAGTTTAGACTCTCTGGAGAAGTCTTTACTTTATATAAGCGAAATATTATTTTAGAAGCATTTTTTATAAAAGAGCATTTTGAAAAAAGTTTATTCTAAGTTAATTTTTTGCCAAAATATTGTATTTAAATAAATTTTTTTGTCAAAATATCCTTAAAACAATTCTATACACGCATTGCATTCTGAGTGACACTAAATATCATGAAAATTATTCATTTATGCGCTTTTTTTAAAATCACGGCTCCGAACGTAGTCGGATACCTTAAATAGCTACAAATTATATTAATATGAAAATTTTTTTTGAAGAGTTGATAATTATGTGTTATATATAAAGCATTTTTTAAGGTTGAAAAAAATAAGTCGAATCAGAAGAGGCAAATGCTTTGAAAAAAAGTGAAGATAATTCTGTGTTTATATATATATATATATATATATATATATATATATATATATATATATATATATATATATGAATAAAATTGATTTGCTAAATATCGAATGAGTTAAAAATTTGGATATGTCCTTATCCTCATTTGTTACCAAATAATAATTCAGTACAAATGTCCTGTTTCCTGAAGTAGCAGTTGTATCAAAATCAAAACAAAAATGGAGGGAAAACATATTATGTAAGTACCTGTTTATCATTCTATTTTTTTTTTTAATTCTCGTATAATGCTTACGAGTAGCGTATTTTGATTGAAACGAGCAAATGTAAACAGGAGGCGGACATCTTAATTCGTGTTATCAAAAGGCGGGAAAACATTCGAGTTCCGTGTTTATGATCGACGTCCATTAAAATAGTGCTTGTTTATAAATAGTAACTTATAATAAGTAGAACTCTGCTCTTTGTACTAGCTGATAATACTTGGCATGTAAACGTAGCCGTGTGAAAATAAACTTTAAACTTTGATACTTCCATTCCAATGGTGTAGCCTGCGTAAGGTCTTTTTCCCATTCTTTTCAGAAATCATTCTTTTGCCTATCGGTTTGCTTGAATGTTATGTAACAGTAAACACCGAGAAAAACTCATTTCTAGTCGTCTGTCGTCTTTGGCAGTGGGCCAAGTGACTGTGCAACTACTGGTACGTCCTCTTGTATCAGCTGACTTTATGCATGTATCATGGCAGTCAAGGCCGTTCAGATTACACAACACTGGAAAAGGATGGTTTTAAAACAATTTTACCTTTTAGTTGTTTATCAAGGTTGAAACATAACTCTCTTGTCGATTAACTCGATTACATCATTTTGCTATGAATTTCACGCCTCTTTGTTTTCATCTCTCTCCCTGGGCTTGTTTATCAGCCATTTGTTTTCATGTGGAAAAAAAAAATCATTGTGTTTGTTTTCACTTTTGCCTCTAATTTTCATAACTAGTACTTTCTTGAGATAGTCGTTCGTGTTTGATGATGTTGAGCATAGACTGGGGTTGTATACGTAAAATGTATTAAAAAAAAATTGCTTGTTGATATCGTGTTTTCTTATTGGTCGTTGGCGGCAGGATCCCCCAATTTATGATACATGATATTTATTTATTAGTTTCGAAGAATTTGTGTTTGTTTTTTTAAGTTCAGATTTTCGAGCAAGGTCGTTATTTCTGTTAATAATATTTGCTAACTGTTATTTAAACCGTCAAAATTGTTTTTTTCTTATCGTTATTTATTTTAGACTAATGTTTAAAACGATATATATATATACTTTTATTTCTGAAACTTTAAAAGTAATTAAATACATAATTTTCTTTAAAAAAATAAATAAAAACAATAATAAGATATAAATTTAAAGATTTAGGAAAAAGTTATGAAAAGTTGAAGTACTTTTAGATAAAACTGAATTTTATCTTTGAAGATATATTTTGAAATAAATACACATTTGAAGGGAAGTTAAAGTTATATCTAAGATTGTTTTTGTTGTTATAATTGTAATACGAATGGATTTTCTGTATTTTCGTAATTGTTGAATTAGAATTTTTCTATAAATAACTGTAATACATTAATATAATTTGGAGAAGAGAACGATTAAAATGTCAAAATACTTCGAATATTTTTTAACTGCCATTTTTTTCTGCATAACATTTTCAATTTGATATCTAAAATGTTTCGGAATATATTCCAGTCAAATCCCAAATTCAATAAGTTTACTACTAGTTTTTTTGTATGTGACATCATTGTTTAAAGTTGAGATGTGTATAAATTATTATTTTAGTTGTTTTACTTATTTTTATAGAGAGTGAAAACTCAAAAGCAATGCTCTAAAAATGTTCCAAAAAAGTACAGTGTTCGAAAAGTGTTTACAAGTAGTGTTCCAAAAAATAGATATTTTAATTCTGTTTCTTGCAATAAAATGGAGAATCATTCAAATCTCGATGTAATATTTTTTAAAATTATTTTCACAGAATGTTGCGAAATTTTTGTTGAATGTTAAAAATGTTATATAACATCTCAACTCCCGAGTTTACCGTGTTTTATTAACATAATAAATATATCTTTTATGGAACTATTAGTTTCTTTATTTTTTATTTTATTTATTTCTTTGTTTTTGAATGGATAATTTAGGTTCATCAATTATCGTAAGTGAAATTTAAATTATCAGTTTTTAAACAGATAAATAATTCAATTTATAATATGCATGTAATTAATTTTTTCAACTCTTATTTTTTGAAATTTTATTTTTTTTAAATACCTTATCATTATATTCGTAAGCTAATTCGATTGTGTTTGATCCAGAGGTTGTCCTTACTACCATCTCATAGTAAACAAAAGCGAGAATGCTCGTATTGGAAATTGATAAGACGTCTAGCGATAAGCATTCGAAAATAAACAAAGTAAAGAAAGTGAAGTAAATTATCATTAGATTCTGTGAAGGATGGGTTGTATCTTAACTTGTAAGTAGGTCGATTCCAGGCCGAACTTGTATATGTGGAATAAGTTGGTAAGTTATGTAATGCAAGAGATATTCCTTAATTCATGTTGTATAATATTTAAAGTTTCCTGAATCAAACTTTAAAATTATCAAATATAGAAAAAAGACAGTGAGAAATTTTTGAAAAAGTATTGTGACTTTTAAGTCTAAAATTAAATTAAAATTTGAAATGTGTATGCATTATATATAATTTTACTCTAAGCATTGTGGTTATAGAAAGCTAAGCCTGTTTTAAAACTATTCAAATGTTTGGCATTCAGAATAAATAAATTACAATTAGCTATATTTAACAATAAATTCTAATTAGATCAAAATATTTTGTTTCTTTTTATATTCGGATCTCCTATTATAAATTCGACGAATATTATTGAATTTGAAATGTTCTTTTTATATTTGATTTGTTGAAGGTTGTGCTGATATTTATTAAATGTTGTTTCATCATTCTGTTAGACGCCTAAAACAAACTAGTCTTGTACATTTTTATCGTAGTGAGTAAGGGGAAAAAAAGAATATAATGGGCTGTAGAGTGTTTTCAAGAATAAATTTGTCTTTCATAATCATTCGAGGAGCCATCTTGTTTCGTAGTTCTCTATTTCATACATAGATATCTTTACTTCAAATCTTGGTAATTAAATGTTTGAGAAAGATGAGTTATAGAGCTGTTAGATGTACCATAAATAAAAAAAAGTTCTTTTAATTTAGAGGCGGTGCATTTTTTCAAAAGATTGATTGATATCTAATACTTTTTTTCATAAAAACGAAATATGAACTTGTCTTGATTTGTATTTCTTTGCTTTCAGAAAATTAGGTAATTTGCATATGTATTTTTTAGTAAAGTTTTATTTCTTTATGAATTCCCACCCCTTTCTAAAAACAGCATAAAAAAATGAAGGGAACACGATAGTTGAGGGTCATGAACGCTATCTTGTTTATTTCTCATTGTAAGTTCTAGTACTAACAAAGTCCCACCGTGTTGGAATGAGTGATACAGATCACATTTTATCGAAGTTATACATCCTCATGTCGTCTTAATGTGGAAGTTTGGAGATTGGGGTGCCAGCTCAAGTATCATTCATATCGCTTGACAATGGTTCACAGTTACCAGGTCCTTCGGAAATCGCACTTTCAAAATGTGATGTTAGTAGAAAATTAAGTCAGTCCTGCAACGATATGTAATTGTTAAGATGCATTCGGCCCATGCCACGATGAATTTCGTGGGCCTCGTTCTGACTACGTCAGACAGGTGGCATTAGCCACAAGATGCATTCGGACAAAAAATTAATCTTTAATTAATAAATTTTAAAATATAAAATGGTTTTAGCAATTAAAATTTTTTTTTTTTTCATAAATAAAAGCAACTTAAAAATGGAATGAAAAGCTTTCTTTTGTATTATATCATATTTTTAGAAAATGAATCAAGATTTTTGTCAATAAATATCAGGGAAATTTAAACATAGCTCTGTGTAAAAATAATCATACTCCCCCTCCCTCTTTTGATTGATATACTTACGTTATAAAATACGTACAACTTTTTTTTGTTGGTTCACCAACCCTAAAAGAAAATAAAAACTCTTACGTAATATCTTAATGGAAAAAAAAGCATCTGATCACACACAAATAAAATCAAAATTGACAGCTGTTCAAACATCATCAGTTTTTTTTTTTTTTTTGAAGAAGTGTTGGCTCGTAGTTACGATGTCTAATTGAAAGGTTTCTCGCATATTTCGTCAACTTTTTCAAAAATAAATCACCTTTTGTTGAATTGTGAATTATTTCAGTGAACTATTCTTAGGTTTTCGATTCATTTGTTTGAATGACTTGAAATATTTACTTCCGGATTTCGTTCACTTTCTTGAAAACTTGTTAACCTTGGATATTATCAAATGACGAAAACCTTTTGTTTACATTTTTTCCCCCAACTTTCATACGTTCCTGATAATTTTTGTAGCGTGGTAAAGAAAGATATTTTGTCATTACCAGCAGAAAGTACGTCAAACATTTTTGTGTATCAAAATTAATTCTGAATTGCGACACAAATGCACGTATCGGATTGCTGATCACTGTACAAGAATAGAATTACTGATATGTGTACGCGGTGTATATATATAAATGTTAACTTTTTTTGCAACACAAGAAAAAAACCAGCCAATCAGTTCGTGGTCCTGATTGTTGCCAACTTTTTTTACAGAAACTTTCTTTTAAGAAATACATATTTGTTGACAGTAATAAGTACACTTAGGTAAAGAAATGCACTTGGTTTACAAGCACTCATATAACTTATATAAATATTTTTAATTTTGAAAATCGTTTTAAGGAACCTTAAAAAATACCTGGACATCTTTACCCAATTATCAAATATTTGAAATTGTATTTAGATTTTGCAAGTACGACAACAAGTTCAAATATAATGTCAGTTTTG
The DNA here is from genome assembly GCA_019973935.1 of Trichonephila clavipes. NCBI lineage: Eukaryota > Metazoa > Arthropoda > Arachnida > Araneae > Nephilidae > Trichonephila > Trichonephila clavipes. The sequence goes on along the minus strand of BMAU01018320.1, from coordinate 256,720 downwards.
AATTCAACGAAAAACACGTGATTACATTTGTCATGTGACCGTAAAGAATATTTTTAAATTGAAGAGGAAAGAAAAAAAAAAAAAAAAAGCAGTAAGCACAATATGAAGAAGTTACATCGTTTTAACTAACTTTTAAAAAACAATAAATATATATAAAGATTTTTTAAATCATTATTAAAATTTTATATGAAAAAAACTTAGAAAATAAGGCAGTTAAATATTATCATCATTTTATTGGCATCCCACCAACAATAAATCTTCCACATGGTAGGTAAGCGCTGTGTGACATGAGTATTGTAGGTCAGTGCTTCACAACCTTTTGATCGCCGCGGACCGGTCAACGTTTGATAATTTTACCGTGGTCCACTGAGGAGGTAGAGGGGCGTTGATTTTTTCTATACCTTAGATTGTTTTAATTTAATTGTATTCAAACATGCCCCCCTTCAGAATAAAACAAAGTTGCACCAAAAAAGGAATATAAATTGATCTAACATGGGATTTCAAGTGATTTTCATGGAAAGTCACACAAACCGAGAGAAATACACCCTAATAAATAAAATAGTAATAACTTAATGTTCATTGTGTGCCCCGGTACTGTTTGATCCACGAACCCGGGGTTGGGGATCACTGTTGTAGGGTGTTGTTCTAGTATGCTTTCCATATATGTGTTTTGAGAATATTTCTGAAACTAATGATCAGATACTCGAATGGAATTTAGGTTAAAACTGTGTAGATCATTCATTCACTGCCGAATTCTGTAATAAAATGACATTTTTTGTATATAATTATTATTTTTTTTTAGAAATTAAAACTAGCTGCAATAATTTACTGGGACATTTTAAGGCTTAGGTCGTTTGGTCCCAAAGCCTCCGGGTGTGAAGGGAGCTCGTCTCTTTCTCTACTCGCGTCAATAAGAGCATGATCGAAATATTTTTAATGGTCAAATGTAATATCTGGACATATTCACCGAAAAACTGGGAATTTCGAACTATCTGCCAACTGGCTATAGTGATAAGATTTTATGATGTCATTTTTGCGTCGTCCGTGTCTAGGCCTGGGCATACCAACATACACCGTCATTATTCATTTAATCGAAAAGGCGGCAGTCGGTCGAGTCGATTGGTGCCAAGGTTTGTGAGTTTGAATCACACATATTTTTTATTTGTTACGGGTTATCGTTTGTACGAGTATTTGACTACGTATACTATCAATAGTCTACATAAGAGTGTTACAGATGGGGCCTACTTTTGCATAGAGGGCCAGGGTCTTATGACGTTTGGGAAAATTGATGGGTAGCGGGGAGAGTTAAGAAATTAAATAATTGATTTATTTCGACCCCAGCTATTAATTACAATAGTACATTTGATTACAAGTTTTACAAATTATTGATTATTTTCATTCTACTGAATATGCTATTTGTGTAGGACGAGGCAACACAACCTTTCCTTCGAGTCTTTAGAAACGAACTGCCTCTCCACTCTGTCGAGGTGTGGCAATCGCACCCGGCACCTCGAATTACACTTGGGGTTCCGCTTTGCAGGGGGAATGTGGTTTTTTTCTCACGACTATCGATTGTCGGTGCGATGTCCGATGAAAAGACTCCGCAATATCTTAAGGGTGCACGTGTGGATATGGACGGCGTATGCAAACTACGAGAAGTCCATTTTGCGGCTGCGTGGCGGGAAAACGTTACAGCCCTAACAAGTCTTAAGATTTCATTGATAATTCATCATTTATTCAATATAAGCTGTTAGCAATGATAGCAGTTCATGTTTATCCTTTTGTGATGATTACGAAAATAATTTAAAAATACTCTCTCCCAATCCGTGAGCTTCTTTAACATGCTTAGTCTGTTATTCTGTAGTAATGCTGGGAAATCATGTTTTAAAAACCCTTAATTTTAATAATTTTGTTACAAATTAATTGAACTGATCATCAATGCGAAATGTTTTTATTACCATTAATAATTATGTAATTTAATTATGAATACGTTAACCTTCTCAAAATGCACTCACTCGTCAGATGGACCTTGCAATTGTTAGAACAGAAGTTACGGGAAGAGCAAGTTCAGTAGGGGGACTCCACAATAATTTTTTATGATTTCTCATAGTTTAAACTTGAGGGATTAGCATAAAAAATAAGAAACATAGTTAAATAGCATGTTTCTTAAGTAATTGTAATATTATATTACGTAATTCACACTATATCATATTGTTGAATACATTTGTTGTTATTCGGCTTAAAAATTTGAAAGATTATTCTCTTTTAGCGAATAATTCTTTACTTGTTCAATATCTCCCATTTAGAGATATTTAACCGAGGTTCAGAATTACCAGATCCATTGCTAGTAGCGCTCCTGTTGATTTTGGAAGTATTCTGGGACTCAACATTAGTTAATTACCAATATTAATTAATTAATTAATCTGAAGTACAAAGCATTTTTTTATTTGATTCTGTTGATACATTAGAATCACACCACTTATATATGGATTTTTTTTCAGTATTTCGTTCATATAGATTTGATGTACATTAATTTTTTTAAATTTTTGATCTTACGTATAAATCACTAATTAATTTGTTTTGAAAGTTCAAGTAAGAGTGGTCGCATATTTGTAATGCATTGACAACATTAGCTTTTAATTCAGTCAATTACGTTATTGGACACTAGAATGGATAGCAACACTCGTACATGGAGAAACTCCTGTTCAAGCTCTTTTAATGACTTGGGGAAGGAGTTAAAACAGTCATCAGTTAATTTCAAAGGTGCCTAACTTAACTATTACAGTCAATCTATTGAACTTTTTCATGAAAATAGGTGATTTATCTTTTGCCAGACAAGACTGGATGTAGAATTTGTAATTCTTAACTTGTAAATCGTATTTGATGTCAAAATAATACATTTTTCATTATAAAATGTTGTATAAAATTTTATGACAGTCGTATACACGGCGTTAATAAAAATAACCAAATATTTAGTGAATAAATCTCGACTGAAAAATATTCCTTAATTGGGCATTAATGTAACGCTTTTTTTATTACTCATCTCATTTTATGCTCTTTTATTTTTTTAATTCCGCGTGTTGTAATAAGCTTGCAGTCGGACTGTAAAATTAATACATTTTTATTTTGGAAACAATTCTTGTAAATTGAACAGTCTCATACTTAAAATGTTTAAAAATTCTTGTCTTTTTTTTTTTTATTATTCTCCCCCATCCTCCCTTCGTATCTGGAAGAAAAATTTCTGAAGATTGGAAACAGTTTAAAAATGATGCATTCTAAAACCAATTATAAAGTTTTCCATGCAGTAATTGAGGTAAATATTTGGACGTATTCTGGAAAATTCCTTAATGATGGATTTCTTCGGGACATCCTTGTAAAAATAATATTTAAATTTCGTTAAATGTGCAAGGTCATTGTTTGTAAATTTTATACACCGACGGTTTCTTTGAAAATGAAATTTAAAATATTTTTTCCTCTTATACCAGAAGCTGTTTCCAGTTTTGTTTTACTTTCTAAAAGTCACAGGAATGTTGCTTATAGATAGCAAATTTAAATATTTATAATGTAATTTTTTTTCTAACCGCTGCTCAAATTAACCCAATAAACTATCCAAAAGTTTGAAATTAAATTATACTTTCATAGAAAAGATTAGTTTTAAAATTTTATTAAATGATTGTACAGATATATAATTTTTAGTATATATATCTATACGTAAAATATAAAGTATATGTACATACACTGGTGTGCAAAAATTAAGGACGAGACGGTTTTTTCAATATAACTTGGTACAAAAGCTTTCCAAATCAACACATTTAATACCGTAAGATCCCCAATACGTAAGGACATGTGTAATGTAAGCAACACTTACTAAAAGAGAAATCAGAGGGATAAAAAGAAGCTTGATTGAAAAAGTAGCATGGAGCGCAATGCGACTGAAGGCCGAAACATCCCTGTGATGGGTGTCCAGCAAGAAACATCCGGTCTTTAGTAGGGGATATGATTTCCTCTGACTGCTTGGCAGGTTTCACAGCGTCTGCCCATGCTGAGAATGAGGGTGTCAATGAGTTGTTGAGGCATTGCTGCCCATTCGTCTTGCAGCGCCAATCGAAGCTCCCGAATCGTTACTGGTGGTAAGGTACGAGCTGCCAAGCGTCTGCCTAGAAAATCCCATACATGCTCGATGGGATTGAGATCCGGAGATCGTGCCGGTCAATCCATACGTTCAATATCCTCACTCTCTAAGAGCTGTTCGGCAGCTACTGTGCGATGACACGGTGCATTGTCGTCCATGAAAAGGAAATGAAGACACATAGCGCCTCTAAAAAGACGCACATGTGGAAGAAGAATCTCGTTACAATAACGGGTCCCGTTGACTGAACCTGCGTCGAAGATGTGAAGGTCTGTACGACTACCAAGCATGATGCCTCCCCAAACGAGAACACCGCGACCTCCATACCTGTCCCTTTCAATGATGTTCAAGAGATGATTGCGGCTTCCCCGCTCTCTCCAGATGAGTATGCGACGAGAATCGCTACTCAAACTGAATCTGCTCTCATCTGTAAAGAGTACTCGTCCCCATTCATTGTCTCTCCAATTCCGGTGTTCCCGGCACCACACAGAACGCCTTCTCCGATGGGCAGGCGTTAAAGGTACACACCGTACAGGGCGTCGTGCAAACAGACCCCCACCGTGCAGTCTTCTGGCCACGGTAAAACGCGATATCGGTCGTCCAGTCGCCTGTGTCGTGTGTCTAGCGATTTCTCCCGCTGTCTGCCGCCCGTTTCTTCTGGCCTGTAAGACAATGTACCGGTCATCTGCGGGTGTGGTTCCTCGTGGACGACCACTACTGAACCCCCGGATAGCTGTTCCTGTAGTTTGAAATTGTCTCCAAAGTCGTGAAACGATGCTGTGAGTAATTCCGAACTCTGCAGCCACACTTGTCACACTGCGGCCTTCCTCCAACTTCTCCCAATGATTCGACCTCGGGTAAAAGCATCCAGATGTCGTCTAACAGATTGATTATTCGCCATTTCTCGCTGAGGCAGCAACTCGGTGTGATTTTAACTGCTATACGGCGTGCAATCTCTTTGCCAGAAATACTGATCTTCACCGACAACATTGAATAGGTTGTTGAATAGTCCCGTCGGACTTAATCTCCTATCCTGGAATTTAGATGACTGTACAGAATATACCATTGCCCTTTTTACTAAAGTATTCAGTTAAAAGTAAAATTTAATTTAAGAAGAATTTGAATATATAAAAATTTTATGGGTGAAAAACATTTAAAGTTAAATAAAATGAAAATAAAAAGCTCTTTTAAGAGCTAGAAAATGAGTGGCATGATGGCGATTGGTTGGGTTGCAGCAAGGAGAGATCAGGGAGTGCGGAAAAAATATGGTTTGTCTTTGAATATCATCATCGGACCATGAAAAGTGGTTTCATGAGTTTTTTGGCAGAAAGCTGAATTAAGAGACATAACAAACTGCTTATCTACACTCTGATTCTAAAACCTTTACTTACCTACGATTGGATGTTGGGTGCAGAGAATATTAATTTACTAGAAACCTCGCAAAATGTTTTAATCAGACAAATTTGTAATGCTCATTGGTACATGAGATTTAAAGACTTAAGAATAGCTTGTAACGTACCTACTCTAAGAAAAACTTTCACCGAAAATTATGCTAATTTTTTCATGTATAGATGAATCTGACAATGCATCTATAAATAGCATTACATATTTTTCCCACTTCTCTGTTAAACGGCCACATCTTGGTCAATCTCCTTTTGATTAATTCCTTTTTATTCTAAATTTTTAAAATTTTTATTTCGATGACTCTTCCCGGCCTACAGAACTCTGTTGAACCATCTGATTGCCCCCCCTTCTTCTACTAAATTAGCCGAACTTTTCGCTCGGCCAACCAGAAAGTTTCTCTCTTCTAAATCTAATTACAAGAAGAATCTTTTTCCCGCGCTCTATAATCGTCATTTTATGGGTGATAAAACACTTTTTCAACAAGTTAAATTTTTCTAAAAATGTTTTTCTATGTTTTCAAATAAAATTTTTAATAGTTTCTGAAAGCTAGATCCAAGTAATTTTATTTCGACGCGAACTCATATTATTATAAAATGATCATTTTCCTAAAACTGGGCGGAATTCATTAAAGGCATATAAAAACTACAATCGGGTGCAGCAAGAACCGAGATCAAAAAGTCTGTCAACGATCTCAAAAAATATCATTAGGTGGGAATATGGACTGTGGGATGAATGAAAGCAATATTATTGGCCGAGCCAGGAGTTCAGGTAATGGGGTACAAGGACTTTGCAAGATTGGTAGCCAATCAGAACAAACTGCGATTCAACAGAGTTGGATCGCAGTGAAATTTAGAATAAAAATTTGAAAGATGAATAACTATTAAAAAGGATAAAATTAATTAAAATCGGGATCGACCAAGATGTCTCTTGGTCTACGAATGAATGGATACGCGTTGGATATGTAGAGATGGCTTGGATAGTTGGGTTGTCGTGCCCATCTATGTTACTGAAGAAGTTAATTGCAATTTTTCTGATGCTTTGTCTGATGGTCGGGATATTACATGAAGTTCTGATATCTGCATTTCTCATATACCAGTGGGCATCGAGTATCTGTCTTAAGATTGCATTTTGGGAGCTTTCAATGAGGTTGATATTGGTTCTTGCTGCATGCGTCCAGATTGGGGAAGCATATGTCAGAAGGGGTTTTAAGATCAGAGTGTAGAACCATGCTTTATACTACTCAGACACTCCCCCATTACGTCTACCTGCATATCTGCGCATGTGCTACCGTACATCACCTTACTTAATCTCCTGATTGGTCTTTCTGTCCGCTCTGCCTCTTCGTTCAGATGATATGCTAATTTTTCGACTTCGTCCTTAATTTTTGCACACCAGTGTATATACCATGTTATTTTCAATTATCTGTAATTTTGATTATTACCTGAACTATTAATTATTTCCTAATTACACATAAAAATTATTTTTGTTTGTATTAATAAATCATAAAAAAGGATTATAAGTTAAAATTCATGTCACATAAAATTTGAAAATTCAAATTTCACAACTTAGTAGAATTTTCTAAAAGCAATGCGTTTCTGAAATATTTGGTTTTTAATGCCACAATTTTTGTAAAGAATGTTTCTATAGTTTCGTATGAAATAAATAATAACCCCGTTTGTTTCTTAATAGTTTTAAACACGTATTTTTGTTTTAACTAAGTATCCTCATAAATATTCAATCACTTGAAAATACGCACAACTATGTTTTTTCACATGATCATCTAGCATTAGTTTTTACAAAAACATAATTTTGTAATTTATGAATCTCACTTATAGCTGAATTTTTGTGTGGTATTTCCCATTAAATTTTAAAAAAAGCTTTAAAGTTATTTATTTTTTGCCTCTGCTTATACATTTTTTTTTCTTTTCCAAACAGATTCAAATATTTCATACGAAATATTCAAACAAGAATTCCTATTCTGAATTGAAAATTTAGATCCTTGCATTAAAGAATGCAATGTTCTACCAAAATTTTGTATGAAGACATTGGCTATTGTTTCAGTGCAACTGACTGGAATATCAGTTTTTTCTCCTTTCAAACAAAAAAGACAATTCTTCGTATTTGTCTAAAGCCTTTTTTCTTTCTTTGTCTAACTATTTACTTACGGGGTTCAATTTTCCATAAAGGTACCAGCTTGATTTTTATCTTATTTAAACTATGGTGAAATTGTGTGTGTGTTCTCATGATTTGTGTAACAAAACAGTGTTTTGAATACCTGGCCACATATGATAATTGATAAGAATCCAGACTGCGATAGCTTAAAAAAATGCTTACATTATACTTATTTTTGTGTTGAAATACTTATTTTTACTGTCTGAAGAGGCAGCTGAGTGAAATTTTTTAAAATCTTTCTGTTGCAATGCTATTCTTTGCGCAAATGGCTCTTTTATTTATTACTATGAAGTGAAGCAGTGTCAGACATCTATTTTTGCTTTTTTTCTCGAAAGTCTGATATTTTTCATTGTTTTTCAATTTTCTTCTCTGAGCGTTACTTTTCCTTTTTCTCTTTCCTAGTTCTTCGGTACCATTCTTGTCCAGAAATATTACATTTTATGCAGTGTTTCATATTTTAAATTTTTAAAAGACATTATTTGCGTAGTCACGCTTGCTTGAACATTCTTTTCTAGATTCATAAAATCGAACGTTATGCACTGTTAGTTTAATACAGTGGGAGAAAACATGCATTAGATACAATATATATATATAGGTAGAATAGATATATATATATATATATATATATATATATATATATATATAGGTAGAATAGATCAGCAGATGTATCTATTTGCATTTTTTATTCTAATGTTGGAATTAAATAACTCAGTCGTTACTCAGTCATGCATAAGATATCTTCAAAGTAAAATTATAAGGCATTAAAGGTGTTGAACTGTAACTTTTAAGTTCTAATTCTTTTCTATTCCTGATGTAGATGTTAAAATTTTAAAATTAAAATACAGTTATTTTAGAAACAAAAATTCGAGTCTGGTGTATTTGACAGTGCTATGACGAGAAGAATATTTAGCATAAACGAAGTCTTATCAAATTTAAGGAAAACTTCTGTTTTAAACGCCGTTCTTGTATATGGTTTTTTTTATGAAAAATTATTCAAAAATTTTTTTTCTTTACATTAACATAATTTTTTTAAAAAATATTTCCAAAAATAACTGTTCTAATTTGTGTACCTCTCAAAACACTTATTAAATCTTTTTGTTTTAATATGATGGATATCTTATACCAAAATTCATCTGCCTAATTAAGAAATATGAGTTCTGTCATGCGTCCAAAAATCTTTCGCAAGAACATTTTTTTTTTAGTTCATAACTTTTTATAGTATATTTATCAGTTAGTAAAAGTAGTTGTTATTTAAGTGGTATATTTATATTGTATTCTCAAACTTCTAAGGGTACTTTTTATTGATGTGTGAAAGTTATGTAATACGTATCCAATAAAAGAATGACTGTCGACGTTGGAAAGGAAATTATATTACTTTCTATTTTTATCACCTTAGCTGTAATCTCTAGACTGGTTTAAATAAAATTCTGCTTCTGATTTCAAATCGTGTTTTATGAATCGTCTAAAAATAGGTATCATGTAGCTGTGAAATCTTGTGATACATTTGATTATGGGAGACTTGATGTTATACGGATTACCATTGTTTTGTGGTATCACGTGCTTTTTGCGGTGACGCCAGAAATTATAAGTAGATGCTACTACTTTCTAATTTTACGTGTGAATTTGGTTTTGAGGCACAAATAAATTATATAACGAATGTTTCATTTGAAAAGAATGTGTCATGACGGTTTCGCTTTCTCTGTACTAATTGATTCTTGACCATATTTTTCAATAGCTATTGTTAAACACATCACTCATGTATTAATGCAGTAGCGCACACAGGAATTTTTCAAGGGGGCGGGGTTGAAAGTTCGCCATTCTTGTATCATGCTCCTTTTGATTTTGTCGATTTTCGGGAACAAAACACAGTAAAAACTAATTTTTGAATAAATAATTAGCATTAATAAATAAAATTAATCATTAATAACAAGTAATTAATTAAATTTTACGTACGAAAAACTTAGAATTATAATCAATCGGGAAAAAAATCAAAGGTTTTAGGGGGGTCTGGACCCCCAGGACCCCCCTTGTGTGCGCCACTGATTGTATGCAATGTCGGGTAAACATATTTCTGTATTTTGATGCTAGTTTCGTGCTATTAAGTTTGACGCCATTTTATACTTTTATGTAAAAATCTCTTTTTAAAAAAATATTAGATGGTTCTTTGTAATTAAAATATTAAGGAGGGAAAAACGTGATGTAATTTTTTTTATGGAATATAAATTTAATGTATGTACTATATGTTATTTCTTTATGCATTATAAATTAATTCTGTGTTTGAATGGGAAAAAAAAACTTTTTTACGAATGGGCTATTTAAATCGAAGTATGGTATATGGCTGGATCCTATTTTAGAGCATAATTTTATTTATGACCAATTTAGCAAATTATTTTTTTTATATTGGATAGAAGTCTATTGCAGAAAAACAGAATATTGACGCAATTTGGCGCTAATTTTTTCATTCGTCACCAAAGGTATGAAGTGGAATTTGCGTGGTATAATTTACAATGCCGACTTAAAATTTTTGTTGCAGAAAAAGGTGCAATGTGGAATTTATAAAATTATCTTTGGAAAAAAACCGACCATAAACAAAATGTAGCTGTAAAAATAGTTATAGTTAAGTGAAATTTTTTAATGGTTACTGTTCTTTGCCAAATGATGATTATTTCGTCGCCAATTTATTTCACACAAACGATTGTTATTCTATTTCAGTTGTATTTTTATTCGAATTTTTAAATCACAGAGATAGAGATAAAGTGTTAAGAACTATGCATTGCTTTGTTATGTGCATGAAATTCCATTGAAGCAATGGATAAAAATGCACAAATGAAAAAAAAAACTCATTGTTAAAAAGTTTGATCTTGCTTTTCTTTTTTTTCTGTTGCTTTAATTTTCTAAATAAATGAATAATATGAATTTCCTTTAAAGTTTTTTTAATTAGATCATAATATGAATCATGAATTTTACATAGAAATCTGATTACCGAACGAGTTACAATTTCTAGTGATGTACAAAGCAAAGAAAATGTTTTGTCATATCTGCTTATTGAATAACAATTTGAAACCGTAAACAATACGCAGATGCATGCAAAATTTCTATTTAAAACACTGACCAATTCCGCTTAAACATATTTTGGGTTTGTCATAGTAACGCTATGAATTGCAACGAAACGATTGATAAACGGACTGCAATATCAGTTTTCTAAATTAATCACTTCCTAAACGAACTCATTCTTATGCATTCGTTTTTTTCCCGTTTGTTATTTGGTGTGACTTTGTTATGTACTTTTTTTTTTCTTCGTGATTCGGTGTATTAATTTTTTTCTTTCTACATTCCCAAATGTGAGCCCTTTTTCCTAGGAAACGTTGGTTGACAAGATTGACTAAAAATACAATTCTTGTTCGTCCTGTGAAATGATATCCTTTTTGAGGTATTTTCTCACTCGTTCATATAAGTTCTTCCAACACTTCTTTATCATTTCTTCTTCCCTTAGAGGAAAAAAAATTAATTTAAATTGTAATATTTTTAGAAGGATTAGTGTAACTTTTTTAAATTTATTTGTAAAATAAACCATGAATTGAAAAATGAGATTTTTCGAAGTTGCAGAGTCCTAGTAATTCCATATCTGAGGCATTCTCTTGTGCATTGTAAATGTAGTGCCACTTGGGTGTTTAAAATTGTTTATGTGTTTTCTGTGTCGTTTTTCACATTTTTTTATTGAAGTTTTACAACGGTTTTTATTTATTTTGACGATGCAATGTCATTCATCATCAAGAAATTTGCTCTCATATATCATTTTTTTATCATTTGTATTGTTTTAGTGTGTGATAAAAAAAATTAATTTAGATAATTACGAATAATCGCTAGAGGATGGATGCTAAACGTATAGGATTTGAAAGTTTTTACACTAATCGAATGTTTTTATTGGGTAATTAATTACATCTGTGTTTCATGTAATTGTATTCTTTTGAAATATTATTTGTTTATTTTTTCGAAACTAATTCCGTTCCTATAATCATTTTTTAAATTTTTTTTTATCTTAAGGAGGAAGTTAAATTCACTACCGAATTTTTATACAATTAATTGAATTACGATTCTTTTATTTTTAACCATACTTCGAAAATTATTTATTTTTAAAAATTTATTCTTATGCGATTTTGATTTAGTATACTATTACCATAATCAATGCCAAAAGCGTGAGAACTTAAAATTATTTGAACAACCTATACTATTATTTTAAAAATTCAAGAATATTCATTTCGGTACAATACGGTTACATGCAAAAAATAAAGATGTCTGAAAAAATTAAAATAAATAAATAAACTTTTTCCATTGCTTAGTAAATATTTGAGTAAAATTTTTAAAATAAATTGGATGGTTCTTATTTAAAAATAGAAAACCCCTATTTTTGGCAATTCAGTCGGAATATTTTTTAAATATTAAGAAATGATTCATCTTTTTAATAAACAAGAGATGAAATCACACCTTGGCTTAAATTGTTATCAGATATTGAAAGTAAGAGTTGCAAAGTAAACATTTATTTCCTGAATACACATTCAAATTCAATTCAGAAAAAAAAGGGGAAAAAAATTGTTAATTTAGTAAATTTTTTTAGAAATGATTATGTATCATATTTAATGCAGCAATTTAAACACGTAACCGCTTAATATATGAAGATTAAAATTTATCTGTTTAAAATGCATATGAAGTGCATTTATCTGTTTTAAAACATGCAAGTTTATAGTAATTATTATTTGTATTTAAGAAACTCTCTCTCTCAATGTTGCCGTTTCGAAAAGAAAACTAAATGTATAAGTTCCATTTTACTATCAAAAAGGATTGCACTTACAGAGATTTCCGATAATGTATATTTGAATTCGAGAACTCATTAGATGTGCATATTTTATCCTTGCTTAAGTGCTCTTGCCAGAGATTCCTTGTCATGATGCAAAGTTATTGGCCGTTTGAGAAATCATTTTTGACCTTGAGTATCACCTTCAGTGATTTATTTTACCTTTGCCAGTTTCCCGCCATTTTCTTCCATGCCTGAATTACATTTTCATTCCTATTACAATTTTCAAACTTTCCTTGTTTTGCTTCTGCTGTAAATTGAAAGAATTGAGAGGGAGGGAAGAGCTGAGAGGTATGAGGATACAAGGTAATATGTGTATGTGTTTTGAATATCAAAATTCGATTAAATTACAAGATCGTTTTCCAGAACGAAATGGTTAACAAAAGTAAATCCAGCTGGTTCTTTTTCGAAAATAATGCAGGTGAGATATTTTTAATTAGTTTCATGTGTTCAAGTTTCATTCATTTTTTAAAAAAATAATGGGCCAAATGGTTTTAAATACCTGGTATTAAAAGTTAATATATTTAATTTTTGTTTCGAATATTCGAAGAAATAATGAGGTTTCTTGAAAGAGAAGTGGTTAACTGAAGTAAAACTAAGTATTTTCTTTACATGAATTAAACGATTAAATTATTTTCAGTTGATTTCATGTCTTACATGTCTTTTTCTAAAGATTATTAAGCATGCGCTTTTTTTGGAGAACGCTGAATTATAACGTAAAAGAATATATATATATATAGAAGCTGATTTATCTATTCATCTATTCAGCCTTCCAATAAATGATTATATATAAATTTCTTTCTGGGGAATAAACAAACAATCAAACAAAATATTGAATTGTTTCATTTTGTAAAAAAAATCCCACTGATTAAACATAGTATCGCAAGTTTTTTCTTTCTTTTTTTGAGGTAATAGGTGTATACAATATAATTGGTCCAATAAAAGGTAGGAACTTTGTTGATACGTTATTATGAAATTATGATTTATTGAAATAAAAATGATGTAAAAAAATTAAAAAATATTGTTATTGAAATGAATTTATAATTTCAGAATATCGAGCAGCTTAAATGAGACAAACATTGTAACTGAATTCCTCAAACTCCTGTTGAAACTAAATACCTCGAAACATAAACGAACCTGGAACACACTATAAGAATGCTTTTAAAAAAATAACTTGCATTTGGAATATAATCCTGTGTTATCCAGTTTGTCTTCGGGAATTAAATAAGAATTTATTGTTTGGGGGAAATAAAATAGCATCTTATAATTTAAGTCTTCTTTATTATCAAACACTTCTGCAACAGTTACAATTTTTTTAAATTTCAATTACGATTTCTATATCTCGACATTATAAATCGAAGAATCTTGATGTATTAGTTTTTGCGCACATACTAAAGCAGAATTCATTAGTGTACAAGATTGTTAATTGTAATATTTCAAAAAAATTGTGTTTTCAACACCAGTTTTTGCTGTTATTTTCATTTCTAATTTTTCATTCGGCTGAACGTTTAGGATCTGGAGATGCCAACGAATTTTTTATGTAAAACTGGCTGTTAAAGATTTTTATTTTCGAAAATAATTTTTTTTTCAATTTTATGAATTTTTTCTTATAAAGAATTTCTTTTCATATCAGATTTCTTTTGTAAAGTTGTCTATACCTTTAGCGATCATTCTTATTTGATTAGTGATTTGTTTATTTTGTCAATTATTTTGGAAAAAATTACTATTCCATTGAAAACGTTATTTTCTTCACTGACAAAATCTCCGATTTGAAGTATGATTTTAGTATTTTGTTATATTAACTTTCATATTTTGGTTATAAAGGGTGTTTTTTTGAGAGGTATAGAACTTTAAATTGCAATAAAACAACGATGTATTATTCGATTGACATGAATTTTTTTTTCGAAAGATAATTTTGTGGCATTACATTTTAAATATGATTTCTGGCATAGGACTGCCACGGCTGGCTCGGATGTTGTCCAATCTGGACGTCCAATTTTCGATGACTTTTTCCAACATTTGTGGCCGTATATCGGCAATAACACGGCGAATGTTGTCTTCCAAATGCTCAAGCGTTTGTGGCTTATCCGCATAGACCCATGACTTTACATAGCCCCACAGAAAATAGTCTAGCGGTGTTAAATCACAAGATCTTGGAAGCCAATTCTCAGGTCCAAAACGTGAAATTAGGCGGTCACCAAACGTGTCTTTCAATAAATCGATTGTGGCACGAGCTGTGTGACATGTTGCGCCGTCTTGTTGGAACCACAGCTCCTGGACATCATGATTGTTCAATTCAGGAATGAAAAAGTTAGTAATCATGGCTCCATACCGATCACCATTGACTGTAACGTTGTGGCTTTCATCGTTTTTGAAGAAGGATTTCACCAGCCCATAAAGCGCACCGAACAGTCAGTTTTTCTGGATGTAACGGTGTTTCGACATACACTTGTGGATTAGCTTCACTCCAAATGCGGCAGTTTTGTTTGTTGACCAGAAGTGCGCTTCATCGCTAAACAAAATTCGCTTATGAAAATCGGGAACAACGGCAATCTCGTTTTGGGCCCATTCGACGAATCTACGCCTTGATTGATGATCGTTTTGATGAATTGCCAAACCAAACTGAGAATAAATCACTTGCCAGCTGTTAAATCGGTCGCCATCTTGGAAAGTAATGCCAACTTAAACATCTATACCTGGAAAAAAAAACACTCTGTATATCGTACAGTTCCAACTACTATAACGATTGGAGTTGATTTAGAATGGAAAATAATTTAATAAGAACTTACATCATATAGAACCCTGAATTGAGTAGAATCCGAAATGTTCTATAACTGTTATATACTAGCAAAGAATCATATTCGTTGATTATGTTTGCAAATAATTTTTTTAAATTGTAGCATTAGTATTAATTATTTTTTGTTTTTGTTTTATGCTCCGCGTGGAAAATGTAAATTTTGAGATTTAGTTGGGGTTCACACGCACATTAAGAATCCATTAAATTGTTAATATCACCGTAGTTTATGTATGTAAGTGGTAAAACATCATAATTAGTTGTATAAGAATCTTAACGTCAAAGATTAATTTAATAAATACCTTTGTTACAAATTTTTAAGAAAACCCTTCGATAATTCTGAGAGACTATTTTTTAAATTTCTGATTTTTATGTAAACACTAGGTTTAATGTACGTAAAATTTTACCTAATATTTTTGAAAAATTTTTATAAACGTATATTTGATATTAACTTCATTTAACCCCTTCGTCTCAAATGACTGTGATACATCATGATAATTTGGGGTAAAAATTACTGGCGTAGCTAGTCTTGAATGGGTCCTGTATCAAAAATCCTTCGGGGCCATTTTTTAAATAAGAGAGTCTTGTTAGTGGGACTGTAGTTATACGTGTTGGGGCCCCGTATTATTGATACGGCGTTAGCTACGCCCCTGGTAAAAATTGCTAATGACGATTGCACTTGTTTTGATAGTTGAAATATTAAGCATTGCAGTAAAATTTCTGTAAATCTATTTTACTACAAACGGGATCAGGGTTAGTGCGATGCTTAAGTAAAAGTAGTATATTTCTCCATATCGGAATGTTTTGCAATAAATTTACTTTTAAAAAAGGCTCTAATAAATACACTCTGTCGCAAAAAAATATATGCACCCAGAAGAAATTGAGCTACATTCACGAAATTTGGTATGCATGTAGTGTATATGAAAATAAACAAATGATTAAAAATTCAGAACAAAATATCATTTTATTAAGCGGTTACAGCTTGCAAAAGGTTAAAAATCAGTAAGTAGTAAAGCCACCTCTGGCAGCTATACAAGCCGAAATTCGGCGTGGCATCGATTCAATTAGATCACTTATGACCCCCTGTGGAAGATCCTGCCATAGTCTTTGCATCTGCGCTGTTAATTCTCCTGTATCTCGGGACGGCTGCAGTTGCCTTCCCAGCGCGTCCAGACATGCTCTATTGGCGAAAGATCTGGTGACCTGGCAGGCCATGGTAGGACGTCATATCCTTGAAGACATTGTTGGGAGAGTCGCGCAGTATGTGGACGAGCATTATCCTGTTGATAAATGGCACCTGGGCGACTTGATAGCATGGGTAGCACAATCGGCGTTAAAATATCGTCCACGTATCTGCGAGCTGTCAAAGTGCCTTGAAGGACCACTAAAGATGATCGTGTGTCCCAAGAAATTGCTCCCCACACTGTCACACCTTGTGAAATTGCTGTATGCCGCTCGACAATAAATGCCGGATCGGACCGCTGGCCGGTGCGCCTCCAGACACGTGTGCGGTGGTCATCAGCACTGAGACTGAATCGGGATTCATCACTGAAGATGACACGTCTCCAGTCTGTCACACTCCAAGTTGCCCGAGGTCGGCAAAATCCAGTCGACACTGCCTATGATGTGGGGTCAGTGGTAGCGTCTTAGCGGACGTCGGCTCCTCAAGCCAACTTCGGTCAGTCGTCTCTTTATGGTTTCTCTTGATGGCACTGGATGTCTGGAAGGAGGTAAGTGGCGTTGAATCGATGCTAGCGACGTTGTTGGTGCCGAAGTGGCCACTCTTCTGATTGCACGATCCTCGCGATCATTTGTGTTCCTGGGACGTCCTGACCCTCCGCGACGGTACACTCTACCTTCTGTGATCCACTGTTGCCAACACCGAGCAACTACCATATCGCTCCGACCGAGGGGCGGCCAATACGTCTATTCGACCAACCTGCTTCTCTGAGGCCTATTATACGGCCCCTATCAAAAGTCCGTCAGCTGCTCGTACTGCCGCCGGTTACGTCTTAGAGGCATCCTAAGTCTCAATATCGTCTATCAAAGTCATCAGATTCGTTTGGATAGCCGTACGGCGCTCGTACTCATGCTTTTAAACTCTCCCAGTTGCGCAACTAATATGCGCACAGCACACTTAGCCTTGTCTCATTGGCTTCGAAATTTTAATCATTTGCATATCTCTTACCAGACTACATTCTTGCCGAGTTTCGTGATTGTAGCTTGATTTCTTCTGGGTGCATATATTTTTTTGCGACAGAGTGTATATACAGAAGTGCCCTAAGTGATGGGAAAGCAACATGCAAATATACAGTTGGCCGTAATATAGCGGAACATTTTCTGACATGATTATGATCGCATGGCAGTAAATAACGGACTTTGAAAGCGGAATGCTAGTTGGGGCTAGATGTATGGAGTATTCCATATAAAAAATTACTAAGAAATTCAGCATTCAATGATCCGTAGTGTCAAGATTGTGTCGAGAATATATGTTTTCAGGTTACTTCCCTCAACTGACGCCTTTTTGGCCGACCACGTTTATTTAATTACTGAGATTAGCAACATCTGTGAGAAGAGCCAATGTTACCAGACTAGCAACACTACCTTAGATAACAGGAAATCAATGCAGAATGTACGACAGATGTGTTCATGAAGACACTACAACAAACGCGGTGGGGCTAAGATTTCTAGGGGCCCCAAAAGTTATGCTTTCACAATCCTTTTGTAAGATCCGGTTTGGGGCCCAAAACCTGACTTTGCAGGGAGGGGGGGCTAATATTCTCCGTTACGCCTCTGCACGCACGCAGTAGTGAAATTTTGATGATTTCTTAAAACATAAATACACAGTTGCGGATTCAAAACTTAAGTTCTGTAATTCATCTCAAAGTTGATATTAGATGTACAAAAAATATTATATGTTCCTTTAAAATGTTTCATCTTGTGTGCGTGTGTGTGACATCTATCGAAAAGTTGACATTTTGATTTTAATTCCCAAGCTTTATAAGTTTTGTTTTTAATGCAGTGCTCCTCAGGAATTCCATTGAGTTCAAATTGTACATTTGATTACATTTGAGTTCGTTGATTATCAGAAAAAAAAATAAATATCTCATGATTCCAAGAATTTTCGGTTAGTTCCGGGATAATGCCATTCTAAGCTGGAGTAACATTTTTTTAAAGGTCAGAAGTAATACATTTCAATTTGAATTGGAGCAATAAATCGTGTCAAACTTTCTTCATGTACAGTTTGTCTAAATAAACAGACTGTCATAAGTTCAACAACGTGTTAACATTTTAAGACATGACACGACATTGCTTTGCTGTCTCATTTTTTGACCAAGGCAAATGCTGTTCTTGAAAGTTATTGTTGTAATTTAATTCTTCAAAGTGGATGTTTTCGTTTAAACTAGTTGTTTATCATTCGGTAAAGACCTACTTTTTGCTGGGTGCTATTTTTAACTGCTATTTACGATACTATTCAAGTAAATCTAATCCTTTCATTTACTTTTAGGTTTTTTTTCTTTGCTTTTGTTAGTTCACATTGCTATAATTATATATTGTTAATTACATATCATTAGAAGAATTACATTTTTTTAAAAAAAAATCTTGTTTTTTTCTTTCAGTAGATTCAGCCCTGAGCGGTATGGATATCAGCCAGATCTCTGAATTGGCAACCGCAATCATGGACTCTTGGGCAACTGCCAGCGGCCCCGAACTCCTTTCCAGTCCTCAGGGCCTTGGCATTCAGACTCCTGAGCAGATAAACAAAGGCTTTACTACTACAATCAAACAGGAGGTGCCACGAGAGTTTGAGTATTCTGGGGTCATTCCTATCCAGGGCTATCTGCAGGGTCATGTGAGTTCGACTTCATCGGAACAAGTGCCAATGGATGACTTCGATCCCTTGGAATCTTTTTCCTTCTGGGATGGTGAGAACTTTTATTGCCATCAGGATTATGAAGTCTGTACTCCCTCGACCTCTGACATGCAGATGGAAAATGTAATGCCTCCTTTGCCCGAATATATCGGTGAGGATGATATGACACGTGACGATTCCTTCCCTATCAAGGATGCTGATTTTTTGCATAACAACCCGACCCTTGCCGAGTTGAATTCTTGTGGAGAGACTGCCTTCGATTACTCGGTGAATAATAATTTCTTAGCTGAAGATAATTCGTTTCCTTTAATACCAGATAATCTGTCCAAATCATTTCCCGCCAGTGACAGCCATTTCGTAGCCTCTCCGGTGAGCAGCAGCTTACAGAACAGTTCCTTCGCAAGTGGTATGAATTACGTTCCAAGCGGGTTCATTGACATAAAGCAGAACATTCAACCATCCCTGTCCTCCAGCTGTCCTGTACCCTCCAGGATGATACCGAGTTCACATCAGTTCCTGAGTGCTTGCGAGGACAAATTCCCTCTTTGTCCTCAGAACAGTCCGGCTTCTGATTCTTTTTTCGCTTCGAGACCGATACCCATGGAAACCAAAAATCCAATCACATTAAACCCTTGTGGGGTTACTTCTCCCCTCATGGTAGCTCAGAGCAATAGATTGCAGGACAATAGCCTTCTTTCCTCATCTGCTCCCCCCGATGTCACTATGGCGTCCTATTTTCCCAAAATCAAATCCGAACCACCCTCAAGTTCTCCGGGACCCAGGAGTATCACAGAACGGTCATTGAGTGGATTTTCATCACTGTCTCTGTCCAATGATGATGAGAGTGGAAGCTTCTTTGATGACGAAGATGATGACGATGACTTTTCATCAGATGAAGGTAATTTAACATGTTTATTTTTTAATATTTAGTAAAATTGTCAAAGTAGTTTATCTTAAGAATTTACAACAAAGTGTGCAATTTATATGATTTCTATGTGGGTCAGATTTTTGTACAATGCTTAAAAAATGAAATTAAATGAAAATAAAATCGATTAATTTAATCAGTTAGTTTAATTTCAATTTTGTTATTTAATATTTAACCATGCATTGTTTTCAAACAACCAATTTTATTATTTTTCTTCTACTGGATACTTGAGAGATTGCAAAATCCATGTACGTGCACTTTAATATACATATTCTTTTCGCTTATTTTTATGTACATCCTATATTTAAAAGAAAGGTTTGTGAAATGTACTGCTTGATTAATTTTTATATATTGTTTAACACTTGCAAAAGTTGATTTAAAAAAAAGTAATTTTTTTAAATTTTAAGATATCTCTTTTCAGATATTTTTTTTTTCAGTTTCGATATTAGAAATACCGAAAAGTATTTATTTATGTCCTGGAAACTTTTTAATATCTAATAAAAAATTGTGCAGCCTTTTTCTAATTTATTTTAAATAAGTGTATAGTTTTTTTTAGCAAAAGTTTTCTTTTATTATTCAATGTTGTGAGCTTAAAAAAACTAAACTTTTTATTGTTAACTTGTTTCTGTTTCTAGAAATTAAATACTTTTATTGTTGAAAGAGTAATGATATTAAACTTTAATACAAATTAGTAGGAATTACAGAAGATTTTCAGTTTTTGACTGCAAATTATATCTGGTTATGTTTCTCCATTAAGTTTAAGGAAGTTTAAGATATTTTTGAAAGTATACCTTTCATCCTGGGATTAATTTTGCGCGCATTATTGGCATACCTGGGGAGTGATGCTCCGAAATCTCGCCCACCCCACTCTCATTTTTCATTCATTTATTTTTAATTTCAGGATTGCTACTGCATTTTGCTTATTGAAAATAAACTAGAATAGAGATTAAACTTCTCGATTCAATTCGATTTTTAAAAGTTAGCCATGATTAATTATAGGATGAATTATGTGTATTTTTTTAAATTTAAGTGCATGAAACTCTAGAATTCTCTCTTCTATGTGTGTGTCTGTGTTTCATTTTTGTTAGAAAGGTTCTAAATTAAAGTTAAACATTTAATTTTAATATGGAAATTCTGTTTACATTCAAGACATTTGCTTATGTACGTTATATCCTCAAGCTGTGATTTTTATAAATATAGTATTTGCTAAAACCATTAAAGGTCCATGCGATGTTGTTAGAACAAAATTGTTTAATTTTCCTTTAAATTAATGTATTCGTTTAATTAGCAAGAATTGACACTTAAATGATTTTAATTATTACATTATTTACTATCACACATTTAAATATTTGACACCTTCTGAATTAATCTTTTAGTTATTTTTGTTCATTCTAGCATATTATATTGCTAGCGCTGTATATAATGAGTGAATGTTTTTTTCGGTTTCAAAATATTGATTATAATTACTTCTTTGATTATAATTACTTCTGTATTTCAGTAATCATTGCTAAAAATAAATAAAATGATTATGAATTCGAAAGTTGATTGATAAGAGTATTTCAAGATGGGAAACTTTGGGATTATTCTCTAGCGGAAACTCCTTTTTACAAATTTTATTGCTTTTCATTGACTTTTTGTTACCTATCCCTTTCTGGATTTATTACTGCGTAAAGAAAATGAAAGAATATTGCGTAATGAAGAGAGAGAGAAACAACCAGTATTCTTTTTTTACCTATCAACTTTTTAAAAATTGTATCATGAGACATTTATTATTCATTAGTTCATAAAATATGGCCATAAAAACAAAAACAAAAGGTTTTTATATGTGTGTGTGGGAAAGAAACAAGCTGTTTGTAAATACCATCATGGATTGAGACACACTTTACATCTTAAATAAAAAAACAAATTCCAATGCCAAAAAAGAAACATTTTGAATAAATTAGCATTTTGTTAAGTTGCTCTATATTTCTTCATAATCCGAAATATGTGTGTCATTTAACATTGTAGCATGTTAAAGGTAGAATAATTACATATTCAAAACATAAAATAGCTCCTATGAACTCTCAAGGTCTTTCTGAAACTGGCAAGACCTGTCGGACTCTTTTAAGAATCGGGCTTGTTTTGTTGAAAGCAGAGGCTAACAGCCGAACAAGGCATTTAATCATTCGCAACTTCAAGGTTGTTTCTTTTAGGATATGTAGATGTACATACACACAGTGGATTATTCATTATACGAGATAATTAATTATTCTTAAAATAATACTTTGATTATTATTTAAGACAGACATCCCCACTAAAATGAAATGTATACGATCTTGTTAAAAAGAAGACATTAAATTTTCTTCTTTAAATTGTTTTTCATGCAGCTAATATTTTCAGAAAATTAGGTCCTAACTCAAAAGGTACAAATCAATTAATATTTCTGAACTTTATTCAGTATTTAAATAGTAAAAATATTGAAACGCTTTTTCCTCTTAAAAACTCATTTTTAATTTAATTTATGTTTTTTTCTTCACCGTGGAAGTATTCTTTAATCATAATTATCCAATTTCAGTACGTTTTGATGTTTTAAAAAGTTAAGGGGGGAAAAAACATGGATTTAAATATTAAAACTCCAGCAATTAATAAATTATTTTACAATTTCTTAATAAAAAAATTACAATTCTTGTAATAAAAATTGTATGTAATACAAATTTTTTCCTGCTTTTTTTCTGTATTTTTTTTTACCATGTAGGCGATAATCCGATGTAGTTAGTTGCCATATAGTGGAAATTTGGAGAGTGAGATGTCAGTTCTGCTACCGTCCTCGTCGCCGTGATCCAGAATTACGAGGTCCGTCGCCAATAATTCTCGTGTTTCTTCGTAGAGTAACATTAATTAAAAGTGTCAACAGATGACGATATGTTTGGAGAATAAGGAGAATGACATAGATCTCCCATCTTATATGCCAAATTTTTGTTGAAGTAACTACTGCAACATGTGGCCGAGTATTTCAAATTGATTTAATTTCCACCTCTTTCCTACTTTGTGCAAATGCTTCTATATTTATTATTTTGAACTCTTGTACAAGCTGTTGATAGGTTAAACAGTATTTTATTTCAATCATCGTCTTCAATTAGTCAATGTTAAAATTTGAATGTCTGCTTGACTTAATATTGTCTTATAGGAGTTCTGCTTCAACATAATTTTTTTTTTATTTCTCTGGGCCGTTTCTTAATGTTATTGTCTTTTCTCTAAATGCCATGCACTTTTTTCAGCATCTGTAGCACTAGTTCATAAAGCAAACATGCTTGTTTTATTACACTGTTTCACCAACATTTTTTACAGTTAGAATTACATATCAAATTAAAGTGAACAGTGTTCTTGTTTCAGTAACAAAAGTAAAACGCTTTCTAATATTACGCGTTAGAATTTTGATAAGTGTTAAACAATCCACATGGAATTATTGTGCATTATATATAAAAAAAATGATAAACCTTTCTTAACTGCCTAATATATCTAAAGTAAACTGAATTCATATTGGTATAAAATAAAAGTTTATAATTTATTTTGACTGAAACAATGTTGCATGTGTCTAAAATGGGAATTATATCTATTCCTGACTTTTCGATTTGATTCAACTCTGTAATTTCATAATAGATTAATAGGGGTGTTATGCTGAATATTAGGCACCCTCTGTAAAGCCCGGTTTTAGGCCCTAAGCCCAAATATGTACTTGGTGTATGTTAGACTTTGGGGCCCCTAAAATCCTGGCCCCTCCCCACAATACAGGATTGCAGGGGTTATGCCACTATAGATTGATATTGCTTACAATTAGAATAACTGTTAATAGTCTGTTAAATAAGACTGACATTGAAAGCTATAAAAGGCTTATCCAAAAATAGACACTGACTGTTAAATAAAACTTAAAAAATATGTTAATAAGGGCATTCTAAATATATGTTGAGAATAATAGTAAGAGTAGATGTTACATTTTGGCAAAAATTCTTGCAGATGTCTATCAATATGAAAGTGATGACCTCCTGTCCACTAGCTGGCCATCCAGTAAAGAAGAGAAATCTTGCCAGCACAGGAAACACCGCTACTTCTGGCAGTACAATTTGCAGTCCAGGGGAGCCAAGACCCAGAATATTCTTCCTCGTAAGGAATTGCATGATCCTTATGTGCTGGACGATGCTTTTGATCCCGTCTTTTCAGAAGAGTGCTCCCTTCCTGTGAAGCATTCAGGGAAAGCCAGAAGGGGAGATGGTAATGATCTTACCCCTGATCCTCGTAAACTCTTCAATATTGGAGTAGAACTGAAAAAGCTGAATAAGCTCATTTATAACATAAATCCAACTGATGGAGGACCACATGGAAAACCGCTGTCCCGAAAAGAAAAGAATAAATTGGCTTCCAGGTAAAAAATTTTTTGGTATTATATTTCTATCAAGTAAAAAAAATGCATCAAGAAGAGTTAATTTAAATTTAAAGCAGTTTTGGAAAACGTCAAAAGTTACTGTGTCAGTTGATTGGAACATTTTTTTTTTTTTTTTTTTTGCTCTTTCTTCACACCATCCTTTCTTTCTTATTTCAAAAGAATCTATTTAAATATTTGCTATAAGTATAGCATCTTATCCATGTTGCAAAGATGTTCTCAATAACAATTTATTTTGGTTTACCTTTGTGATATAATTTATTTGTAATTGTATGCATGTACAATTTGTTCCCACACACACATAACTGCCTTCTCAGATTCTTTTGTTAATTTCATCAAATCTGTTTTATTAGTTTTAAATGGAAACTGATTTATATGTTAAATTTTATTTGTTTTTATAACTATTCAATATTATGGGTGCATCACTGCACTGTTACTGTATGCATACATCTTTCGATATATTGCCCTCCAAATTTAATTTTATGTATGATACTTCTTTTGTGTGTGCATTAGTATTTTCTGACTTTTTATTTATAAATAAACTGCTGTCTGTAAAAAAAATGCAACACCATGAAGGTATCACGAGAATTAAATGAAATTTAATGCACAAACGACTTGTATCAGTAGAAATAAATGACGAAATTTTCAAAGCAAAAAACAAAATTGAGTGTCCGAAATCAGTATTTGGTGTAGCGCTGCGATACGTGCTGCTATGCGACGTGGCATGGAGTCAAACAGATTCTGAACGTCTGCTTGTGAAAGAGAATTCCATATAGCTTGTATGCACAGCAAAAGTTCGTCTTTTGAGACTGCAGGACGCGGATCACGAGCGAGACGTCGACCAACCGAATTCCACACGTGCTCAATAGGTGTCGACATATCCGGCGAATAAGCAGGCCAAGGAAGAAGTTGCATCTGTTGGGCTGAACTGAAGTCTCGAACAGTCTTTGCAACATGTGGACATGCATTATCCTGCTGAAAGATAGCTCCAGCGATGCCTTAAAGGAAGGGAACGTGACTTCGGGCTGTAGCACTTCACGGACGTACCTGTTGCTATTGAAATTACCCTCAATTCGTAGCGAATTGGATCATTCATTATACGAAATCGCACCCCAAACCATAACTCCGAATGTTAGGCCACTATGTCGTTCGATAACACATTCTGGAAGGCAGCGTTTACCGGCATATCGTCTAACACGAATGCGGCCATCATAGTCCCACAAATTGAAGCGTGATTCATCTGATAAGACAACTTGGTGCCAATCAGCTTGCCAGGCTCTGGGCTCATGAGCCCATTGCAGAACACTGCTTTTGATGGTTTGCCGTGGGAGAGGATCCTGTATTAAGGCACCCTTGCACGCAATCCACGTTGCAGCAGACGTTGACGAAGCCGACATTAGTACACCTGTAGCAATAGACCAAAGTGCTGCTAACTTCCTGAAGGAAGCTGTACGGTCATACACCGCCATGCTGAGCAGGTGTCGATCGTCATGCGCTGACGTCACCTTCCGTCGTCCACTGCCAGTTTTTCGAGTTGTTCGGTGCTCGCCGGTCCACTGGTTCCAAACTCGCTTCACTGTGGAACTGTTCCGCTGCACACGAGCTCCTATTGCGCGATAGGAAAATCCTCTTTCTCGAAGGACGATAATTCTCCCTCGTTCAAACTCCGTAAGCTGTTGGAATTTCCCCTTATTTCGTCGTGGTGGCATACTTAGGTCTCACTAAACGTTTGCCACTAACAAATAATCATTAACTATTTTCAACGGTCCCTCTACAGCCCTCTATTTATACGCTTTCAGCATCAGTTCAGAGGACGCTGCGCACGCCACGCATGCGTGATGGCTCTGAAACTTTACTATTTTACTTAACATTGTATAATTTATATTTGCTGCTAGGTTCATTTAATTCTGATGATTCCTTCATGGTGTTACATTTTTTACAAACAGCAGTGTAGTTATATATATTATATTTGAAATTGTTTCATTGGATTTGGTTGAAAAAATCCTAATTTTCAAATATGTATAGTTTTAATTTAAAACTGTATTTTTTTTAGTGAATTTAATAAAAAACTGATTTTGTTTTAGAACTGTAACCAAATTTTTAAAATTAAATTTTATACAGTTTGTTGTTATTTTTAGCATGCTTAATACCATCAGAAATTTATATAAATAATATAAAACCATTTTAAAATAAAAGCTTATATAAATACATACACATATCCTTATTTTAAAGCAGTGGTTCCCAAAGTGGTCTATATGAACCCCCAGGGGTCTATGACGACATGCAAGGGTTCCATGCCAGCGAAAATATAATTTGGGGGTCCATGAGATGTAATTGGGGATCTGTGAGTTGTAAGTGGGGGTCTACAATAGTGGCTGTCATTAAACCAGATCGTGAATTAATTTTAGAAGAAAATTTAATCAAGTGAGAGGTAACCAGATTTTTTTTACCTATTAAATAGATTTATTTACTGAATTTATTGATGTTTATTTGCAATTACAAGGGTGACAGAATAAATTTTACTAAAATAAGAACCATCAATGTAGCGTTTCTTTCCAAAATTAAGCTTAAGAAGTATAATATTGGACATAACGAATTTGCCCAGTTTCTCAATTTGCCACAGACTATCTGCCAGAAAATTTACGTTTTAACTTATGTTCAACATTTAAATGCTCTTTATTCAGATTTTGAATCTAGGTTTGAGAATGCTTTGACTATGTAATACCACACACGGCATAATAGAGAAAAAAAAGACTGGACATTGTTCACCGAGAAGATTTAGGGTTAGATTTGGGTTAGGGCAAAATATTGATGGGGCATATGTTAAAAATTTGTTATTGATGAACCAGATTCATCGCTCCCATTAAAGCATTTGTTTGTTGATCAGTTATTTTATGTATTAATTAAATTTAATTTAATTCACATGCGTTTCTTAAGTTTTAAACATTCTGATTCACTTCAACATGATAAGGGGTGTATGAGACAAAATAGTTTGGGAACCTCTGTTTTAAAGTATAAAAATTTTACATCTGTCAATAAAACATATGCAATGGTTCACTAAGTTTCTTAAAATACTGATTCTTCTCTATCTTGAATTTTAAATATAGCAACTTTTGAAAACCAGATATTAAATTCCAAGTCATAATAAAAATTAACTATTGACATAATGACTCTGCTTGTATATTTCAAAAGAGATAGTGCTTTTGAACATTTTCTGAGGATTGATAGAGATTAATTAAAACATCACCATTGAATACTTAAAACAGCACTTATTTGTTCAGGATATTTTTTTCTGAACTTTATTTCCTTATATTTTAAAAAAAAATGTCTTGATACACTTGATATTTTAATTTTAATGTGGAATTTTTATAGAGTATGCAGATTGAAGAAAAAAGCTCAACATGAAGCAAACAAGATCAAATTGTATGGACTTCAACAGGAACATAGTGAGTATTGTTCTATAATATTTTCTTATATATTTATTTATTTCATCAGGCAATTTCATTTATCATAGATTATTTTAAGAAATTTCTCAGTAGTCTCTGAATGACAATGTTGTATTCCAGTTTGGAAATCTAGTAATTTTTGCATTTTTTAAAAATATATATATAAATAAGGTTTTCTTCATTAAAATATTTTATTATCTGTCTCTTGATGTGAATTTATATAAAATCTGTCATTTTTAATTGAAATTTTTTAAAAATTTGGGATACTTTGTATTGTATACTTTTAAATTAAAAGCTGTTATTTTTGTTGTTTCATTTATTTATTTATTTTTTAGAAAAGTTGCTGAGTATTTTGATTGAGACAAGGGAAGTTTTGAGGTACAAAATAGAGAATCTCCATGATAAGAAAGTTTCAAATTGCTCTAAGAAACTAGAAGCATTTTTGGCAACAAATGGTAATTATGAAAATCATTTTTAATGTTTCATTATTAGCTTTTTTAGATCTTAATTTTCAATTTAATTAATTCATTATTGTTACGAATTTAAGCAAGTTATCTACAATTAACAGTGGCATAGTGGAGAATAGTAAGCTTCCTTGCAAAATCAGGTTTTGAGCTCCAAGTTGAATCTTACAAAGGATTGCAAAACCATAACCTTTGAGCCCCCCTGCAATGTGGGGGTTACGGGCGTGTACGTTATGCCACTGACAGTTAAGTACCTGCTACTGGTAGTACCAGGTACTTAGTTTATATTTAAGTTTTGAAAAGTTAGAAAGGTTTTCATTTCTTATTTAATTTCGTTTATTTCATACATATAACTAACTTCTCTTATCTAAATTCAATTTTTTTTATACAAATGTTACATCAAATATAAAGTAATATCAACAGGTATTGGATGTCTTCATTTTTCACATTGTATGTTATATGTGTTACAAAGCAGTTTTTTATGAATGATTTTCTTAATGTATTAGTTTTTTTAAACTGAAATTTGATATGTTTTGTTGAATATTTTTTGTAATGGAAGAAAACAGTAGTATAAGGATCACTATTAACATAAACAAACCTATTTGTTTATTTCGTGTTATTTTTTATATGTATAATGCATGCAAAATTTTTCTTATTACTTGTTAAGCAGCAATTTTATGATTTAATTTGGTATGTGGTGAAATTTTTTTTTCATTTCATTCTTTTCTGAAACTAAATAATTTTAGAGTGCTCACATGTATATATAATTTATTTCAGAACCCCACAGAGTTGCTGGAAACACTGCAACATTTGTAAATGAAGTGTTGGAAAAAGTTTCTAAAGGCGAACCAGATGGTGGCTTAGCTCGACTTTAAATCTGCTTTTAAAAAGCTTTAGTTATGCATTCTTTGTTTCATAATTTATATAGTATATCCATACATTTGTTGACTATGTAACCATACATACATGATGCGTTTTTGAAATTGTACCTTCATTTATTTATTCCTCTGGATTCAAAGCATGTACAGAGTTTCTTTTGTATGATTAGAGTCCTCTCTTGTTTTTGTGATAAGTTTACAAGATTTGAGGGTTTGCTCATTTGAAGTAAAGTGTACAGCTGTCTGTGTACATATTTACATTTGAACTGCAAGGTTTTATTGGATCTATATTGTTGGATTAATTGATTTTACGATTATTATTTTCTTTTTAGATTTTGTTAAGTTTAATTGTTAAGATTAATTCATGTTTGTTTTGTATTTCACCAGCCAGTGTGAAAATTAATCTAATCATTGTTCTTTTAAATTTGGAAGTTAATATTTTATGTCATCTCCTCATACATATATATAAATATATATATATTTAGAAAGGTTTTTTCGTTAATATTTTTTAAAATGTTGCATTAAATGAATATGGTGTTGCTTAAGAAGGATTTGATGATTAATTTAATAAGTGAAGCTTTTGCTTCATAAAAATATATTTTGATGTTAGAATTTCAAGATATTACCTTTAAAATTGATCGGTAATTCTGGGAAAGTATTTAATGAATGGTTTTGTTTGATATGTGTGTATGCTTTGTTTTAAAATTGGATTCTTAAAGCATTTACAGAAAGACTATCCAAACAATGAATTCTAGTTTATTTTGAATATATATCTACATGTGAAATAAAATGTAATATTTTAAAATTTTCTAATGTATCCATGTTTCTAAACTCACTGATCTATATACTGTTAGCTCCTTTCAAAAAATATCAAAATAAATCTCGATTTATGTCTCTCAACCCAGATTGTTCTTGGTTCTTTGAAAATATTTTATATTGACAAGTTTTATATTTTTTAAAACTTAATGGCATCATTTGAAACATTCAAGCTAAACACTTATCATTTCTGTAAAGAATTGCTTTTTTTTGTTTGCTATGTGTAATTATGCATTGGCTTAATTACCAATAGCTTCTACTAGTGATATTTTGTTTACAAATTTAAGTAGTTTTTAAGTACTTCCCACCCTTTGTTATTACTGTATTCTAATTTCGATTTGTAATATAAATATTACGATTACTTTATTTAGACTTTTATATTGGTGACTTGTAATTGCTAATATTTCAGGGTTTGGGAATTATGTTTTGGTGTGATTTTATTAGATTTTTTAATTTACATTATTTTGTAATTACTTTTAGTTGTTTTAAGTAGCACGTTTTAAAGAGTTAAAATGTTTTGTTCCTTGGTTGTATAAGCTTATTTTAACTATTACATCAGCATTGTAAATAATGTCTAGTCAGAATGTATTTTTAAATACTTGTATGATACATTTGTGGCTGGTTTAAATTTTTAGTTGAATATATGGCTATTATTATGATAAATTTATATAATTATGTACATTAATTTAGTGATGTAATATTGTCACATATTTTTTAGAATGTGAATTGTTGAGAATATGAAATGAATTTAGAAAAGAAGGATTTGTATTGGTTAAGAATGTAAATTAGTTTTGTGAATCAAATCGTCTTTTATTTTACTTTTGAAGAAATATTTTGTTGTTTGCTATAAAATTTTTTTAATGAATGTTAATATTTTCTTTGAGAATTATATGAAATAAATATTATTAACCAAAGAGGAGATGACAATCTTGTTTATATTACTATTTTAAGATTGCTAAGTGATGTCTTTGAATGTGATAACATATTTTGTGTGTGCAATTGTTAACTGCAGTGTTATATTTTGAATCTAGTGGTTTTAAGTTTTAATGTCCTTTTAATATCTTTAGGGCATTAGTTTATGTGTATATTAGATGAAACTGTTTGATTTTCTTTTTACCTTATATTATTTATTCTGATTTAAGTATACAGCCTGATCCCATTAACATTTGGTAATCCATGGTTTCTGAATCACAATTTAAATGAATCGCTTATTACAGTATTAATATAAGTAGAGCAATACATCTGTATGAATTTTCTGTGCAATTTCAATTCATCATGAAGACAAAATATATAAAATGCCCTCTTTACATTAAAAACTTGTTATATTGAATTACTCATAAAATTTTCCTTTATATTGAGCTTAACCACATTTTTTGATCTATTGATTGTACTTAATAAAAAATAACTTGAGTTATAAACAAATGAACATTTGCATTAAATTACATAGTAATTGATTAATTTAACAAAATGAATTTATGGGCAATTTTTACATGTTACAAAAAATAATTAGTAAAAGAATATATAAAACATTTAAAGAAAAGTGAGAGAGAAGGTGTCATTGTAAAACCTTTACACATTAAGTGGACTCGTGTTTCTGGTGTCTGACTGTATTTGATAAAATCTTAACTTTTATTGTATATGAAAACTTATTCTGGACATAATTCACTGTTAGTTTAAAACTAACTGAAATTTAAAATTTTTTGCTTCATAATTTTGGTTCTTAAGCTTGTAGAACAATTAATATTTCAAAAATGTAAGCAGAGAAGATATTAGTTTATTTGTGAATGAAAGTGATTTGCAAGCAATGAGAAACTCGACTTTTTTATTCCTCTTTATAAGTTGAATTAACATTTATAAGCTTATTAATGTTATTTTTGTCAAATTAAAGTCACAATTTTCTGTAAAATGAATAATTTTTCATTAAAAATTAAAATCACTTTAAAAAATGAATATTTTATTAGTAATGAAAATGTCTTTGATGTTCCTTTTATGTATAATTATTGCTTTCAATTTATGATTTTTCTATAACTGTGAACACTCAAAAAATTATTTTTTAAGTTCCATTATTAATTTACCATTACATTATTAATTTGCAATTGCATTTTTTCTCATGCTTTGTTGATCCGTAAACTTAAAATAAGGAGAAATTTGTTCCAAAAAATTGATTATAAGTGTTCATCACTTAACTTAATTAAAAACTATTCAATATGTTATTTAAACTCCCTGTTTTTTATTATCCTGGAAATTTATTCTAGTTTACTTAATTAATTAAAAACTTTTCAGTTTTTTTCTTCAATTTGTTATATAAATTCCCTGTTTATTTTACTTGGAAATTGATTCCAGTTTAGTAAGTAATTAATATTTTAAAATTTTAAGGGAACAGTAATGATGTAAAAGATTAAGTTATTAATAATAATATATGAATTTAAGCGTATTAATGTATTTTGAAATTAAAATAATTAGGAAGAATATTGGAAAGTACAAAAGTTTCAGATAAAGAATTTATACATTTCTAATAATTGTTTATGTATATATTTTCATTTTATTAAAATTAGAAATGAAATTTTTTCTGTTGAAAATTCATGATACATGTTGCACATTTTGTGAAAATTCCCAAGTTATGATTTTGTTCTTTTTAGATGTACATTATAGCTTTGAAATGTAATGACTATTCAGTCACATTCTAATGAAGCCTCATGTACATAAATACTGTTTTTATTGTATGTAAAATATTATGAAAAAATATTTTTCTAAATTCAAACAAATTAAATTTATAATGTTCTTTAAAGTATTTTAGATCTCCAAGAATGTACAAATATGAATTTCCCTTTTCTTTTCTTAATAAATGGGTAGCTTTTTATTAAATTGATGCTGTTATTTTTGTATGCTTTTACTCTTAAGGCCCCAACATATGAGAAAATAATAAGTAAAGGATTTATTGTCTCTGACACTTAAACCATGTCAGTCTTATTAATAATTCAAGCTTGTTTATCTTTAGTTGTAGCTTATTATGTGAGTTATCAGAATTGGCATCTCTATCTACCATTAAGATATGAAATAATTGCAAAAGTTCAAAGGAGATCATTTTTGTAAAAAAAAAAGTGCTAGTTTTCTATGGAATAAATTATGAGATGAAAACGTTTCTATTTTGAAGTAGGTTTTCAAGTCATACCAAAGTACCTGAAAACATGGACTTCGAAATCCATTTGATGTTGGCTTGTAGTCAGGATTTGTAGAAAACCTTTTCCA
Organism: Trichonephila clavipes; assembly: GCA_019973935.1. Lineage (NCBI taxonomy): Eukaryota > Metazoa > Arthropoda > Arachnida > Araneae > Nephilidae > Trichonephila > Trichonephila clavipes. The sequence goes on along the minus strand of BMAU01018320.1, from coordinate 223,300 downwards.
TTGAAGTTTTTATCAATGTTATACTTTGTTATAAGATGTTTTTTTATAGATAATTACGGGTATAAGAAATGGTTTATTTCTGTTAGCTAAATGCGTAATGGATCAGGGTTTCCAAATGCCTGATTACAGTGGTCATGTGATGTGTGATATTTGTTCCAGTTTTACTTATGTGATTGTTTTTATTTTTATTAGATTGGTTTTAAATAGTTATTTAATGAGAGCAATTTTTGTAAATAGTTATTTTTAATATTGATCCAAAGCTGTGAATCATGTATATATTTTCCCATTGGACTTAATAAATTTGTATTTTTAAAACACCCAGATATCACCTGCTGAGGCTTCTGTTGTATTTGGCTGCAGTTTAGTAGTCATATTGTCATTTGGATCTGTTAATAGAAGAATATGTATTATGTATATGATATAATAATAAATGTAATCAAAATAATTCCTAAGTGGTTTTTTTTTTTCATTTATCTTCATTTACATATTCAATATTGATATATATTTATGCACACATTGATTTGGTTGAAGCTAAATTTTTTCATTCCTCAAAAAAGAAACAAAATTGATAACGTTTTTCAAATTTACAATTTCAGATAGAATCTAAATGTACATTCTATCCAAAAAAAATGCAACAAGTTAAAAGATATTCCCAAAATGTGATAACTGAGTTACTTTAGTCACTGTTGTAACATTTTATTTGTTCTTGAATTTAAATATGATTCTTTTTTTGTCATATAAGTTAAATTTGCCGCATGGACAGTATAGAATATTTGATTTCCATTTAGAACTTTGTTCAAACACTTATATTTCCATTTTTGTTTTTCAGTATATATGATGTTTATTTTAATAGCGTTACACTTGAACAAAAGGTTGGAGGCTTTAATTTTCAATAAAAATTTATAATCGAGGCCAGAATTTGAGTGGGATATTTGAAAAGCTCTTCAAACTCATTAATTATACATTTGGGTTGATAGGATTTGTTTATTAGCTGTTAGTTGTTCTTATGATTAATAGATGGCAGCACATGCTAGATAAGCATTTAGATCTAGGTGGAGAAGGATTGAAATAGCAGACTTTTAACTTTCAAATCTATGCCTAATCAGAATACAAAAAAAAAAAAAAAAAAAAAAGCTTCAAGAATTTAACAACATTTTCTGGACTTACAAAATGAAGTTGGAGCTTTTTAAAAAATTTTTGGTAAAAAGTTAATTGTACGAGTGTATTAACATCGTACTCAAAAGTTATACGAGTGCTATCTGAGCTGGCACTCCACTCTAAATTTTCACACCACGCCAAGTGAGTGAGTGAATATTAACGTCGCACTGTTCAGCTACACGCGGGCTTTTGGCGACGACCTCGTAATTTTGAACCATAGTCAAGTGACGAGGACGACACGTAAGCTGGCACGCCATCTCCTAACTACCACATCACACCAATGGGAGGACATTTGAGCTCCCGACAGATTTAACGTGCATCGCTGCCCTACACGTGGGGTCTTTAGTGGTACTGGGCTGGAACTCATGGCATGCGTGCCATGATCCAATACCTTAACCACTGGGCTACCACAGCACCCTCATGTTTATAGAAGAGCTATTAGCACCATACTTATGCTCCTAGAGCAAACCTTGAATTGACGTAATCTTTCCGATGCATATTAACACACCCATCAAATTTCGTTTATTTAGCACGCCTTGGTGTTGGTCTCCATCAGTGTATGTGGAATATGAAAATCTAAGAGTTTATATCATTGTTTATTTATTTTTTAAGTGCGTAAAGACTATCTTTAAGAAATGTGTGGTGGCCGCGGTAGCCAAGGTCAAGGTAACGGAGTCGTGGCTGGCCTTGTCACGAGTTCGAGCCCAGTACAAGATCCGCTGTGTAGGGGTGCGATGCACGTTAAATCTGCCGAGAGCTCAAACATCCTCCCGTTGGTGTGGTGTGGTAGTTAGGAGAGAGGAGTGCCAGCTCATGAGTCGTCATCGTCACTTGACCATGGTTCATTAACACATTTGAGTCCCCAATACTTGAATAAAAAAATCACATACATCAATAATGTAAATCAAAATACGAAATGGACAAATGCGATTGATTTAAGCGCTGTGTTGTTCATGTAACAGAATAAAATTTTACGCCAACTTTAGAGTATTTTATTATTCACCAAATTTTAAAAAAATTTACATTTCTTTTTAGGTTTCTTAAACATTTTTATTATAAACTTGATAATTTTTGCGATTATTTCTTTATCACTATAACCGTAAATGAAAAATGAAGTTAATGATGCATATTAACTAACGATTCTCAAAATTGATTGAGTGAAAGTGTGCTAATAATATTAAATACTTTTGACTTTTCAAGCGGATTCGAGCGGGTGAGATCGTTTTGAATTTTTATTTTGTATTGAAATTTAGTTCATATAATTTTCTTCTATTTTCGTATAAGAGAGCTTTTAATTTAATTATTTACACAAGATAGTGTATTTATACAATTTTTGAGTATTGGAATAGAGAAGACAAAATGGGTGACTACCCTCACCCAAATAATAATATATGGAAGTGGAACACGAAAATTCAACTTTCATTCAATAAATATAGGTGTAATCTCACAGATATAGAATTATTGACCAAGTTTGCGGAAAGACAAAACTTAAGCACGTTGCCAAATATTACAATTTTCTTAAAATCGGAAAATGGCTTTCAGAATGGTAATCCTCTTAAACTAAAAGAAAATATAATGAAAGAGTTCACAATTAAAAAAAAAATATTCTAAGTATAAGCAAAACAAGAAACAGTGAGATCATAATTAAAACCAATAATTGCGAGACCGCCAAAGAAGCTTTAAAAATTAAAGAAATTAATAGAGTAAAAATAAGTACAAGATTATCCTTTACTGGCCTAACCACTAGTTATATATTTGTAGAATAGACACAGAATATACAATAGACGACATTAAATCGGAATTAGAAAATTACAATTACGCAATTTTTGATATCCAACGCTTTACCAAAAAAACGGAGTCTGGATTTAAACCGATCAAAACAGTTAAAGTTACCCAAATTGGATGCAGTATTCCCGAAAGAGTTCCTATTGGATTTGAAATGATTAAAACTACTCTTTACAATGAAAAACCTAGGCAATGCACAAACTGCTGGAAATTTGGACACCTTCAAAAATTTTGTAGAAGCGCAATAAAATGCCGAATTTGTTCACTGAACCATTCTGTAAACGAATGCAAAAGAAATACAAATAAAAAAATGCAGCTCTTGTGGAGAGGGACATGAAGCTAATGATACAGATTGCAAAAGATATAAAGAAGAAATTGAAATATTAAAAATTAAAGTACAACAACAAATCTCGAGAAACTGAAGCAGTTGAAAAATTCAAAGGGAAAAAAAACATCATACTCGGCCAAAACATATAATGATCAAACAGAGAAGATAGAAAATCTTGAAAAAGTTAGCGAAACTAGAAATGAAATTTGAAGAAACCAATAACATATTCGAAAAAGAAATTAGAACAAATAGTACAACTCTTCACGTCAGAACTGAATACCGTGGTCGCACAAATAAATTTACGATTTTCTTCCCTAATGAATACCATGGAATCCACCCTAAAAAAGTTGCATCAATATAACAATTCAAAAGATGATGATTGTATCATAAGTAGAAAACCGAATGAAAAGGCAAAAGATTCAAGAAAATATCAGAACAGAGAGGAAACTCATTAGATCGTGTAGTAGAAAAAATAAAGCAACTTAAATAAATAATCACATTTTCTTATATTTTCTCGCTAAAAACTCACTATTAATCTACTTTTTTTTCGAATTTTTCAACTAATTCGTAGTATCGAACCTTTTTTCCGTTTTAAATCATGAACATAATCCAATGGAATGCACATGGAATTAAAAACAAGAGGCCTGATATTCTTTTCGCTCCAATCTTTCAAAAAGCAAGTATTTTAATAATTCAAGAAACCTGGTTACATCAAATGATATTTTCACAATTCCCAATAAGAATATATTCAGAATTGATAGAGAAATCAAAAGAGGAGGAGGATTAATGATAGTTTTAAATAAAGATATTAGCGCAATAAAAATATTATTCTCAGAAATTAGTGAAGAAGAACTTAGAAATTTTAATAGTCAGAGTTCAAATAGATTTAAATCCTATCACAATTTTTAATATATACATCCCACCGGGTAACTTTCAAGACAGCAATTTATCTAAAATAGCATCATATATTGATAATCACAATTTGATATTGGGAGATTTCAACGCGTCTCATGAGATATGGGGATCAAAACTCTAGTGCTTCTGGAAAAAGATTTTTGACTGGATCATTGAAAATGACTTAATATTATTAAACGATAAAAGTCCAACTTATCTCCATTCATCGGGAATTTTTACATCTATAGATCTTTCTTTAGCATCTATAGATTTAAATTATGATTTATCCTGGTCCACGAATACTGATAATTTTGGAAGTGACCACTTCCTATAATAATTAATTACAAAAGAGCAAACAGGTCAGAAACTACTAATTGTAAACAAAACACAAATTGGAACAAATTTATCAATATTATTCAACAAAATATAAATTTAAATGAAAACATAAATATAGATATTATAAAAGAAATTAAAAAAAGCTCAAATCTTATCTCAAGGAACCGAAAAAACCTGATCAGTTCCAGAGCTCCATGGTGGACAGCAGCATGCGGGCATTTAAGAGCCAAAAAGAGAAAACTCCTTAATAAAGCAAGGAAAAACTTTAAAGAAGAAGACTGGATAAAATATAAAGCAGTAAGCGCAAAACTTAAGCGAACAATCAAAAGCCTGTAAAGAAAATTTTTGGCACAAGACCTGCGAAAAAATATCTTCTCCTAAAGTTCTTTTAAAATCATCCGAATAATTAAAAATAGAACAAATTCTAACTATTCATCCTTTAATATTATTGAAAATAACGGAACCATATTAACAAACGAACAATCCCAAGCAAACTGTTTTTTACAATATTACGCAAAACGAAACAACGATAGTATTCCAAATATTTCTATTCGGACAATAGCCAGGATATTAATAAACCTTTTTTCTTTAAAAGAATTAGAAATAGCAATATCTCATCAAAAGAACAGTAGTCCAGGGCATGATAAGATTTCTCTCCAATCAATAAACCATCTCCCCATCAAAGCAATATATCTCCTTCTAAAAAATCATTTAATGACAGTTGGTTTTCAAGTCAAATTCCTAAAGACTGGACTCACGCACTTATCCTACCTTTCATAAAACCTCACAAAATCCCAAGGAAGTTTCGTCATACCGTCCTATTTCTCTTACCTCAGTAATTGCCAAATTATTAGAAAGAATGATTCTACATAGAATGTTGGATTTCAGTTTTCAAAACAAAATTTTTCATGTTAATCATCATGGTTTTACCCTCACAGAAGCAGCATTAATACATTACTTCAATTACAACATGACATCATACTGGCTAGAGAACGCAAAGAATATTTTATTTTGGTAGCGTTGGATATTAAAGCAGCATATGACTCAGTGTGGCCAAATGGCCTTATTTCTAAACTAAACAAAGTTGGATACTCTGGTAGATTACTACGATGGATTCAAAACTTCTTACATCAAAGAACAATTCAAATCAAATGGAGAAACATTTTTCAAAAATCGTTACAAACAATTATGGTGTACCCCAAGGGTCTATCTTAAGTCCTTTCCTTTTTTATGATTTATATGTCAGATATTTTTGAAATTCAACACGACAGCCATCTTCTGGTTTATGCTGATGACATATTTTTATATAATAGTGGTACGAATTGGAATAAAACAATAGGCGAAATGCAAGAATCTTTAAATAAAATTTCAGTCTGGTGTAAAATGGAAATTATCCACCTCTCCAGAAAAAAGCAGTCTACTCAACTTTTCCAGAAAAGAAGCACAATACCTCCATTACTTAAAATATGCGACAAACCTATTCCCGAAGTGAAGAGTCTGGAAATCCTGGGTATCATCTTCGACCCCAATACCACCTGGAAAAATCATATTAATTACCTACGTCAAAAAGGATTCAAATATTTAAATGCAATTAAAGCCTTATCTTCTCCGAAAATAGGGAACAAGATCTGATCATCTTTTAAATATTATTAATGCCACAATCCGTTCTATCTTTGACTATGGAAGTCAACTATTTTCCTTTTCTAGCAATAGCAACAGACAAAAACTAGAACCGATTTATAATGCTGCCTTACGGTTAGCCCTAGGTCTCCCAAGAAATACCCCGTTGGATTTATTACGAGCAGAGTCTATGAATGGAAATATTAATTCTCGCCATAATTTTCTTTGCCAAAAATTTATAACCAAGCAAATAGCATTAAAAGACTGGTCACCGAACGCTAGGTTATTTTGGAATATAGATAGTAATTTTTATAAATATAGAGAAAAAGAGATCAGTATTTTTTCAAAAGACGATCAACCTTCTCCAAGAATTATGCATCTCTAAAGTAGATATTCTTCAATGGATCCCTCCTCCCCCAATCTACGATAATCGCAAAATAAATATATATACTCATGAACTACCATTTCAAAACAAAGATCTTCCAGATGATATAGTACAAAATATGTTTAATGATTACATTCAGCCAAAATTTAATAACAATATCATAATAGCAACCGATGGTTCCAAAATACTAATCAAACATCAATAGGAATTTTAATCCCTAAGAAAAAAATTCGACAAAATTTCATACTGAAAGACATGATTTCAATATTCACAGCTGAAGCTATAGCCATATGGACTGCATTAAAAAATTGGGTTTCTGAAACAGAAAACTATATCATCTTGACGGACAGCTTATCAGTCTTAAAAAGCATCCAAAATATTAATAGAAAATCCAATACGATAATATTAAATTTAAGTTCAACTTTTACATCAGTGCCTCCAAATAGCTCCATCAATTACATTCATTTGGGTACCAGCTCACAAGGGAATAGAGATTAATGAAGAAGTTGACAAATTAGCTAAAGCCTCTCAGAGCCGTGGAATATTATTTCTTGGATAACTTATGAAGATCTACATACCTATTTTAAAAACAACACAAAATCAAAAGTGAAGAAATATGGAAAAAGAGCAAGAGACATACAAATTTTTTTTTATATTTCTCATCTTGAAAAAAATGGAACAGACAGGCAGCAAAAAATAGAAATACAGAAGTTTTAATCAATAAGTTGCGAGTTAAAAAGTTACCGTTAAATGATATATATTTCCTTTTTAAACTAACAGATTCTCCTTTTGTGTGCAGATTGTAAAGTACCCAAACTAGTGAACATTTTATGTTAAACTGTACCAAATACAAATCACAGCGTGAAATTTTGAAAAATTTTATCTCCAACCACGGCGAATGGTCTTATTCCTCAATAGCGAAGTGTAAATCAATAGAGCATGTTCAAAAAGTTGAAAAATTTCTGACATCATCCAATAGATTCTAAAATTCCAGTTACTCTATACTCTACTTTCTTCAATCTCAGTTGAAGCACAACTCGATAATTCAAATTACAGATAGACTGCAATCACGAACTGTGTGTTTATATCTTGATTAGAAACTGATCAAAATTTTTATCGGAGCATAAGGTGTTAGCCAGGTCTCCACTTTTTCAGTGCTTGCACTGAACTGAACTGAACTGAACTATTAACTAACAAAAAATTTCAGGACAAAAATGCTGTATTAGACAACATGCACATAAACCTAAATGCTACGTGTTCTTAATAATTCTCATTAACTTCTGAAACAGAAACCATCCAAACAATCATGTGGTATAGTTTTTTCACACTTATGATTTTTCCTTTTACACATATAAACGACATAATAATGTTACCAGTTCTTAAGCACAGCAAGCATATTATATATATATATATATGGCAGACATTATCAAACATGTTAATATCCCTAAACATTTTAAAATATTAATTATTATAATGCTACAAAACAGTAAAATCTTTTAAGCCAATATGAAATTTTACAATATACGATAAACGATTTGTTCAGTTTGAAAGCCGCTTGCTTTACTTATGTATGATGTATTGCACCTTAAAACCTCTGAATTACTAGCCAGCCCTGTAGGATTTAATGGGTCCTTTTCAGAGGAGGGAATAAGAAAGATAATAAGAAATATAGCATTATTTTTTTCTCAGAAGCATTCATAGAAAAGCTTTTTCAAAATGATTCTTAGCAAAGGTATATATCCTTCTAGATCTGGGTATTCTAGAATACCCAGAGTCCCAGAGGGAAAGTTCTGTCGTATTTTAAATAGACAGGTGACTTTTGTTGTAAATAAAAAAACAACAACATCTGGCTAGTGAGTCATTTGGATTTTTCTTTGTTTTGTTTTTTTAGCTGTTGTATAATATAAAAGGAGTCTTTTTTTTTACCGTTCATCATTTAATTGTAATATTTAAAGTGAAAAACATGTCAGTAGATAAAGTGCATTTACGACACTGCATTTTGTATGAATTCCAAAAAGGAAGCAACGCATTGGTTGCATGTAAACATTTATGTGCGGTATTTGGAAAAGATATTGTAAATGCTCGTACTTGTCAAAGATGGTTTAGCAAATTTCGTTTCGGGGATCTGAGCCTCTAAGTAAGTGATCGATCTGGACGACCATCCAAGATCGATAATGATGTTTTGCCATCCATGTTGTAAAATAATCCACATTTAACAAGTCAAGAAATTGCAGAAGAGTTTGGCATTCACCATACAACTGTTGGAGATCACATTTAATCTCTTGGGTTTGTGTTAAAGCGAGTTGTTTGTGTTCCACATGAATTAGCGGAAAGAATTTGTCTGATCGTGTAAGAATGTGTTCATCACATCTGATTAGACACAATGTGGAGCCGTGAGCCGTTTTGGGACAAGCTGATTACTGGAGATGAAAAGTGGATTCTTTACGAGAATATTAAGAGAAAAAAAATCTTACTGCAAACCAGGAACATCATCAGCAACAGTTCCAAAACCAAGTATCCATCAACAAAAAGTACTGCTTTGTTTGTAGTGGGACAGGAAAGGTTCAGTGTACTACGAGTTGCTGAAACAGGGAAAAACCATCAACGCGAATCTGTGCTGTAATCAACTGGATAAATTGAATGCAGTTATCAAGGAAAAAAAGGCCAGTATTAGTGTCCAAAAAAGGAATAGTGTTCCACCACGATAATGCTCGACCACATACTGCAATGATGACACAACAAAAAACTGAATGCGTTAGGATGGGAAGGCCTTGGTCACCCACCGTATTCACCTGACATTGCACCATCTGATTATTACCTGCTCAGATCTCTGAAACATTGTCTAATGGAAAAAAAAAATTCAAGTCTTTTGAAAGTGCTTCTAAGGCAGTTGCTGACTATTTTAACTTCAAGGACGAGAACTTCTACAAAATAGGAATTTATATGTTACCTGAAAGATGTCAACAAGTTGTAACAAATAATGGAACATATATAATTGATTAATACTAAACACATATTTTCATAAATGCATTCAAATATTTCCTTTAAAATACGACAGAACTTTCCCTCCAACCCGATAATATTCATATAGTAAGATTTAATAATTAGTATATATAATATTCATGTAATATAATTTAATAGTTTTTATAAAAAAAGAACAATAATCGTATTGTAATAAAATAAAAATAATGCATAATAATACTTGCATTATATAATAATTATAAAAAAATAACAATAATAATTATAAATAACATAATATGTAATAATATTTATAAATAAATATAAACAACAATTATAAGTAACGAATATTATATGATTATTACAAATAGTAATATAATTGCATTTTTATAATACATTATTAATAAAATAATTACATAATATATATTAAAATGAATAATGAATATCAATTACAAAGTACTGAAAACTTGCAATATTCTTAAAACTGCAAGTTCCTTCAACGAATTTCATCGAACAAGGAAAGTTAAAAAAAAAAAGCTTTTTTAAAACGTAAAATAAAGCGAAAATAAACGATTTATAGTGCTAATTAAAAGTATAACACTCATTCTTTAAAAAAAATGTATCCTAGTACTCACCTATATTAGAAATATCTAAATTCGAAGATAGCACAAAATAAAACGGAAACAATAGAACAATTAGACTGAAAATGGTTAAATTTTAAAAGAAATCGAATTAAAATCGTCTGAAATTAATAGGATTACTGCGGGAAAAAACCAACAAATGTTTTTTTCTAATATACGTTACTCCCATGGCAACCACATCGCCAGACGATATAAATAACGGGGTAACCATATTGTAATCTTGGCGAACATATACAACTTGGTGTGTGCCCCGTGATATCAAACTAGCACCAATTATAAATGTGTGTGCAAAAGGGATTCACGTTTTTTATGGGCTGTATTGAAAATCAATTTTATTTTATTTCAATAAAAATCAAGATTTATTACTGATATAACAAGAACGAGTGATTGAACTATCAATAGACCCTATGTTAAAATATGTAATGTGAATGAGAAGATCTTGATTTTAGGTTAAGATTTTACTGTGAATAAATGTACTCTAAAATCTAAATTTTATCAAGAACAGTTATTAAATTTTAAAGTACAGTGGGTGATCGGTTAACGAACATAATCCGTTCCAAGACTATGTTCGCTATCTGAATTGTTCGTTAACCAATAATCGATTCACCATAGAATTCTATGTGAAATCGATTAATTCGTTCTGGAGACCCTAAAAATTAAATTTTAAAAAATATATAATTTCTTAGTAAGTTTTTAAAAAAATAATACATACATATAGTCTTGCATATTAATCAGTCCTTTTCATATTTTGCTTATGGGGCGTTGAAGAACATGTTCAATGTCGATTGCTTTTCTATCTTTTTCAGCATTTTCCGGAAGTAATTAATAGCATTGTAGTAAATATAGTAAAGATCCCCAACCCTACTGACATGAACTTGGTTTGGGTGTCATTCTAAGACCATAGCTCTGACAGTCTCCCACTTTTTCAAAAGATCTTTAATGGCAGATGGTGGCATTGGTCCTCTTTCGTCTTCCTCTTGTTGAGAAGGAGACACATTTCGTTGTGTTTCTTGGTGTTCTTCATTCAAAATTTCTTGAAGTTTTTCTATCGTCAGTTCATCTTCATGTCCCATTATGAGCTCTTCTATGTCATCCTCCTTCACCTCCAATTCCAGATCTCTAGCAGCTGTCAAAATTCCATCCATAATTTAATTGGTGTCTCCCTGATCACCTCCGAATATGTGTTCGTTGTCCAAACACAAAAAATCTTTCTTGAAAGTGTTCGTTATCCGAATATGTGTTCGTTATCCGAACACAAAAATCTTTCGTGAAAGTGTTCGTTAACCGATCACCCACTGTAAAAATTCATGCAGAATACACAGCATTTCTCCCGCAGCTATAAAAATTTAAATGCCATTCAGAACAGTGTATTTAGGTGAAAAATGTTCATGTGATAACAAAAACAAAGTATTAAAATTTATTCAACGCAGAATATAAAATGTGATTGTAGATCAGAGGTGTTAAACTCGCGGCCCGCGGGTCGTATGCGGCCCACAACGAGCATTTTTGCAGCTATCGGCACACAATAATATACCGGGTGGGCAAAAAATCCGTAAACACTTTAAAATTTATAAAACCCTGAAAATTAAACAAAATAAAAAATAGTTTGCAGATATAGCATCGATAAGTTACAGGATTTTTTTTTAAGATAAGAAAAATGACCGATGGCACTGGTACAAACGACTGAGTTGGGAAATATGCAAATGAGACAGGCGATTACAAATACTGATGCTCTTGATCCGGATTTAATTCTCCGTTGCATGCCAACTTAGTGAACAAGGATGCTGAAGGAGAAAGACAAAGCTTTGTTGGTGAAGCTGTTTTACATGAACAAGGAATCAGCGACTGTAGCACTGCGTAAATTCCGACTTCAAAAACATGTGAAGACTAGAAAAGGGCATTCAACAGTGTTACGCCTCATAAAGCTTGTTCAGCGATTTGGGGAAACTGGATCGTTCGAGGATCGTGTAAGATCCGGACGGCCAAGTCTAAGAATCATTAGCAAACGTCGCAAGTTTACATCGCCTCTTCGGTCTCCATATCTGACTCCAGTAGACTTTTGGCTGAGGGAAAATTAAAATTCCTGGGTGTGTATTAATCGCGTCCATCCAATCTGTCGGAATTGAAAGATGTGATCCACCGAGAGCTGTTATATATACAGGCGGATGTTCTGCACTCTGCCGTTGCTGTATTTGTGACTTGCTTGGAATGTGTCATCCCTTGAGATGGTAGATATGTAGAACACATGCTGCTGTAATAAATGATTTGGTAACGTTATTTCTGTTATTTGCGAGACTTTTCTTTCACTTATGTACGAAACGCCACCTATTGGTTGTTTTTTGAATTTTTTTTTCTTTTTATTATCTTAAAAAAAACCCCGTGACTTATATATATCAATGTTAAACCTGCAAACCATTTTTTATTTTGTTTAGTTTTTTGGGTTTTATATAAATTTTTAAAGTTGTTACGGACTTTTTGCCCACTCGGTGCAATAAAATTAAAGAATAAAAAGAAAAAAAAATCACCCGAAATTTTTGGAAAGATAGTAGCAGAGAAGGGATGCCGAGAAAGAGAGAGAGAGAGTGTGTCAGGACGTAAACATTTAATATTTCTTGTTCTTTTACATGTTTATTATAATGTATTATTCGAAATTAACCTAAGTTTCTGTGAATATTGATTTTTTTTTTGCGACCCACCTTAAGTTAAACCTTGTTTGTCTGACCAAAGTTTGAGTTTGACACCCTTGCTGTAGATATTTTTGATAGACCTAGACTTCGATAGTTTATGTAAACAAGTAATATAAAAAATTTTTTTTTTAAGTCAATTCCTACTGAGATCAACAAAGAAAAATTTTATTTTAGCTACTTTTTATTAAATAGTTACAATTAATATAAATATGTATATACATATAACATAATCACAACATTAAGTGGTAATTACTTTTATTCATTATCATTAAAGTATCGTATTGTAATCCAAAACAATTTCGTGTATATAAAATTTCAGTTCAACTGAATGCTTTAAAACGCGAGAAAAGAACCTCTTCAAGCTTTGACACAAGTCGCCAAAATGGTCGCTAAGTCGCCAATGTGGCTGCATTTGTAATTCTTTAAATAAGTTTTAATCAATTAATTTTTATTAATTATAATTTAATTACTGTATTGTCATCCAAAATAATCATGTACATAAAATTTCAGCTCAATGGAGCGCTTTAAAATGTATTTTATTAGCGATTGAAAGTTCCACGAAGATAAATAAATAAATATATAGAAAGTGTGAGTAAAGTAGAAATTGAAAAATGAAAGCACGTATCCCATTTATTAGTTATAATGTATGTGTTGGTGACACCTGGAGCAAATGTTAAAATATTATGAATGAGTAAATTAAAATTAACCTTATATATATATATATAAAATAATAACAAATACAACATTTTTCTTAATTTGTCTTTGTAATAAGCATAATATGTTGATATATTTTAAATATTATTTTATATATATTATATATGATATATTCTTCTAAAAGAGAGAGAAAGAGTTAGGTCCCCCCCCCCGAACACTATAATTTTCCCATGAGTCAAAAAAAGTTTGAAGATCACAGTCCTAGATGTATGAAACCTTGCACAAGTAGAGAAATTAAGCAGAATTGCAACACAAAAAAAACTCTCTCAAAAGATCTTAATACTACCTTTTGTATTCTAATAAAGCGCTCTTTGAATGGATTTAGATTTTTAAAAGAAACAAATAACGTTAAAGAAATTTTCATTCCTTTTTTGTAGAAATTTAATTAAGGAAGAAAATACTTCGAAAAGAAACAGTACTAGAGTTCGTTAATTCTTTATTCAAGGAATTCAATTCAGTATTGTGTCAAAATTTTCCCTATACTTAAGATAGTTTGAACAATTTATATTTCTGAAGAGGAAAAAGAACTAATTTGTGTGAAAAGTTCCGATTTTTCATTTCGTAAATAACTAACAAAACTAAAATAAGTAAATGAACAAATTAAATTTTATTTTTTTAAATTTCAAAACCTTACTTCAACCTTAAATTTAAACCTCTTTATTATTGTTAAGGATTTCCTACACATCGATGAATCAAGCAATGAGAAATCTATATATAAAAGGCTTTTTCTTTTCGAAATACGAATATTTTTACCATTTAAAGTATTTAATATGAACAAAAAATCCAATTTACATTCTATCCGAAACCCACCGGGGGGGGAGTTATGAGTCTCCTATAATATTGATAAGACTGATCGTTTCAAATTTGGGGTCCATGAAGAGGTTTGGAGTTTAGTTATTGAAAACTCTTTATATATAATGTAACTTCATTTCAAAATACTGATAAGTGCCTGAAGTATATGATAAACTTACGGTATATGATAACTTATATGATTAAATCAAAACGTAAGGTATATGATAACTTATATGATTAAACCAAAACTTACGGTGTATGATAGCTTATATGATTAAACCAAAACTTAAGGTATATGATAACTTATATGATTAAACCAAACATTAATACACCCCTGAAATGTTTTAATATCGATCAGCTCTTAAATTGAACTTTAGGTCCTAAATGAATGGGTACTTTGAAGAAAAAGTTTGTGATTCACTGCCTTGTTGCTTATGCTAATTTGCATCTATTGATACTTTGATATATTCGAAACATGTTCATTACTCATTAAATATATATAAAAACAAATCCATTTAAGGGCCGCATTATTGATAAAAGAGAATTCACTGAAAACTAAGGAAAATAGATAGTTCTTACTGACTAGGGAAGTACGAAAGGTGTTTCCTACCAATTTTGAGAAATGTAGCCCGTTGAAAAGGTATTTGCGGGAAGAGAGAAAATTCTAATAGAACTACCGTCTTTAGAAATGAATCGTTTTTAAGGTATCCGACTACGTTCGAAACCGTAATTTTGTAAAAGCGTATAAATGGATAATATTTATGATATTTAGTGTCACTTAGATTAGAAAATGTATATAAAATTATTTTAAGAATAGTATTACAATAAAAAATTATTTAAGTACAATATTTTGACAAAAAGTGAACATGGAATGATCCATTTTCAAAATATTCTCCTTTTGTGAAAAATGCTTCTATTATAATAATATTTTGCCTGTATATAGCTCAGACCTCTCTACAGAGGCTCAACTAGAATTTTTGAAATATATAACTTAGAAGTGGGTTTATCCATGTTTTACGACAACGGAGGGGAGAAATTTTAAGAAAAAAACGCCGATAATGATTTCAAATGGTTGTAACGCTGCAAATAATGTGACTTTTTCAAAAATCATCATAGCTGAGCCTCTGTACAGATGTCTGAGGTATATACAGGCAAAATATTATTATAATGCAAGCATTTTTCACAAAAGGAGAACATTTTGAAAAAAAGGTTATTCTAAGTTATTTTTTTTTGCCGAAATATTGTATTTAAATAATTTTTTTGTCAACATGTCCTTAAAACAATTTCATACATGTATTCTAATCTAAGTGACACTAAATATCATGAAAATTATCCATTTATGCGCCGTTTTAAAATCACGGTTCCGAACGTAAGTCGGATACCGTAAGATATCGGCAAATTTATGTCACTAAATTTGTGTACTTATTTGTTTATTGTGTCACAGAATTTGTACTAAAAAATAAACGAAAATATATTAAATAATAGGTGTACAACTTTGCTTCCGCCGTTTTGAATAGATGGCTGTAGCGGTAAGTGGAAGTCGTAATAATTAGATCATAGATGTCATACAATAAGCTTAGGTATTTGTAAACATAACGCCATTGAAATATTAGTCGATTTGTGTCTGCATCATAAAGTTATTCTCGATTAAACATGTCAGCTTACGAGACAAATTCTCGTCATTTACGGGAGGTTTTAATTTTCTGCTTTAATATGAAGAAATCTGCGGCTGAGGCTTATCGAATGCTCTCAAATACCTATGGTGAGGCCGCTATTAGTGAAAGAACATGCCGAGAGCGGTTTCAACGCTTCAAGAACGATGATTTTGACGTCGAAGACCAGCATGGCGGTGGAAGAGAGAAGGTTTTCGAAGATGCAGAATTGGAGGCATTACTTGATCAAGACTCGTGTCAAACGCAACAAGAATTGTCAGGATCATTGGGAGTGACGCAACAAGCCATTTCAAAACGCCTGAAAGTCATGGGAATGATTCAGAAACAAGGAAATTGGGCGCCGTACGAGTTGAAGCCGAGAGACGTTGAACAGCGTTTGTTTGCTTGTCAGCTGCTTGCAAGGCAAAGACGGAAGGAATTTCCGCATCGCATTGTGACTGGGGACGAAAAATGGGTTCGTTACGATAATCCCAAGCGCAGAAAATCATGGGGATCTCCCGGCCATGCTTCCACGTCGACGGCCAAACCGAATATTCACGGTTCCAAAAGGTCATGCTCAGTATTGGGTGGGACCATCTGGGGCGTAGTGTATTATGAGTTGTTAAAACCGACTGAAACAATCACAGGCGATCATTATCGAACGCAATTAATGCGTTTGAGCCGAGCATTGAAAGACAAACGGCCGCAATACAACGAGAGACATGATAAAGTGATTTTACAACATGACAATGCTCGACCCCATGTTGCGAAAGTGGTCAAGACATACTTGGAAACGTTGAAATGGGAATTCCTACCTCACCCGCTGTATTCTCCAGACCTTGCTCCCTCGGATTATCACTTGTTTCGATCAATGGCACACGGCCTGGCTGACCAGCACTTCCGGTCTTATGAAGAAGTAAAAAACTGGGTCGATTCGTGGATCACTTCAAAAGATGACCAGTTTTTTCAACGCGGGATTCGTACGCTGCCCGACAGATGGGAGAAAGTAGTGGCCAGTGATGGACAATGAATTATAAATGTATAATCAGTTTTTTACAATAAAGCCTCGAATTGCGGAAGTTAAGTTGTACACCTATTAAAAACAACTATTTGTTGCAAACCAGATAGAATAATCAGTAGAACGTTTGTGACGTAAAGTAGTGGTCCCCAACCCCCGGACCGGTGCCGGTTCATTGATCAAATGGTACCGCGCCACCAAAAGAGCATTATATTATTTCTATTTTTATTTGCTGTGATGTATTTCTCTCCGGTTTGGTGCGACTTTCCATGGAAATCACCTTATATTCCATATTAAATCACTTTATATTAATTTTCTGGTGTAACTGTATTTTATTCTGAAAGCATATTTAAATAGACAGTCGAACCCCGACTTCACGAATTATTTCAGCAGCTGGAATTTTTTTTTTAATTATTAGTTTGCATTAGAAAAAATTGGATTCCCCCCAAATGATGTATCATTTTTGTCCGGAACAGAAAAAAAATTTCTTGTAAGCAGTAAACTTCTACGGGAAAGAGTGAAGACCACAGTAGCGCACACAGGAATTTTTCAAGGGGGTCCGGGGTCGAAAGTTCACCATTCTTGTATCATGCTCCTTTTGATTTTGTCGATTTTCGCGAACAAAACACAGTAAAAAACTAATTATTGAATAAATAATTAGCATTAATTAATACAATTAATTATTAATAACAAATACTTAATTAAATGTTTTGTACTATATACTTAAAATTGTAATCAATCGGGAAAAAACAAGGGCTTTGGGGGGGTCTGGACCCCTAGGACAATCTAGGATTAATAGGACCCCCCCTTCCCCCTTGTGTGCGCCACTGGTGAAGACCATTACTAGACTTTATAGGTGCGGATGGGTCACGAGTGTAACTTATAATTTGAGTCTTGAGTAACACAATTCCTTTCTTTTCTCATTCCAATTCACAACGTTGGGGATATTGTAATGATTATGATACATTTTGTCGATGAACTGAAGAATTAAGGAAATTGTCGATTGGTCGGAGCCAATAAATAGCGATTCTAATGCATTTCCAATTAACTGGTGCGTTATAGTTAACTAACAGTATTTTTAGCTGTTGATTAAAAAAAGTGTGCAAAGTCTAACTATAGATATTTTTTGTGTAGTTGCTTATTATAAAATTTCCAGAAGGCAAGACCAAAAAAATTTGTACTTTGCTTGGATCCCGATATAACGAATAACCCCGAATTAACGAACTAAATTTCGGTCCCGATGATTTCGTTAAGTGGGGGTCCGACTGTAATTAAATCAAAATTATAAAATCAAAACAATTAATGACCAGTCCCCTTAGAGGGCCGCGGTAAAACTATCAAACCTTAACCGGTTCACGGCGATAAAAAGGTTGAGTACCGATGTAAAGATCCAATTTTTCTGATTTTTATTCTATCTTAATTTTAAACTCATATTTCCATTGACCCTCCTTTCTTAATTTTTCTAAGTTCATTTCTATCAATGCTCGCTCCCAACATACAATGAGAAGCCTCGGTACTCCAGCCACGCTCCTGCCACCCCATTGGTCCTTGCACCTGAAACCCCGCCCATCACCATCAATCATGCTACAGCACCAAGCCAAATCTAGATCCAGATAGAGAATGGAGGGATTAGTCTCTTATCCCGTTTCCTTATAAAATGTAGCATCTGTAAAGATCCCACTCATCGTCTGATTCTACGGGTTGAAAATAGTGCATTGGAGTGACATAGTGAGAAGTTCCCTAGGCATTCAATCACAGGGAATTATAATAGTACCTATGACTCGATACTACTATCCGGTGATTCAGGGGAGTGGCATGTACCTTTGTAACATGTAAGCTCGATTCCAGTTATCGGGGTAATGTCAATGAGCCCTTCTCTTGCAAATGTGATTGTAGACGAAACAATCATTTCCTTACTTCTTTCTGGTGACTTATCGTTTTATTTGGGAAAGCCACTGACTGCTCGCGAAGCAACTAATGTGAAAAAAGAAATCAATCTGCAATTATTCACGACTACGAAAATAAGGACATTCTGGTCTGAATTATTCTAGTCTACGGACGTAGAAATTTGCTGATATGTTAACCCTTTCGCGGGCAGTGGCTAATAGGTCTAGCCACATAACAAAAATTTTTTCTCCAAGCGGGCGGTGGATATATATTCTATCCACATGTGTTAATTGAAGCTAAAACGCATAAAAATCAATACAGATGGCAGCACGATATATTTTTTTGCATTTCATGCCCTCTGATGGGTAGTTAGAAACAGTTTTTCTCGGTGTAAATCTAGAAATTGTATTTTGAATACTATAAATAAAATTCTGATCTGTGAAAAAAATTTCGACAAGCCTTAAGTATACTTTTCTGTCACCTGAATGGATTAAGCAAAGGTGGAATTTAAAAAAATCTTTTGGAAATACTTTGTACAGAGTGTTTTTTTCCAGGTATAGAAGTTTAAGTTGGCACTACTTTCCAAGATGGCGACCGATTTAACAGCTGTCGAGTGATTTATTCTCAGTTTGGTTTGGCAATTCATCATGAATAGACTCACGCCTGAACACAACGCTTTCAAATTGTGCAATTTTATTTCGAAAATAATGGTCGATTTTCATAAGCGAATTTTGTTTAGCGATGAAGCGCACTTCTGCTTGAATGGCTACGTCAACAAATAAAACTGCCGCATTTAGAGTGAAGCTAATCCACAAGTGTATGTCGAAACACCGTTATATCCAAAAAAACTGACTGTTCGGTGCGCTTTATGGGCTGGTGGAATCCTTCTTCAAAAACGATGAAGGCCACAACGTTACAGTCAATGGTGATCGGTATAGAGCCATGATTACTAACTTTTTCATTCCTGAATTGAACAATCATGATGTCCAGGAGCTGTGGTTCCAACAAGACGGCGGAACATGTCACACAGCTCGTGCCACAATCGATTTATTGAAAGACACGTTTGGTGACCGCCTAATTTCACGTTTTGGACCTGTGAATTGGCCTCCAAGATCTTGTGATTTAACACCGCTAGACTATTTTCTGTGGGGCTATGTAAAGTCATGGGTCTATGCGGATAAGCCACAAACGCTTGACCATTTGGAAGACAACATTCGCCGTGTTATTGCCGATATACGGCCACAAATGTTGGAAAAAGTCATCGAAAATTGGACGTCCAGATTGGACTACATCCGAGCCAGCCGTGGCAGTCCTATGCCAGAAATCATATTTAAAATGTAATGCCACAAGATTATCTTTCTAATAAAAAAATTCATGTCAATCGAATAATACATCGTTGTTTTATTGCAATTTAAAGTTCTATACCTCTAAAAAAAACACCCTTTATATGGATAGAGGCTCTATCCACACTGCCCACATAGAACAGAAAAATGATCTTGAAATTTTCGTTTTTTCACCACTCGAGAGAGAGAGCACTTAGAATCACGTGAGAATGTTGGGTGTGGGAAATATAAACAAACTTTGTTTACAATACGTGGCACGAGATTCTTGGGTTCGAAAATCTTTCAATATAGCTTTTCTGCTCGGAGAAAACGCTTGCGTATTATTGAGGCTCATAAAATACTTTGAAAACTTTTTACTTATAGATGTGCATATAATTCTTGATTAGCATTTCTGTTGTATAAGATTATTGTACATTTTTCTAACTTTTTATACTAAGATTAAATAAAATATAAAATGAGGATATACAACAATTTCAATGTATATTTTAGTAAGTATTCTGTATTGTACAATTATTCTATTATTATTATATTGCGCTTGTACTTTGTATTTAATTGTTTTTTATTGAAATACCTATTACTTATATTTATTGCAATATAATTCATTCTTTCTGTCCTGAAAAATAAGTTAAATGTGTTAAGTGCGCAGTGGCTATAACGTCTAGCCACCACCCTGGAAAAAAAACGCCTGATCAGATTTTTTTTGTGACCAAATAATGTTTATAGAGGATGAGAACATTACATTTATCAAGTACTTTATCACAGAAAAGTGTATTTTAGCTTTATGACCGCGAAAGGGTTAAAAGAAGTTCATTTCCGAGCGATAAGTCCATTGAATGTTTTGCTGTGTACACAATATACCTTTCCAATGCTGTCTCACTTGTGAACATTAGCTGAGAAAACCTGCTTTGCACTTCCTTAGCGAATATTTTTTTAACATAATTTGATTACAAAATGCAGGTAGGAGGTGGAGCCTTAGGCGCCCTCCCCCATCAAAAATTCAAATGTCCTTGGAACATTAATATCGATCAGATAGTACTTCACACTTCAAGTTCTAACTTTGATCCAAAAGTTCGAGAATCACTATTCTGTTACTTATGCTAACTGGCATCTGTTAAGAATCCCTGAACCAAGCCAGTTCATAGAAGAGTTGCTCGGTCCTGTTCTTCAATCCCGGAACTGATTTGGGGCTCGTCACAAGATTCTTTCTAGAACTGAAGAATCTCATTTGACCATCGTCTTCGAGCTTCCTCAAGATGTGTAGTTTCCGGGACCATTCTCCGGAATGTAAGTGTACTTCTACGCACAAGTGATTGATTTTCTGAAAGTAAAACAAGGCAGTTTAATTCCACATCAAACTGAATTTGATGAGAACCGACTTATTCTGTTTTATTTATACAGAATTTAACCATACATTAGGACATATCTCTGTATAAGATAAAAGTGAACGCGCGCGCTATGTGAGACTTTAAATAAAATATTGTATTTGTGATGGTATTGTTTTAACCCAAATGTTTCCTCTCAATATAAGTTTCTTTTTATCAAACCAATCTATTGAGGAGATAACACCTCACACCACTACAATCTGATTTTAGAAGAACACTTTAAAAAAATACAGTAGAACCTGTTTTTGTGTGGTTTTTTTATGCGATTTTATTTTTGTGTGGTTTTATTTTTCTGCGATTTTTTCTGTGCGATTTTTTTTATGCGGTATTTGAATTTCAATGGCTTTGGTGCTACTGTAATGTTTTCTATTAATTTACTAGTGGCGTAAAGGAGAATATTAGGCCTCCCGCCTGAAAGTCAAATTTTGCCTTTAATATTTTATAAATTGTGTAAATATTGTTACGAATTTTGTGTAAATAGTGTAAATAATTTGTATTTGGATGTTTAATGCATTTATATTACTCTATGTTATATTTATTTTACGCTAAAATTGTACTATTCACAAGCAATGCCGCCCCTTACGTTATAATAGCGATTCAATGAGAACTTGGCGAAATCTTGGCGGTAGAGCCAAGTTGGCATCATTTTTGGCGGCCAATTTGGTGACCATGTTGGCGAGTACGGAACCTTCTGGAATCTTCTAGAAAGTAGTGGATCTCTCCACTAATGTCACGACTCAATGGCACGAGTGGTTATATTTCTGGAAGTTTCTGTCACGTCTATAAATAAAGATGCTCGCCGGTACGGGGATGAGTCTTGATTAAACCAGCGAGTAGTGAGGATTGTTTTGACTAGCGATTAGCTCAGCTGTGCTTGTGAATAATCTTTACTTAAGTGTATTTTTAAACACTGATTATTGTGTTTGATTGCTGTTGAAGGTGTGAAGATCTTCGGATATTTACCCTGTGAATATTGCCGCTGAATCCTGTATTTAAAGAATTGGATTTTTGACAATAAATTCACATCGCTCTAAAAGAACTGTTTATTTTCTTTGTGATTGTTTTTGCATAAAATCCTAGAACCCGGATCTACGTAACAATATGTTCTTAGTGTTAGTCAGGCCTTGGGCCCCTAGAGTACTGCTCCCCCTTACCGTGATGCGGGGGTGTACGTTAAGCCACTGAAATGTACATATATACACTTCAAGACGCTCTCTCGACAATGTACGTTCAATTTCTTTCCCTCTAAGCGCCAGCAGCCCGCGCTTGATTGAAGGCGAAACTTTCAATAACTGTTAAATTATCAATAATTTGATACATTATGAAGACGGACAATAAGAACCGGATTCGTAGAGAGCCGATAAAATATATTTAGGGATCTAGCTTTCCAACAAACACGAAAAGCATTTTCTTAAAATAGATGCCCATTCCGAAAAGAGTTTGAAGTTCGATCGTGCATGCATATCTGGTTATTGTGACGTTCACAAGCAACTGACCAACCGACCGTCGTCACCGAAATTTATCACTTACTTTATAGTGCCAAAAAATAACACAATTGAAATTGTATCTTCAGGTGACTAAAGCGATTTTGAACTAATTCATCACTGGAAGATGCGCGCTTTGGATTACGATAAGTAGCAGTGAATTATGTACGTGCAATTTTTTGAAAACTTCTCCGTGTGTACAATGAAAAACTAAATGTTTTTTTAAAAAGTTTCCATGCGTAATATTTAATTATTTATTTTGTTATGGAAGTACTCTTACATAAATTTCGTAAATAATTGGCATATTTTTTTAAATGCTACTCTTTTTTTTATGTGGTCCCTATCCACCACATAAAAAAAATTCTGTAGTATTTCCACGAATTAGTTTGTTATATGCAAGAATTTATGAAATTTTCGAATATTTTTGATGTGTAACATCTTTCCTCTCGGTTGCTGGATATTTGTGGGAGTGATTTCGTGAAAAGGGACGGATGTGTGTAACAGGATGTAACGTAAGCGCACGCTACTTGATTTGATCAATGTGAGTGCGTAGCTGTGTCTTTTCTCTACCCTCGTATGGGGTCCAACTCTAGTAGCCATCAAGCACTCGAGCGCTTGACTCTAAATCCGTTAGTCACCATATTGAGGGACATAAGTGCGGCAGAATGCTTATTTGAAAATGGACAAACAGTGATTTCGATGGTCGAATACTCTTCTTCGAATCAAACGGTTAAAAAAAAATTAAAGATTTCCCGCATTTTGTACTTTTACCATATAACGAAAGTAGTTCTGCTCTTTTAAAAAAATTATCGTTTGCCCTGATTTTGAGTGGGGATTTTAACTTTCAGTTTGCCAAAAGCTGAGAGCTCATAGCTTTTATGAATGATGAACTCAAGCTTGAAATGAACACAAATCAAAATGTTTCGACTGCTAACAGTGGTGGTAGAACCCCCCTCAGTATAGAGGGCGCTGCTTGTAATAACATGTGTTGTTGACACCAGAGATCTTGTGTACGTGACCGAGTGCAGACGCACTCCATATTCCATTAAACTTATTATTTAATCTTACACTTGTCTTCGATGATTTATTGAATTTAATTGAGTCTAATGATGATTTGAAAGTTGATTGATATAAAAGCATTCTACCACTGATTAACTGAACCATCGATGATCGTAACATTGGTGCAACGGCCTGTGAATCGGAAATTGATGAAAGAAACATTGGTGCATCGGCCGGGAATTAATGAAAATTGATGAAATTGCTGAAAGAATCATTTTTAATACCCTCGACCAAGAGGTTGGAATATCATCGTCGACAGTGAATTCAGGTAAGCCGAATTTTTATTGAAATTGAATCATACCTGAATAGAAGATTAAAATGTCAGAAGATCTCTCAAAATTTAAAAAGAAGCGTACTGCGGTACGTTCTTCGTTGACAAAATTGATAAATAAAATTGAAGGAAAGATCAACAATGAAAATGAACCTGTTGATCAATTTGAAGCTTTTATAGAGCAATTAAATGACAAAGAAAGTAACTTAAGTTTATTAAATACACTAATTGAAGATCGTTTGTCTGTTGACACTATTACTGAAGATATGGAAGCTTCGGAAGAAATTAAAGAGAAGATTATATTTTGGAAAACGAAGCTTTCTTCTAAAATTAGAGAATAAATTCTGACTCTATCCAGGTTGATACAGTTTCTCGAAATATCCAAGTTATTGATTCCAATAGTTTTGAATGTATGCACATAAATTTACCTAAATTGCATATAAATAAGTATTCTGGAAATTATTCTGAATGGTTAGATTTTTATAATTTATTTGAAAGCTCCATTCATAATAACAATAGACTAAGCAAAGTTGATAAATTTAATTATTTAAAATCATATTTGTGTGGTAATGCGCTTGCTTGCATTAATGGATTTTTTCTGATGATAATTATGATAGAGCTCTTTGATTTATTAAAAGATAGATTTGGAAATAAAAACATGTTAATTAACGCTCATTTGAGCAATTTATTAAATTTAACACCTGTTAGAAACCCTACTGATATTGTGGGCTTAAGAAATTTGTACGATAGAGCAGAAGAGCAAATAAGGAGTCTTGAAAGTTTAGGAGTTAAAGGAGAATCCTACTCAAACTTATTAACACCCATCCTGTTGAAACAGATACCCTCGGAACTCGTTTTGGAATTCAATCGTTCTCAAAAGGACGAAGGGTTTGACCTGAGCGCTCTGTTGCGGTTCCTACACTTTGAAATACGTTGTAGGGAACGAGCTTCTCAAATAAACAGTCATAAACTATGTCATTATTCCCCTCCACCGCAAGACGGAACAAAAAATAAAGGCTCCTATTTCCCCGGACAACGCATGAAGCCAACCCCGAATAGAGTACATTTCCGACCCCATTCATTTCCCACCCCTTTGGAGAAAGTAGAACTTGAAGCCGAAAAATGTTTAAACTGCAACAAAGGTCATGAACTCGACGCTTGCCGTTCTTTTAGTAATAACGAAAAGCGAGAAATTTTAAGGGAAAAGGGCTGCTGTTATTTATGTTTGTTGCCCGGTCATAGAGCAATGGAATGTGTTAAGAGGGAGTCGTGTCCTATTTGTAATGGATCCCACCATTTCTCAATATGTTTTCGGAATGGACATGATGACGATTTGTCTCCGAAAAGGGACACTGATAATATAGTTTCAGTAATTAAAACAGATTCTGAGGACATTTTAACAATGAGTGTTATTGTTAATGAATCCAATATTTCTAAACAGCTTAGTGAATTTTGGAATTTAGAGAACTTAGGAATAGAAGCAGAGAGAGGTGTGTCTGATGAGGAAAATATTGATAATGATATAATGTCTGAATTTGAAGCGGGAATTTTTCATACCAAAATAAGCGGTATAAAGTTAAATTCCTTTGGAAACCTAACATGAAAACATTGTTAGAAAATAATGAAGAAATTGCTAGGAAAAGATTTCTAAAGTTAAGATCACGTTTTAAAAATGACAGTTCCTTATTTGAGGATTACAAATTAGTTGTAAATAATTATCTTTCTGAGAAAATCATAGAACGCGTTCCATTTGAAGAAGAAAATCTAAAGCATAATATTTTTTATCTACCACATAGAGCAGTAATACGTACTGATAAAACTACAAGCAAATTGCGAATCGTATTTGATGCGTCATCACATGCGAAATCACAGCTATCTTTGAACGATTGTTTACACACAGAGCTAAATTTTATACCTAACCTATTTTTTCTATTAATCAAATTTAGAGTGAATCCAATTGCATTTGTAGCTGACATAAAAATGGCATTTTTGATGATTGAGATAGACGAAAGTGAAAGGGATTTTACAAGATTTTTCTGGGATGAAAATCCAGGAATTGATTTAGAAAACAAACGGCTTGATATTTTCCGTATGACTAGGGTTTTATTTGGAGTAAAATCAAGTCTATTTCTTCTTGCAGCTACGATAAAGCATCATCTTAAAAAATATGTGGATATTTTTCCTGATACATTTAACCATCTTAACCAGTCATTATATGTTGATGATTTTCTGTGTGGAAATGTCAGTGTCCAAGCAGCCTTCACGACCTGCATAGAAAATAAACAAATTTTGGAAGATGCAAGTATGGATCTTCGGAAATGGAGAACCAACTCTTCCGAGCTAAATCAAAGGTTAAAAAATTTAAATTTTGAAGTAGATGAACATAAAGAGTCATTGAACACGTTGATAGCTTCAAAGGTCTTAGGAGTTGGTTGGAATGAAAAATCTGATACATTCTATTTTGTTTCCAGCGATTTAGGAACATTTCTTTCTAAAAGAATTAATACAAAAAGATATTTGTTACAAGCCGCAGGTCGATTATTTGACCCAGGAGGTAGATTGCAACATTCGACCCTATCTGAATTCCAAAAACATCAAATGATGTTGCCAAAGGCAACGAACTTCAAGGGAGCAAGAAACATTCTTAATGAATGGAACGAAATTTGCAAGTCCAACAGAATTCAGCTATTCAGCGCGGAAGAGGGAATTGAATGGAACTTCATTCCACCCGCTTCTCCCCATTTCGGTGGATTGTGGGAAGCAAACATTAAGTCCATGAAACGCATTTTATTGAGGGTAGCGAAATCAGCTATCATGAACTTCGAAGAGTTAACTACGTTGATGGCACAAATCGAAGCAGTTCTGAATTCACGTCCATTGTCTCCACTTTCTTCGAACCCCAATGATCTTAACCCTTGACTCCGGGGCATTTCTTGACGAACTGTGCAATTTCATCCTTTCCTGAACCTTATACTGCTTCGGATTCTTTGTCCTATCATTCCAGGTGGAAACTCGTTCAATCTCTGAGAGACAAATTTTGGAACCGTTGGAGCACCGAATATCTGACCCATCTGCAAACCCGTGCTAAATGGAGTGAACAGAATCCTAACTTGATGGAGAATCAGCTAGTTCTTTTAAAGGATCCCAAACACCAAGCCCCTGGACTGGCCTATGGGGCGTATTCTTGAAGTATTTCCCGGTAGTGATGGTCTTGTAAGAGTAGTTAATGTGAAAACCTCAACAGGTATTTTAAAACGA
This sequence comes from Trichonephila clavipes, assembly GCA_019973935.1. Lineage (NCBI taxonomy): Eukaryota > Metazoa > Arthropoda > Arachnida > Araneae > Nephilidae > Trichonephila > Trichonephila clavipes. Next base: position 195,648 of record BMAU01018320.1, on the reverse strand, counting down.
GCCATCACAAAGGTAGTGCCTTTACCTATTCCAGTTGATCCTGCAACTGTAGAGAAGAACAATTGAACACATTTTACAATTTCTTGAACTTTAACTTTATATTATTCTATTTACATAATTGCTAATTTGATTTTCAGTATTATTGATAACTCATGTGATTTAAGAATTGCTAACTTTATTTCAGAATTATTGATATGCATGTGATTTAAGAATTGCTAATTTTATTTCAGAATTATTGATGATGCATGTGATTTGAGAATTGAATTCATAGGATTTTATTTTTATTATTTCACATTGCATGAATTTTATTTGTATTATTTCACATTGCATGAATTTTATTTGTATTATTTCACATTGCATGAATTTTATTTGTATTATTTCATTTTGCATGAATTTTACTTGAATTACCTTAGAATTTGAATTATCTTAATGTAAACTCCGCAGGAGTTTAAGTGGGGAGTTATGGTAGAACCTCCCTCAGTATAGAGGGCGCTGCTTGTAATAACATGTGTTGTTGACACCAGAGATCTTCTGTACGTGACCGAGTGCAGACGCACTCCATATTCTATTAAACTTATTATTTAATCTTACACTTGTCTTCGATGATTTATTGAATTTAATTGAGTCTAATGATGATTTGAAAGTTGATTGATATAAAAGCATTCTACCACTGATTAACTGAACCATCGATGATCGTAACATTGGTGCAACGGCCTGTGAATCGGAAATTGATGAAAGAAACAAGTGGTACTGCTATTGACGATGTTTTTCAACGGTTTTTAAATACTTTGAAGTCACAAGTATATATGTCATATTTTAGTTATCATAAGTCTATAGTCTCCGCTCTTTCCCAAATTGAACAAGAATAATTATTTTTGATAAAATATTGCATTTCATTCCTTTTGTTATATATATATAATTAAATACAATTTTCATTAAAGATATAATTATTCGATAGAAAATTATTTCCAATCATACGCGATTCAGGAAAAAAGTTAATTTTGCGTATTTACCACGATGACATGTCAGATGTTACACATCCTATGCGACTACTTTAAGACTCATTTCTTTTCTTTTTTTGTGCGTTTATTTTTATGCGGTCCCTATTCACCGCACAAAAACAGATTTAACTGCATATTTACCAATATACAGGGTGATTCCCTACCAGACTGAAAAACTTGCAGGGTGTGTAGGGGGTACAGAGACGACTCGGAATCACATAGGAATGCAGGGTCGTAAATGCCGTAGTTGTGAGATATGGTACAAAGAAGTAGAGGGAAAGAAAAGAAACATCAATACATTAATGAGACAGAAAACATTTGATTGAGAGGTTATAATTACTACAACAGGTATTCGAAATTACTTCAAGAAGTCGTCTGACAGCGGTGCTAAACGGAATATTTTACGTTCTAGAAGATTCCTTGCACGTCACGTATCCTCCCGGTTGCTATAGATATTCGAGCGATGAGGTCTTCAGCTGAAGGAACGGGTGTCTCGTACACCAAAAAAGAACCACTCTCAAGTAACCTTCTGTTCACACTTGCGAAGGTTATGTGATGTGGAACACAATTGTTCAGGTAACGTTTCTGGTACAACCGCCGAGCGTAGTGCCCGTTACAATTCTCATCTCCGTACACTATCAGCCTGTCGACCAGCATGTTGAAATACGAATTAATCCTACTATTTCGGGAAAGGGACCACAACTGACTACTTCCAGCATGATCAGTGCTCACGAAAACTTTCCTTCAGCGCCATCTACCACAAGATTGCCTGGTGGAATCTTCCAGAAAGTTAGGAATTCCATGCAGAGTCACTGTCAGACTTGTCAGACGACTTCTGGTAGTAATTTTGAATACCTGTTGAAGTACAATAATTTTATCAGAAGTTTAATGTCTCATTAATGTGTCACTTTTCTCTTGCTCTTTGCACCACAGCTCGTAACTATGTCATTTGCGATCCTGCATTCCTATGTGATGTTGAGTCGCCTTTGTACCCCCTAAAGTTCCTCCAAATTTGTCGATATGGTAGCGAATACCCCTGTATATTTTTGTATGATATAAGATTGTTTAATCTTGCAAATTAATTACAATTGTTAATTTTTTTTATCCAATAAGTAAATAATTTTTAGCGGCCAATGATTAGATATCTAGAGCTCAACAAAAACATCGAATTTGAGCATCCTATTGGTGTATTTGTAAGAGAAACTCCAAATCTATAAAGCATGCTCTTCTTACTATGTCAGTGGACGTCAGTAGCATACACTGATCTCTCTTATGGAGGGGGGGTACATTCTAAGAAACTTGCTGAGGCGTAATCTGTATTGCAAAAATTAAAAATCTGTTGATTAAAAATCTGGGATGGGGAATTGAACCCCCAAATTCCATCTTTGTATACGCCACTGGTGGGCAGTCTATTTTGGTGAGCATTAGTAAGATTTTTTTTCTTCCACTTCGAAATTTCTGTATGGAATATTCCTCGTTTTCACAACACGTGACACGCTATTTGCCGTTGATTCGTTATAGCTGAACTAATAATTTTAGTAGTTAGTCTCTGATTGGAAGGTATCTAGCTCTAGGACTGAAGTAGCACCCTCAGCGTTAAAAACTTCGTGCAATGATGTCTTGGGTCTGGAAATATCAAGATTTCTTAGTATCTGTGAATCATCACATTAATTTCAAAGCTTATGGGTGACGACATTTTAAATATATCGTACCTGGAACCTCTCAATAGGCCCAACTATATTTTAGCTAACTTTTTCGGTGGAAAGTGAGGAGCACCACGCACGAAATATGCTTTCTACAAGTGTTCGTAGCAGGAATAACTTCCATTAGAATTTAATTCCTTCAGTTTTATTGTACTAATTGTCGCATACGGGGGTGTGCACAGAAAGTTCCACTATTTAAAGAGATGACTTGAAAGTTAGCTAGAAGAAAGGCGATCAATTTTGCCATCAGATGATGTTGGCAGGTAAGAATGGCTGAATCACATCAGAGAACGCATCCTCAAGATGTCAATGGTTGAACCAAAGGCACAATACAATGTTGATACCGAGCTATCGTTAGAACAACTCTCACAGCGTTTGATTTACTATTTTCAATGCATAACATTAGGGACATCAAGCACGTTTGGATAATTTAGAGAAGGAAAACTAAGCTAATGACACCCATTTTATGCTAATTATTTCTCACTAATGTACTCATAAAGACATTTGTAGAACACGAAGATCGTTCGAATTAAAGTCTCATTGATAAGAGTAGAATTATATATCCTCAGCAATTAGCCAGGCTTTGAACTAAGTTCCGGTGATCAGTGGAGACGTATCTAGATATGTCCGGGATGGTAAATACCAATCTGTTAAATGTCACGCAGGTTGACTGTCGGGAGTTTAAGATTGGGATTTCATTTTAGTTGATAACCATGTCCATTTGATTGTCATCCATATAATACAAAAAGGGAAATACATCGATGATTTTCTATATTCCATCATGTTAACCTTTCTTTTAAAGCACACTTTGTTTGTATTTTAACAATAAAACCCATCCATACAAAAGTATTTTAAATTGAGTGTGTTCATATTAGTCAAATACTATAAAACCAATATGTTCAGAGATTTGGTGTGTATTATCAAACTGATGATCTTTTAGGGTTTGATAAGCAGGCTTCTTAGACCATTCCAAATGCCGGCCAACTTATTTTAATACTTAGAGAGTTGATAAGACACTTCGTAAGGATATGTATCTTCCAACTCTGTAAATTAATATCTAGCTAGATAAACAGTTTGTATAAGAATCAGAAGTGGAATTGATGTATACATATATGTCGAATAAAATAATGGTTAATGGGGTTTTTTGTTTTATGTTATATACTTCCATTCTATAAAAAGCAAGTATATCAACTCAAATAATTCTTTAATGCTTTTTTTGTTTGTTTGTTTTAAAGTGTATTTCATACCATGGATGAAAAACACTCACGAGGTAAGAATTTTTCTTTGTCAAAAATGACATTGCAAAATAAATAAATAAATAAATAAATAAATAAAGTTTCACATCTTGCTATTATTAAATATCATTCAATACATAAGAAAATGAGAATTTGTCATAAGAAAAAAAAATCAATATTTTATTTCGCCTCTTTTTGGCTTCCAGCAGGGTTAGAAAAATTTGGTATACATTTAATGATTAAAAAATATTCTAGGAAAAATAAGACAAACCCTATATCCCCTTATATCAAACCTTTTTGTAATATTTCAGACGGGAATAGAAAGAACTTACTTTAAATAAGTTCTTCTCCAGCATGTCTTGGAACACATTCCATTCGTCCCCTTCGATGTCCATCTTGAGAACGTCAATCGTTCTGTTTTCGTGGCCAAGGAATTCCATGATAGCATCCAATGTACGCATTCTCCATGTTTTCATCTTTTTCTGAAGAAATCTGAAGGTAAGTGATATATAACACATCTTTTTTTCACTTACTTGCACATTAATGTACAATTGTTTAAACTATACAACTCGTTTACAACATATTTATTAAAGTAAAAACTTATGGAAAGATTGTCCTGTACAAGTGATATGCAAAATGATCCATAGTTTAAGAGTTTCTTTCACTTTCAGAAAACGTCGTTACTCGGTAATTTCACGCTGAGTTCGTTTTCCTCTCACTCACTCTATTTTCACCGTCTTGTCGCTCGTCTGAGGCCTCTACCGGTTCTCGATGGTCATTCTTCCCGCTCTTTCTTTTTAACCCCAGATTTTCTCGTGGTCATTTTCTCCCATCTCTTGTCTCTCGGCTCCCCAGGGTGTGGGATCACTTAAGGCGCATAATAGGGCTCATCTTCAGACACGCTGTCGGCTGGAATTTGTGGGAAACGGAAGGCTCACTCAGGCTGGCGGCCATTCCAGCCCTTGGACCCTAAGAGGGGGCCGTGGGAACAGGGATCAGAATTCTTGACTCCCCATTTTAGCAACTTTTCCCCCAGCAATTAGAGAAACGGAGCAGACCTCTTCTCTATTTGTCGGTACGGCCGCGGTAGCCGAGGGGTCAAGGTATCGGATCGTGGTTGACCTTATCGCGAGCTCGAGCCCAGTACCACTAAAGACCCGCTGTGTAGGGGAGCGATTCACGATAAATCTGTCGTTGGTGTGGTAGTTAGAAGAGGGAGGTGTCAGCTCATGTGTCGTCCACGTCACTTGACCATGGTTCAAAATTACGTGGTCCGTCGCCAAAAGCCCTCTCGTAGCTGAACAGTGCGATGTTAATATTCACTCACTCTGTTTGTCGGAGTACTTTCTCAGCAATTAGAGAATGAGCGAGTGAATATTAACGTCGCACTCTTCAGCTACATGAGAGCTTTTGGACTACGTAGTTTTGAACCACGGTCAAGTGACGTGGACGACACGTGACCTGACACCCACCCTCCTAACTACCACACCAACGGGAGGACGTTTGAGCTCTCGACAGATTTATCGTGCATCGCTCCCCTACACGGCGGGTCTTTAGTAGTACTGGGCTCGAACTCATGCCATGCCAGTCACGATCTGATACCTTGACCACTCGGCTACCGCGGCCCAGCAATTAGAGAAAGAAGAACGGGTACATCACAGGGGAAATTCCTTTATTAACTTTCACAATTCTAATCTAGTTGTATATAATTGGTTTCATAGTGATGCCTCAAAGAAAACTTAATTGTGTCGTTAAATAATTAATCAATTTAAGTAGCTTAGTAAACTAGTTCCAAAATGAATTTTTATTCATAATGGAATATGAATTTTTTTGATGAATTCAAATTCTTCAAAAACATTTAGATACAAAATAGTCATATTAATCAACGTTCCAATTTTTTTTTTTTTCGAATCTGATTTTTAGTTTTCTAAATACATAAGAAAAACAGTTAAGGGGGGGGCTAGAAATTTTATTTCTCGGAATTTCAAAACTTACTTATGCGGAAAAGATGTTCTTTGGTATATAGATGCAGTCAAGTACTGCTACAAGGAGAACAAAATTTAAATATTTGAGCTTTTTTATGGTAAAAAGCCAAAGTAATTTTCATTAAGGAAAAATACAGGTACTTTAGTGCTTTTTAACATTTATTGCATTGAGAGGACATCAGCTCAGTTACAAGAAAAAAATATTAGGTACATTTAACAACTTCTTTAGCATTAAAATTTTTTTTTTAAAAGCCTACTATCGAAATGACAGTGCGCGATAAAGAGAAAGACGGAAAAAGCTTGGATCGCATTCATTCGACGATGAGGGGGGGAAGAGGTATGGTTATGTAAATTTTTTTTACACCAGAAAAAATGTTTCATATATTTATGTGTGCCCACTCACTTGTTTTCGTTGAAATGGGAGATTCCAAATGCATAAAACCAGATATTAGGTTTGTGCTGGTGGTGGCCCATCTTTAAGCTCGGATCGAACGTGTATACTTCGCAACCGAAGTTGACGATCTCCTCCTCGAACGACCACTCGTCGTTACCCCTAGAAAAAAGCAAATAAATGAAAACATTTCAATTCGCATTAAGGGGGTCCATAGGAGCCCATGTTAAATAGCGTAAGTTTATGTACCTTTTTCTCAGAAGCTACTTACATGGATAACATTTTTACTGTAGGTTATGTCTACTATCAAAAAAACTTTAACGAAGGATTTTTTTCTTTTTGTTGAAAATTAAAGTAATTATAAATTTTTTAAAAAATGTTCAATTTCCCCCTAAAATTTAGTATAAAAAAGCCGTATCTAAAAATGTTTGCCAGATATATCTAATTCCCTTCATTAAAATGTGTGAGCATGTTAAAAGTATAATCACGGAAAATTTGAGTATTATATAAGAAGTAGTTTTTGAGAAAAAGGTACATAAAGTGAAAAATATTACATTTTGAGAAAACAGTCTTTAAAGTAAAAATTTGTAATTTATTGAGCATTTACTTTTTTTAGTACTTTCCAGAAGCATTTGAAGCATTTTCTTTACCCTCTACGCCTACCAAAGTCTTCTAGTTTTATTTTTTTATCATTTGTAACAATTTTGCCTTATTTTAGGATCTCCAGATGTTTTCGTTGGGCTACACGAATCCTACGTATATCTAATTTTTTGTATCATGACACACAGCTATAACTTGGTTCAATATCACAATGTTTTAAGACCATTAATTTTGCTACATGACTTTTACATTGAACTGTGCAATAGCCATATTTGTGCCTAATTTTAGAGTTTTTAATTCCACAAATGTTGATCTTGGAATCACTGATCATATGGTGTTATTAACATCATACCGTGTACTTATACGCTTTTGGATATACCCAATACACTCTAATTTTTCCACTTGAACATCACATGGATTCGCACTCATCAGAAACTTATGCAAGGAGAAACACAGGTGCTCCTAACACAGCTCATTTGATGCGCATCAGGTAAGAGCTTCATTAAAAAAAGTAAGCAAAAATACTTCTAACTATTGTGTTTCCTCATATCATATATCATTTTAAACAGAAATATTTGAATGTTTAGAAAATATAAAAAAGTGAAAATCGATAATTTTTTAAAAATTCATCTGATGGATCCTCTTAGTGGAACGGTCAGTTATGAAATATGACATTGCTCATTTCCATTTCGAGTTTCGCTCGCGGTGAACGAAGCGAGAGAGTCCGTTGGCATGGTGTGGTAGTTGGAAGAAGAAGGTGCCAGATGAAGAGTAAGTAGTCCTCGATCGAGGCTAAAAATTATGAGGACCAGTGGCGCATACAAGGAGGTTGGGGTTCTGGGGGTCCGGACCCTCCTAAAGCCCTTGATTTTTTTCCGATTGATTATAATTCTAAGTAAAATTTAATTAAGTATTTGCTATTAATGATTAATTTTATTAATTAATGCTAATTATTTATTCAATAATTAGTTTTTTATTGTGTTTTGTACCCGAAAATCGACAAAATCCAAAGGAGCATGATACAAGAATGGTGAACTTTCGACCCGGACTCCCCCTTGAAAAATTCCTGTGTGAGCTACTGATGAGGATCATCACCAAAAGCCCTCGTGTTGCTTTAGAGAGTGTGACATTAACTTTCACTTAGTCCATTTCGAGTCTGGTTATATGCTACAAAGCATAATTTGCTCTTTGATAGATATAAATAGACAACTTATAATATTGAAGTATATACAGATAAGGAAGCATAATAAAGTTCTATTCACAGGAAATACTGTCTTTTCTGTTTTCTCCATTCTATTTGTTTCTCACTAGGGAGTGTGACGTTTGGGAAAATTGATGAGAGTTAAGAAATTAAATAATTGATTTATTTCGTCCACAGCTATTAATTACAATATATACATTTGGATACAAGTTAATCAAATTATTGACTGTGCTCATTCTACAGAATATGCTACTAGTAAAGGAGAAGAGTTTCAAAACGAACTGTCTTTCCACTTTATTGGAATGGGACGTTCGCCTCTTGCACCTCGAATTGCACTCGAAGTTCCGGCTCGTAGGTGGAGTGGTGTTTTCTCATGGCCATAGGTTGTTGGGGTGATGTCAGATGAAAAGGTCCCGCAATATTTTTGGGGAGAGCTTCCCATGTGGTATTATTCGAAAGGTTTTGGCGTGTGTATATAAAATTCCATTGGAACTACATGTTGGGAATAAGCCGGTTTCAAGATATCGGCAAATTTGTATCATTAGATTTATGTGTTTATTTAGCTACGAGGGTGGTCCCAGAAGTGCCCGGCCTGGCCGAGAGACGGCAGTAGTTGTTTGAAAAATATCACTGTATGAGAATGTACGCAATCTATAAAGCAAATGTTTCAAGTTTGAAAATGCCACGTTGTTTAGTATTTGTTTCGTAGCCATCAATATATATATAGTGAACGTTTTTAGTCACTTTGTGAGACTGGAGAAAATTGGTCATCGTTATGTGATTCAATACTTTTATTTGAAATACCTAAGCCCGGACTATATAAAAGCTGAACTAGATTCTACTTTGGGTGAGTCTTCTCCTTTGTTTACAATAGTAAAATATTGGGTAGCAGAGTTTAAACGAGGCCGTACGAGCTACCGAGACGAGAATCGCAGTGGTCAACCAAATGAGGTGACGATTCCAGAAGAAAAGCGAAGAAAATCCACAAAGCAGTACTGGATGGCCGTTGACTGAAAATGCTTGAGCTGGCAGATATAGTAGGCATTTCAAAAAGTGTGGTACATCGCATATTATCTGAAAATTTGGACATGAGAAAGCTATGTGCAAGATGTGTTTTGCGCTTGCTCACACTAGAGCAAAAGATGTTTTAATTGAGTGTTAAGCGCAATTTCAACGCATCAAAGCAGAATTTTTGCACCGTTTCATAACCATGGATGAAACATGGATCCATTGCTTCTCACATCCTAGACAAAAGAACAATCAAAACAATGGTCTGAAAAGGGAGAATCGGCTCCAAAGAAGGCGAAGACTGTTCCATCTGTAGGCAAGATCATATGGTCGGTTTTTTGGGATATGTGCGTGGGGTAATTTTCATTGACTATTTTGAAAAAGGAAAAGGTATCAACGGTGAGTATTGCGCGAACTTATTGCAACGTTTCAGCGAAGAAATCAAGCAAAAACGGCCGCATTTGGCTAAGAAGAAAGTGTTGTTTCATCACGGAAATGCTCCTGCTCACAAATCCGTTATTGCATTGGTCAAATTTGATGAATTAAAGCCTGATTAATTACCTCATGCACCGTATTCCCCAGATTAAGCCCCCTTGGATTATTTTATATTCCCAAACTTGAAAAAATGGCTCAGTGGTCAAAGATTTTACAACGATGAAGAAGTGATGTCGATACTTGATGGCTATTTTGAGGAGCAAAAAAATTCTTATAAAAAGGGTATTGAACTTATTGAACATAGCTGGGAAAAGTGTATAAAGCTGAAAGGAGATTATGTTGAAAAATATATATATATTTTTCCAAAATTTTTGTGTTTTATTTGTTGGATAGGGTACTTCTGGGACCACCCTCGTATGCAATATCATATAATTTTTATACAAAAACAACGGCTGAATTGAAAGAAAAAAGAACCATTCGTTATAAGTCTTATGAAAGAATCAATTGACTTTCTGTATCGTCAAGAACTAACTCTTCGCATCAGTTCTATGGGACGAAAAGAGGGTTGGTGAGAAAGTCTTTTAGTCATTCAACCATGGAAAAGTATAGTAGCATCTGTGGGTCGCATTCCTGGCACATCGATTCGAAGCAAGTTACGCTCACCTTTGTAACTTGAGAAGTCGGACCCAACTATGGGGCTCTTGTCAATAAACCCTAATGTTGAAATGCGTCTGTCGTCGAAATAGTCAAACTTTTGTCTGGTTACTTGTCCTATTTCAGGGAGCTTTTGGGTTGTTGTTGTCGTGTGTTTATTACTGGGATACATACGAAAGACGTGAGATAGATGAACAGAAACATAACACAACCACAGAAGAATACAGATTTTATTACAAACCATGATCCCAGGATATAACAAGATGAGGTGCGCAGCTTTTCCTTTCGAGACGGGACTCCATTTCAGGCGAAAGACCGACTTCTTTCCCGAAGAAGATACAACCAAGTCTTACTCGGGATTCGAACCCGAACCCACTCGGTTACAAGCTGAGGGTCATAGACACCATACTGGCTGGTGTAACGTTTGAAAGAATAACGGTAGCGTATTCTTGGTTAATTAAAATATGGAATTTATTTACGTCACAACTATTGAATATTATTTACTAAATGGTACATTAAAGTTATTAAATTTAATTATAGATTGTTAGAGTCCAATATTTTGTGAGAGGAGGATTCGTTGGTTACCGCTCTCGTTCAAGTTCAAAGCATCTCTCCCCTCATCTTCCGGTTGACGAGCTAGATTCCTCGGGGGTCAAAAAGGGGTTGCGTTGCAGGTGCAAGATGCACGTGTGGGTGTCGGGTCCACAAAGAAGCCGACTAGATGTTGATGTTTGGAGAAGCGACGTTACAGCTCTCGCCCTCTCTTATAGAACTTTTCCGTTGAGAAAAGTTTAATGGAATGACGATGAGACAACTGACAGATTACCGACACATTCCTTCATCAAGCACCACTATATTTCTGAGCTGCAATTTTAACTACTAAAGAAAACACTGAACTAAATTTGGAATTACTTATTTCTAGTGAGTGAGTGTTCTTGCTAGGGAACTTACACAAATCCATATTACGAAAATGATCAATAGCAATGTAAGAAAACATACTATAACATTAAATAAAAATACAAACACTCCTATCACAATGCCTATTATCAATTATACTAACAACATGTTACATCAAATGCTAGTGTAAGACCTTAAATATAAAATATTCTTCGCCACGATACTTAATAAAAATTATACTAACGACATGTGTTGATATGATATGCGAAGTGTACAACCTTACACACACAATATTTTTCACAATATGCCTCTTGCGTAAAATAAATACTCATGTATAATTTAAAACCCTATACACAAAATTAAGCATATTAATACATTTGCTTTTCATGACATTTATTTTTTGACACGCATCTCCATTCGATATGATATACAGTACTAGTAAATAAATAAAATTAATACAATTATTAATCTTTAACTAAAAAAACATTATAAGCAACAATTATTATTCATGAGCAAGAGAACATTGTTAACAAGTCCTAATTATCTATCACCGATCTGCTGAGACTATCTGCATTTTTGTGACTTTTACCCGGCCGATGTTCAATTCTAAAATTATATGGTTGCAAAGCCAAAGCCCATCGCATCAATCTAGGGTTAGAACTAACGTTTCTATTCAACCACACCAACGGGTTGTGATCGGTCATAACTAAAAATGAATTTCCATCTAAGTAATAATGTAACCTTTTAATTGCGAAAACAATACTAGCACATTCCTTCTCTGTCGTACAATAACGCTTCTCTACCTCTGAAAATTTCTTACTCAGGTAAAGGATTGGATGCTCCTCACCTTGTTTATTTAATTGAGTTAAAACTGCTCCCATACCTGCGTTTGAACAATGAATTCTCGTTCAAAATTTGGCGCGTATAAGACGGGCTTATCAATTAGTTTCCCTTTTAATTCTCGAAATGCGTTTTCACACTCGGTCGTCCACGTAATTTCTCCCTTCTTTGCTCTTCCCTTCAACGCGTCCGTCAACGGAGCAGCGATTACCGAGAACAGATTGATATATTTTTGGTAATAACCCGCTAGACCTAAGAAGGCACGCGTATTTGGGTTTTCGTGTGAGGGGGTTGGGAACTCTAGAACAGCCTGAACTTTGACCTCGTAAGGGGTGCGAAAATCCTGACCCACAATGTGACCCAAAAATTTGACATTTTTTTGAGCAAACTTACACTTTGAAGGTTTTATAGTTAACTTAGCTCTCTTTATTGTCTTCAGAACCGTTTCCACATGTTTAAGGTGCGACTCCCAAGTATCTGAGAAAATTGCGATATCGTCTAGATACGGAACAACGAAATCCTCTAGTCCGTTAAGTAATTCAGCCATGAGTTTACTAAAGAAGTATGGAACATTCTTTAGTCCGAAACTCATCCTTAGGGGTCTGTATGTACCAAAGCTAGTACAGAAGGCTGCGTATCGCTGTGCAGTTTTACTCAAAACTATTTACCAATATCCCTTAGATAGGTCTAAGACGGTAATAAATTTAGCCGCCGATACTTTTTCTACGCGTTCTTCGATATTCGGAAGAGGAAAATATCTCGTTCTAATGATCCCGTTTAATTTCCTGTAATCAATACATGGACGAGGTTCTTTCCCAGCTACCTCAACTAAAATCATAGGGGACATGTAATCCGATTCTCCTACCTCAATGATTCCTAATTTTAACATTCGGTTAATTTCGTTTTTTAAGATTTCATTTTGTCGGTGCGACATTTGATAGGGCTTCGTCCTAACTGGTTGATCGCTAACTAACTGGATTTCGTGTTCAACCAGATTAGTTAAACCGGGATTGTTTGAAAAACATTTAGAGTATTTACTTAATAATTCGCGCAGTCGATCCATTTGTTTGTTGTGAAGGTGTTTGTTCAACTCGCTAGCCTAGATTACGTCCTCGAAATCATAAACGAGAGAATTGTTTTCTAAGTATGGGATTTCTAATTCCTGGTCTGTGAGAGAGTTTTTTTGTTTCATCATTAATAATTACGTTAACGTGTTCTGGCCTTTTGTAACATGGTTTTAGCATATTTATATGATATATTTGAGATGTTTCGCGTCTGCCGGGGATTTCGACTAAATAGTTCGTTTCCGAAATTTTATTTAAAATTGTCCCAGGACCTATCCACTGCACTGCTAATTTATTTGCTCTGGATGTAGCTAACACTCTAGGACTAAATCCCCATACTTAAATTCACGTTTTTCTGCGTTTTTATCATACCAAGTTTTCCGCTTAACTTGCATTTCCTCCATTTTATTTATAGCTACTTCTTGGCATCTTTTTAATCTATTTATTAACTTAAACATATATTCAGTGACGAGATCACCTTCTTCTTCCGGTTCCATCCAATGTTCCATTACTAACGTCTCTGGGGTTCGCAAATTTTTCCCATACACCAACTCTGATGACGGTGTATACCCTGTACTTTCTTGAGATACTGTCCGTAACGCTAAAAGAATTGACGGAAGATGTTTGTCCCATTCGGAGCCTGCATCTAAACACAAGACTCGTAAGAGTCGTTTTAACGTTCGATGAAATCGCTCAACAGGGTTACTCTGTGGATGATACACAGAACTATGCCTGACAAGTATTCCGAATCTTTAAAAAAACTCGGTATTCAGAGCACTAGTAAAAGAAGTACCCTGGTCACATTGTATTTCACGGGGAAACCCCATCCGACTAAAGATGTTTAACAGCGCATCTGTGACACTAACGGAACTAATATCAGACACCGGAATAGCTTCAGGGAATTTTGATGACATGCAAATGGCCGTGATAAGATATCGATTCCCTTTAGATGTGATCGGGAGAGGCCCACATGCATCAATATTTAGCTTAGTAAAAACCTCCTGAATAACAGGGACCAATTTTAGTGGAGCTTTCTTTTTTATCATTGGGCTTCCCAGCCCTCTGACACTGATCGCAAGTTTTTACAAACTGTTCCATATCTCTATAGCAATTCGGCCAGTAAAAATATCGGTTTAATTTGTCTTTGGATTTCGTAATTCCCAGGTGTGCAGATGTTTGTTCCCTCATGACACAAGGATTTAATGGGGTCGCGCAACCCTTCCGGCACTACTATTAACTTCACTACGTTACCTAACTTATCTTCACGATTTTTGACCAATAATTCCTTCTCTAGCGAATAAACCTGATTGGTAACCTGCACTTGACTGGCTGCCTGTTCGTATAAGGATTTAATCTCCTCGCTATTTTTTTTTTTTGAGCATTGATTAAATTTTCTCGCGTAACCCTTAGCAACGCTAATTCCGGAACATATTCCTGGAGTGCAGGTATTAAAATTTCGTCCTCTGCATCCGAAGAAACAATTATAGCCTCATCTTCACCACTATCTATTCCCCTTTCTTCTCTAGCCGCTTTGACTTGAGACCTTGTTTGGACAGCATTCAGTATTTCGACTGGCAGGAAATTATAGCCTAAATTTCCTATTATTAGCTCGGCCGTTTTATTTCCAAGCAAATATCGACCGTGTTGATTTAAGTGATTTCCACAAACCGCTGCCTTAGTTTGCACCGTTCCAAAATTTCCGGAAATTTCCACGACCGCCAAAGGTAAACAAACTAATTCAGGGCTTAACGGTTGTTTTACCCAAACATTTTCACCAGAGAAAGAAGAAGGATGTATGTATTTTGCACATACTAAATCTATTGTCGCTCCCGTATCTCTAAAAATGTCTATCTCGTGACCATTCACAGAGCCCTTTGTTGTATATGAATTAAGAAAATCCGGGTTTTCATTTCCTTCAATATTATTGAGAGTTTCCGTCGTTTTGTTTTTTATTAATTTAGGGCAAACGGCTTTTATATGTCCGGGCATATTGCAATGATAACATCTTTGTATCGCGCGTTTTTCAAAAGTTCTCTCTCTAGTACAGAAGAGGAACAGAAGCTCCGGAACAGAAGCTCCTAATCTGGGGGAAGTTTTCCCAAATCTATTTTCTTTTTCCTTTACCCCTGAGTATGTCAAAATTTTATCATTTCTGCCCCACCTATCCATGGGTTTCGAATTTACCTTTCGGACGTCCTCATAATTATCAGAGTTCTGCTATTTGAGTAGCTGATTTAAGGTTTGCCCAATTATCTAAAAAATGATCTTTCTTACTAGCATTGGCGCGTTTTTTTAATTGATCTACCACCATTAGATCTTTAAGATCTTGAAAGGTATTTATTTCTATAAGCCAATCAGCCACTCATCTAGATAATTCGTAATTTCAAAAGTGAAATCCTTCCAGGTGCTATCGGATTTTTTCTGGTGTTGGACAAATTTTTGCCGAAAGACCTCCGGACTTAACTTGAGTCTTTTAAGTAATAATTTCTTTACATAATCGTAATTTTCGACCTGTTCCTCCGGTTCGCGAGCAATAAATTGCACGATCTCTAGGGGTAACAAACCCAATAATTGCCCCACCCACTCTTTCTTTTCTATTGACGCCCTTTTAGCCTGGCGTTCAAAGATCACTAGATATAAACTAATATCTGACTGCTTAGGATCGAAATCTGGGATCAATTTTTTTAAGTTTAAATTAGAGGTTACAGAACATGCATTTGTAGAATCGTTTGATTCATCGTTTGCCCTAAATCCGGATTCTATTTTAAACCTTTCTAAATCAAATTTCAGCTGTAATTCTTTCTCTTTTAATGCCTGCTCCTTTACTAACTCCTCCAATCTCATTTTTTCAGCCCTTTCTAACTCCTCTAATCTCATTTTTTCAGCCCTTTCTAACTCTTCCAATCTCATTTTTTCAACCCTTTCTAACTCTTCCAATCTCATTTTTTCAGCCCTTTCTAACTCCTCCAATCTTTTTCCGTTTGCAATGATAGTCTCATACAGATTTTTAATAAATTCCTCTTCATAACCTTCACTGTTAGTGATTGCAATTTTTATGCTAGGGACAGTCATATTTAAAGTGGCATTTATTCCTAATTCCTCAGCAAGTTGTAACATGTCTTGCTTTTTCCCTTTACCAAGGAAAGCCATTTTTTAAACAATATCAAATAAATGTCACGCTAAATTTTGCACTATTTTTTTTCTTTTTGTTACTATTCTCTATTAATACAATAACACTGGTCCCATGCATACACAGAAATACACAAAGAAAAACTTAACACTAAAAATAATCAAAATCATTCAAGAGACTTAAAACACAATAAATCTTAAGCTAAAATTGCACACAATGCTTGAAATACAATTACAATTCTCTAGAAACAAAATAACACTGTTCCCATGCAAGAAAAAAACACTAAGTATTTCAAAATTTGTAAAGAACATTTTAACCAAAATTCCTAATACAATATGCAGTTTGCAACTCAAAAATATAACAGTACTCACCCATTTGAAGTACTCAGCTTGCTGTCAGAAGCAAATTATGTGCAGTAATATGGAACTAGTGGTTTTGAACTCTTCCGTGTGAACAATGGTCCTTTTGACCAGCCTTGAATCTTTCACTCGTGGCACGGCACGGCTTCAAAGATGAATTCAATCGCAGCACGGCTTCCGAAAATCGTTTTCCCTTCGGACACTCTCGCCGTTAACACTATAGATCAGTTTGATCTTCTTTGAGCAGGACGCTCTTTTTCTCCGAAGCTGAATTCAATCGCAGCACGGCTTCCGAAGATCGCTATTCCTTCGGACACTGTGTGGCCGTAAACACTATAGATCAGTTTGATCTTCTTTGAGCAGGACGCTCTTTATCTCCGAAGCTGAATTCAATCGCAGCACGGCTTCCGAAGATGTATTTTTCTCCCTGCGTTGCGGTCCGTCCGTAAAAACCCAAAATTTCCTCCTCTCACGGGTCCTGAATGCTAACTTTTTATCCCAAAGCGCTGCCACCAAAACTCTAATCTGTAACGTTTGAAAGAATAACGGTAGCGTATTCTTGGTTAATTAAAATATGGAATTTATTTACGTCACAACTATTGAATATTATTTTCTAAATGGTACATTAAAGTTATTAAATTTAATCATAGATTGTTAGAGTCCAATATTTTGTGAGAGGAGGATTCGTTGGTTACCGCTCCCGTGCAAGTTCAAAGCATCTCTCCCCTCATCTTCCGGTCGACGAGCTAGATTCCTCGAGGGTCAAAAAGGGGTTGCGTTGCAGGTGCAAGATGACGTGTGGGTGTCGGGCTCACAAAGAAGTCGACTAGATGTTGATGTTTGGAGAAGCGACGTTACACTGGGAGACGAGTTTCTGGGTGTTGGAAGTGATGGATATGGAAAAGAAATTGGTGCGATTATTCACATCAATGAAAGCGTGGACAGAAAATGAGTTCATTAGTATAAAAATTTGACAATATCTCAAAAACAAATTATTTTTAACTAGTCGTTCCATTGGAATATATCTTCTACTAAATGTGTAATGGAATGAGAGTCAGTACCGTAAACGTTATATTAGTTTTAAGGAAGTAATAACCATACACAGATAGAAACAATTTTGTAAATCATGCTGTATATAAAATTGGAATTTAATGCTCACAAAAAAGAGCGAGCTTAAATAATTTTGAGTTGGCTACTTACCCAAACGAATACACCAAGCAAGGGGGTCTGAGGGGTGCTGCTTGGTCCTGACAGATGATTTTGTCACCGTCCGTCCTGTTCTTTGCATCCTTGCTCCCTCCGAGGGACAGAGCAGTGTAGCACAAGGTTTTCGGATGTTGCACGTAGTATAGTAATCTTTCGAAATCCACCTCTAGAAAAGACAAATAACTAATTATAGTCATAAAACGGATTAATGAAATGAAGATAGATGATTTAGACATCTTTTAAATCGATAATGAAATTTCCTTAAAAGTTACCAATAATTAATGTTTTAAACCAGTGTTTCTGAAACAGTGGGGTTCACCCCCAAAATAGCATGATATCCATATGTGGGGGGCACGAGCATATTGAAAAGTCAAAAATAAAAAAATTGTGAAATAAGTATTAATTTACTAAAAGGAATAAAAAAAATACATTCTGACAAAATAAAAAATTAAGTACACATTTACACTTATATGATATACTTATAAATGTATCAGTACTACACAATATTTTTAATAGTAATTTACCAATACTAAATTAAAAACAAGGTTAATAATTACTAGTGCCACCCATGAGCTTACCATGTACAAAATTTAATACTTATTTTGGTAATATGCCTGGTTTATAATTAAATTCGTTTTGTAATTTTAGCGTCAAAATACATTTTTATTGCATTCAATACATTGTTATTGATGGGGACGGGCGATGAAAATTATAATTGAAAATTGGTTCGCAAGTATTGAAAGTTTGAGAAACTTTGTTTAACCCAAAGAAAAAAAACATGGAATAAAATCACTATCGAACTAACAAACCGCCAAATTTGTGTACAACTTATACTTCCTTGACCCGAAGTAGGACAGTTACTAGTAAAAGCGTTTTGATTATTTGTTTTATTTATTACCAAATTTATTAATAATTTTTACTGTTAGCTAAGTAAGTATCAAACGATTAAACAATTTATAAAATAATCATCAAAAATATCACATCACTTAATTTAGAGTTAGTTTGATTTCTGGAGCTGTAATATGAGTTAACATGGGTGAACTTTGTGACTTTAAACTCGATCAGATAAAGCAGTGACGTAATGTATACCCTGCATCGCGGTGGGGGGAGGACAGGATGCTAGGGGCCCCACCCAAAGCCTGATTGACGCCAAATATGACTTGTGGCCCAAAACTTTAGTCTGCTGGGGTCCCCTAATATTCTGTGTTACTCCACTGAGACAAAGATATGGGAGAATTCTGTAAATCTTTCTCTGAATATTATTTCCATGCCAAGCGAAAGTCCTGCCAGATTGTATGTGCAGAACTTACCATTGTACATTTGATATTAGTCTTTCAATTTCGTTTAATTATTTATTTTTGGTTTGGGTAACGGTCTTAATTACTACTTTTGCTTGGCTGCCGAAGGAAGAAGTTGAAGGTTATAGTTATAAATTAGTAGACATTTCACATAGTAATAAATTTGCATGGGTGTAGAATAATAGCCAACGACTCTAAATAATTGAAAAATAACAAATTGATTAATAGACGAGAATGAACAAATGACTACACAAAAACAAATCAATGTATAAATACGCATAAATATCAGAACAGATTATTTACAATGTTGGAAAACGCCCTCGTTATAAACAAGCTGTACATAGCTCCAGAAATAGATATCTGGAACAGTTCCACCAGCAGGAACTCAGACAGATAGTCTCTCTGTCTTATCCCAGACAAAGCATAAGGAAATTCTAATCGCTTCTCAGCTCCACCGATATTTTTATGTCGCAGGAAAATGATGAAATTAGGAATCTCATCAAATCCCTAAGGGAGAGGATCATTTGACGGGAGATGTTAAAATAATGTCTCTTCTAGATGATTTCCTTGATAAAAGTAAGGGATTTGAACGAATCCCTAAGCTGTTTCAGTGAAATGATGAAATAATATTGTCAAGAGTTTACAAGTGTTTATTTAACAAATATGGAGCATTATCAAACGTAGAAGTAAGTAATATAACAATAGTCAATGAAATAAAATTATTTATCCGAAACTAATTAACAAATAATTAGAAAATTAGGCTTGTAATTAATCGCTATGTTAATCCTATGGAGCCATTTTTTTAGAGATATGGGGTTGATATTTAGGGGATCGATAGTTACTACCTATATGGTTAGGAAGTACAAGGACTCGACCCCCCAGGTGTCTTCCTCCCCCTGTATAGCATTCTGCCAATCCAAATACTGACTAGTTCATTTCATCATTTCACTGAAACGGTTCAGGGATTTGATACTATCTGACAACAGGGCAAAGGCCTGAAAGAGACCTTATTTTAATATCTTGCGTGAATTGATAATCTCCTTTAGGGATTTGATAAAATACCTAATTTTAACATTCCCCTGCGACATATAAAGCCTCATGGAAATTTCCAGAAGAATCGTTCCCAATGACTTGAAGGTTTTTTGGCAATATCCTTTTTGTCCAAATCTGTCGTCAAGGACTATAAAGTCGCTCATCTGAATGTTGGGAAGGGTACTTTCCCTGTAAAACACTTTTTCCAACAAGTAGTGTATCATTGCAGGAAAAACAACATACTTGTTGAGTTTCAATATGAGCTCTAAGATAACTGGAATAGGCTTTTTTAAGAGAGAAAGCTTTATTTTAATCACTAAATTTTTAGACTTAAATGAATTCCCTTGCACATGTTGTCGTAAAAATAATTGTTTTAGAGTTAATTAAATTAAACAGATGGTCATGAAGTGGACTTGAAAAGAAATGGATAATGTTAAAGACACTATTAAGAGGTGTGATGATCCGTGCGATTTAAGCAAGAATTAAAATTAGAAATATCAAAATGAAAATAAATTTATATTTAATTTAAAAATAGAATTTTGTTAAAAAATTGCTAGAAAAATAATTTTTAACGCTCTTCTTTCAAATGGGCTTAATTGTAACGCATTTCTGTTTTCCGTGATATTGGGTCTTTTTTTTTGTCATCCTCCAATTCTTACCAAACTACGTTTTGTGCAAACTTTCACGAAGCATATTGCAGTAGTGACTGAAAAATTTAAAACTGGAGGAAATGCGGCGAAATTTAAAAAAATATATATTACAAAGTGCGAAAGAGAGAATTTAAAAAATATTGAAATGCAAAAACCCATTTCTGATGAAAACGAAAAAGTACGCAATATTTTGAGCACTGGGAAAGCCTGACGGGATGAACTTTTGCAACTTAAGGGTACTTGACAAGAATCAGGGATGGTTTGAATAAAAGCCGGTTTAAGTTCTCAATAATTCATTAAGAGTTTATGGAAGTGTGTTGAGGAATTCCAATATTTCAAAGGGTAAACACAATGCTTATTTTTTTAGAAACTCCCCTCTCCTTATTTTACTTGATTACCGAAATAATAATCTAACTCACTAATATACTAAAAGCTAATAAACAGTAAAATGAATATGGAGAAATCTGTTTTTTTAAAATTCCATCTCAATCCGTAGTAACAAAAACATTATGAATCGTTGCTAAATAACAAGTTTCTTGGAGGATCAATAAACAAGTACTTATTTATTAGCGAACGTCCTTTTTCTGTTATGTATGATGAAATTTTTTTTTAAAAAAACTATGATTGGTTAGAATTTTGCAGTAATCAATTGAAAACGAGACACGTAGGTGTCTATTGTTTTGTCTCATCAATTAGACCAGGGGTGGTGAACTTTTATGGACCAACGCGCCATTTTTTATGTAAAAATGTTTAACGAGATATAGACGTGCCGCCAAATAATTTTGACTCACGATTATAGGGAAAATAATAAAACTGAATACTAACAAAAAACTCAAAACTCTTTATTTACTACGTAAAAATACATTTTGCACTATATTGTTGTAAATGTTTTAGTTACACGTGTAATTCAAATTAATGTAACATTAGTGTGACTTCTGTTGTTGCCAATTATACGACAAATAATTTATATTCGGATTGTATGGCAATAAAAAAAGAGTGTGCTCCTCGCCACCTCGCGCACTGCGACTGATCACTCGCGTTTGTTCGTAATACTCAGTGGCGTAACGTGCACCCCTGCAACCCTCGTGGGCCCAGGTTCTAAAGGAACCCAAAGCCTGACTGATGCAAGTGCCTACCCTTTGTAAAATTCAACATGGGGGACCCAAATCTGACTTTGCTGGGGGCCCAACAGTCTCCGTTACGCCACTGGTAATACTTCATAGTGAGCTTTGTTATTTTGTACTAAAATGCAAACCTTTTTGGCGTGCCCAAAATATCATGTCGCGTGCCATTGGTTCACCATCCCTGAACTAGGCATTATTTTTCTTTTATTTTGTTAAGTTTAATTTCAATGATCCTTTTACTGTGCGATAAAATTATGTTTTTACCACCGCTATGGAATTAGTCTACTTAATTAAAGACCTCTCGTTTCTATTCTGCATCATAGCGCATTGTAAGATCGTCTCGTAGTTGAATTAATGAGCTCTAATTATCCGGATTTACCGTTTTTATTTCCATCAAAACACATCACTGTATTAATATTTTCATTTACAATTAAAAGTCACATAGGGAACTACAGGCAGCTTCCTCCATTTTTCGTTCCAGACTCCTCCTCTTCTCTCCTTCCCACTCAAAGGCCAAAACAGTTCACAGCAGCGCCCTCTTTCTAGTCTATCGTGTGCTATGTGTCAAGCCTCCTAGTGTACTATGTGCCACGCCGTTACAGTCTAATTATTTCCTCCCATCCTGGAGAAAAATTTTCACGATAGTTGAGTGGAAAGTTTTACTGTGATACCTGAAAAATACTTGACATAGGATCAGTTTATGCAGCAGTAGAGAGTTAAGAATTATTTCTTGAAATCTTTTCCTTTTAAACGGAGCTAAAAAAATATTTTTTAAAAAAATAACGTGCAAGTACCTGTTCTATCCGAAATTAGTTCCTTATTTTAAGGAAGGCATTAAACTTATCCCTACTAATCTATGTGAACTTTAACATATACAAAATATTATTTGGTGAAATACTGCTACCAAATGCACACTTAAAATACAAATATTAATTATCAAAAAATTAACATACAAATATCAAAATTTTTTAAAAATATTAATACCAAAATTTAAAACAAAAAATTCCAAAGATCAAAATACAAATACAAAAGTTTAAAATACTAATACCAAATATCAAATTTTAAAATACCAATACAAAATATAAAAGTTTAAAATACAAATACAAAATACAAATACTAATATACAAATAACAATCATTCTAGACAAAAATAATAATAATACAAAGAAAATTCTTATTTTTCCATCAATTCTCATTACAAGTGTGTGTGTGTGTGTGTTTTTCAAGTTTTAAGGGATACGGCTTAAACTATCAGCATTCTGATTCTGTTTTCCCTTCCGATAAGTAATCTCATACTTAAATGCTTTCAAAATTAAGGACCACCTCAAGAGTCTTGGATTAGTCCCAGTATTTTTCTCTAACCAGACCAAGGGATTATGGTCAGTTTGTATGACAAATTTTTGGTGTCCATCAAATAGCATTTCAACTTTTGCACGGCAAAAATAATGGCTGCACATTCTTTTTCCGTAGTGCTATATTTTTGTTCTGCAAGCGACAGCTTTTTGCTCAGGAACATGATGGGATGTTCTTCGTTTTCACATACTTGTGACAACACAACGCCTATTCCAAGATTGGATGCATCACACTGAATGATGAAGGGTTTTGTGAAATCAGGGCTGTATAAAACGGGATTTTTAGATAGTCAACGGTTGTTCCAGTCAACGGTTGTTCCAGTCAACGGTTGATTTTCAATTTCGGCCCTTAAGTAAATCTGTCAGTGGAGCTGCAATTACCGAAAAAATTCGGGAATATATCTTCTATAATAGCCAGATAATCCTAAAAAGGCTCTAACTTGCGTCTTGTTAGTGGGGATTGGGAAATCTTTGATGACCTGAACCTTTAATTCTCCAGGTGTTCTTAAGCCTTGGACTACCAAATGTCCAAGATATTTAACGTATGCTTGAGCAAATTGACATTTAGATGGCTTGATATGTAATTTAGCGGAGCGTAGGCTATCAAATACATCTTTTAGATGTTTTAGGTGATCATCCCAGGCTAGTGAAAAGATAGCTATATCATCTAGGTAGGGAACTGCAAAGTCTTCACAATTTCTTAATAAGTTAGCCATAAGTCGACTAAAGTAATAGGGCACATTTTTCAGACCGAAAGGTAACCTCAATGGTTTAAAAGTTCAAAATGTGGTCACAAACGATGCGTACCTTTGCGCTCGGGGACTCAGGGGTATTTGCCAATACCCTCGAGTAAGATCCAAGATAGAGATATATTTAGCTGCCGATACCTTTTCTAAAAGTTCCTCGATATTAGGCAACGGAAAGAATTGTGTCCGAGTTACTTTATTCAACCTTCTGTAATCGATACAAGGCCTTGCTTCCTTTCCTTGAGCTTCAACAAGTATTAATGGAGATGTAAAATTAGATTCTCCTGGCTCTATTATTTTCAGTTCTAACATCTTATTAACTTCTGATTTGAGAATTTCAATTTGTCGAGGAGACATACGATAAGGCTTAGCAAGAATTGCTCGTTCAGATTCTAATTCAATATTATGTTCAGCTAAATCGGTACATCCAGGAATATTCGAAAAAAGATTACTATATTCATATAAAAGTTCTTTGAGCTGTCCTCGTTGAATTTGAGATAATTTTGAATTTAACTGCACATCGCTGATGATTTTGGACCATCCCGACCTTTCGTTTTCAAGTTCCAATCTAGGTATGTCTTCTTCTTCGTCATGCTTTAAGGGATTAATGCACAATAAGTTAATATTTTCCTCTCGTTGGTTATAAGGTTTTAGCATATTAACATGATAAACGTGGGTTTTATCCTTCTCTGGGAATTTGACCACATAATTTGTCTCAGAGGGTTGTTGCACTATTTATCCAGGGCCAATCCACTGAACAGATAACTTGTTAGGCCTGGATGGAGCTATGACCAAACCCAGTTTACCCAGTTGAAATTGACGCTTAACGGTCCGGCGATCATACCACAACTTCTGTTTTTGTTTGGTATCTTCCATGTGTAGGATTGCCAATTCCTGACATCTTTTCATTCTATTAATGAGTTCAAATACATAATCCACAGCACTGCTTTCTACATGCTCTTCTTCTGTCAGTTTCTCGTACAATAACACCACAGGAGTCCTTAGATTTTTCCCGTGAACTAGTTCAGCTGGTGAAAACCCAGTACTATCGTGTATAACAGTCCTTAGGGCAAAGAGGGCTTGAGGAAGAATTTTCTCCCAATCTGGAATTGCCTCCAGACACAGGACACGAAGAATCCTCTTCAAGGTTCTGTGCATTCTTTCCACAGGATTACTTTGTGGATGATAAACAGAACTTCTATATAACTACTTTAACTCCAAATCTTTCTAAAAATTCCGTAGTTAGTGCACTCATGAATGACGTGCCTTGGTCAGTCTGTAATTCTCTTGGGAACCCCATTCGGCTGAAAATCTGTAACAATGCATTTACAACAGTTGTTGAGCAAAGGTTTGCTACAGGAATGGCATCAGGATACCTTGTTGACATACATAACGCCGTAATTATATATTTATTTCCTGACGGTGTCATTGGTAAAGGTCCACTTGCATCGATGTTAATCTTTGTGAAAATTTCAGTTATTACGGGAACAATTTTTAGTGGGGCCTTCTTTTTATCTTGCGGTTTACCCACCCTTTGACATTTGTCGCATGTCTTTACAAAGTCCTCAACATCACTAAAGCCTTTAGGCCAGTAAAATGTTTTGAATATGGCATCTTTCGTTTTAGTTACTCCTAGATGAGCTGCAGTCGCCTCGTGACCTATCGTCATCAAATTCTTTCGATACTTTTCGGGAACAACCAAACATTTACGTTTAGTGCCATACTTATCTTCTTTTTGGAAAAATAGTAAGTTATTTTCGACAATATAATGATTTTTCTTTGAAGACCCGCTTTTAGCTTCTTCAAACAGTGTTTTTAATTCAGCACTGTTCATTTGTTCCTTTGCAAAATCTTTATGAGATAATTTTATGAGATTTGATTCAGAAATTTCAGGTTGAATTAAAGGCAAAATACCATCCAGTTCGTCCGGAGATTCTTTATTCGTTTCGTTACTTTCAGGAATAGTTTCTTCTGACATGTTAAGATCTTGTTTACTCTCTTCAGTCAATTTCTTCTGCGAACGTGTTTCAACAGCGTTCACCATATACACTTGTATTTCTTTATTCTTCTTCACTTCTTCAAACAATGCAGGAGTCTTATTTCCCAAAAGATATTTTCCTTGATCTAATGAATCTCTTAAAACAGCAGCTTTCGTAATCACATGACCAAACACACAGTCCAACTCAATTTCAGCCATTGGAATACACACTGCGGTTTCCTCCAGAGGAGTTCGAATCCACACAGTTTCATTTATAAACATGGAAGGCTTTACGTATTTTTTACATATTAAATTGAGAGTTGCACCAGTATCTCGTAGTATAGGCATTTCAATTCCATTCACTGTTCCTAAACTTGTATATGGAGCCAATACATCAGTACCATTTCTAACAGTTTCATTAGACGCGACTGTTTCGTAATTTTTCTTTAGTTTATCACATTGTGGTCTGAGATGTGAATAAGATCCGCATTCATAACATCGAAGCTGTCTTCTCTTCTCAAAGTCTTTCTCGTGATTTTTTTCATGGACAGGTTCCTTTTTATTTGAAATTTTGACTTGAAATCTTTAGGAGTTTCCTTTGGTCTGGCACCACTATAATTTATACCACCTTGGAATTTGTAACCATTTTTCTTAGAAATTTCTCTTCTGAAACTCTGTTTGATGCTTTCATATTCGTCTAATTTTTCTGCAAGTTCATCGGGAGTTTTTAACTTGATCCAATCATCAAGAAAATGCTCTCTTACTTCAGCTGGAACACGGTACTTCAATTGTCCAGTTATTAATAGATCTTTCAGTTGCTCGAAAGTTTTAACCTGCAATTCAGCTATCCATTCTGTAAAATAACTATTCAGCTCATGAGCATAATTCCTCCAAAACTTCTCTGCTGATTTTTGATGTCTGTAAAAACATTGCTTCAACTTTTCGCTGTTCAACCTGTACCTCTTCAATATAAGATCTTTTATAAAATCATAATTATTTGCCCTTTCGGTAGGTTCTCTAGCGAGCATATTAGAGAGGTCTACTGGTAAAACCGCCAACAAGTAGGCCACCCAATCCTTCTTTGGTACTTGAGCTAATTCTGCCTTCCTTTCAAAATTAATCAAATATAAACTAATCTCATCATGTTTTTCATCAAATTTAGTTGTGATTTGTGTCAATTGAATCTTAGAGGTCCAATTTCAACTCTTCTTCCAGATTCATCATTTAATGGTTGATTCTGCTGCGATAATTCTAATTTTCTCAATTCTAATTAGTGTTGTCTGGCCTCTCGAGCCATTCGCTCTTCTCTTTCTATTTCTTCCCTTTCCCTTTCTTCTTGTTTACTTCTTTCTTCCCTTTCCCTTTCTTCTTGTTTACTTCTTTCTTCCCTTTCTTTTTCTTCTTGTTTACTTATTTCTCGTTCTTTTCTATCACTAATGACTTTGTCAAGAATTATCTTCACTTCCTCTTCAACATAAGATTCGCTATTTAGAATCAATTTTTTTATATCTACCACCTTGCTGGACTGATCTACTTCAACCCCCATTTCCTCACATACTGACAAAAGATCAGGTTTATTACCTTTAGCTAAATATGCCATGATTTAGGGACTAACAAGATCAGAATGCTTTCCAAAAAGAAAATTAAAATAAGACGAGTAAGAAACTTATTTTTTGATATATTATTTAACTAAAAGTAGTTATTGATTTTGCACTGTACCAAAATATGCCAAAATATACACTTAAATTATAACGAATGCATACATATTAAGCACTTTCGAATTCTATTTTTCAAAAGTTTCAAGTGATTAAAATATTTAC
This sequence comes from Trichonephila clavipes, assembly GCA_019973935.1. NCBI lineage: Eukaryota > Metazoa > Arthropoda > Arachnida > Araneae > Nephilidae > Trichonephila > Trichonephila clavipes. Next base: position 167,940 of record BMAU01018320.1, on the reverse strand, counting down.
GTAACTACAATACCAGAATAATCAAACAAGCACAAAAATAAAAAATAAACATCTCAATGCAAAACAATAACATACACCTTAGGTCCAAATTATCGCTTCATAAAGTCTCTTCAAAATTTAATTTGTCACTCATTAATTGTCATTTATTTTCAATTTAAAACAAACAAATGCGAGCAAATATGTTAAAAAAAATTCTATCTATAGAAATTCTACAACTTCACCCTTAACTCGAAAATAATAATAGATGTTTATATTTGTAAAAACAAACACATTTTTTATTGAAAATGTTTCAATGTTTTGATCACTTTTAAATCAAAGAACAACATTCAAATAAAATCTACAGATTTACTTTTTTTTTCAGAAAAACCAAACACTTCTATTCGCAACAAAAAAAACTATTATAAGACAATAATGAGAGTAAAATAATTTCGCTGGTATTCTGAATCCACAGAAACAAAAATTTTACTGAACAACTTATAAAAAAACAAATTCTTATATGATTGGAATAGCTACATAATTTATGCATTTAACCTTGAGAACTTCTGAAACGTAATGAGTCAGCTTTTTTTCCCCTCTCAGTAAAAGAGAAGTCATAAATATTTCGTTGAATCAGCAAAATCAAAATTATTTCTATTTAAATATACACTTTATATATATATTTTTTCACTGCACCTTCAAATCGTGCTATAATCACAATTTTCATAAGCTATTTATCATTCACTCTTCACAAATTCTTAATATTGTGTTTACAATGGATTTTTTTTAAAACACCGTTGAGAGAATCTTTTAATTTATATCTCACACATAGAAAACACAGTTTTAAATCAGAATACACTAAAACTAATAAAAAAGAGCAATTTTATATACTCAATTCAACCACAGACAAAATCAATTTTCTTCCTTTTTATAGGATAAATTTTTGTTTTTATTTAAAAACAAATAATAAATTAACGAGAATAGCAGGGATAAGTAAAAGGCTTTAAAATAATCAAAATCCAGCATTTAATACAAAGAGTGAATTAAGAATGTGTGATTTCTGTATTTAATTTGTACCCATATCTTAATACAAAAACTGAGATCAAATTTAAAATACGCCCGAAGGTACTTTCAGATAGAAAAAGTACTTACCCCAACTATTTCTTTTGTTGTTAAAGACACTGTTTTTAGTTTCATCGTGCCATCGCTGCCACCAGACTGTAAGATCGTCTCGTAGTTGAATTAATGAGCTCTAATTATCCGGATTTACCGTTTTTATTTCCATCAAAACACATCACTATATTAATATCTTCATTTACAATTAAAAGTCACATAGGGAACTACAGGCAGCTTCCTCCATTTTTCGTTCCAGACTCCTCCTCTTCTCTCCTTCCCGCTCAAAGGCCAAAACAGTTCACAGCAGCGCCCTCTTTCTAGTCTATCGTGTGCTATGTGTCAAGCCTCCTAGTGTACTATGTGCCACGCCGTTACAGCGTGCAGAACCAACACTGGTGTAGCTAGTCCTAAGTGGGCCCTGAATCAAAATTCCTCGGGGGCCCTTTCTTGGAAATGGGAACTTTGTTAATGGGACTATTGCTATCATTCTTCTGAACTTATCGGTCGAATTCGGCAACACCCTGTATACACATACTTTGAGATGCAAATTCTACATTCAGATACTTTGAGATGCAAAAGGTACTTTGAGATACAAATTCTGCATACAAAGGGTTTGAGATACAGATTCTGCATACACATTCTTTTAGATATAAACTATTTATACGGGTATTTTATAGTACAGATTCTGCATACACATATTTTGAGGTATAAACTTTTTATATGGGTACTTTAGGGCAGTGGTCTTCAACCCCCTGGTCCGTGGATCAAATTCTACTGGTCCACACAAGAAACATTAAATTATTTCCATTTTATTTACTGCGGTACATTTTTCTTGGGTTTGAGCTACTTTTTATGAAAATCACTTTATATTCCTTGTTAAATCACTTTGTATTCTTTTTTGGTATAGCTATATTTTATTCTGATGCACGTTTAAATACAATTAAAATAAATTATTAAATCAAAATAATCTAAAATTTAAACAATCATCGTCCTCCCCCTCAGCGGGCCACGGTAAAATTACCCAACGTTGCAAGATCCGCGGCAATAAAAAGGTTGGGGAACACTACTTTAAGGAACAGATTCTGCATAAAGTTACTTCGTAATATAAAACACAGATTTTGCATACAGATATTTTGAGACAGATTTTGCATACAGATATTTTGAGACAGATTTTGCATATAGATATTTTGAGACAGATTTTGCATATAGATATTTTGAGACAGATTTTGCATATACAGTGGTGGCAAAAAGTCCTGAACACACTAATTTTTTTGCGTAATTTTTGTGTTTGACTTCATTTTTCGTCATGAAATTATCACACTATCTTAAATATTGTTATTGATTTTAATGTATTTTTGTATGCTGATTTCAAATCTGTTTGTAGATTTCATCTAAAGTAAATAGTTTCATTGATATGTTGAAAAAACTTTGACAAGAAAGCATAAGGTCAATGCAAGAATGAGTGAGTGTTTTCCACCAATGAAATGCTCCGTTATTTCAACCAATCAGAGAGCAGTAGCGATAAAGGGTTGAAAGAAAAAGGTGAAACGTGGTTTATTGTATTGAATGCAGTTGTGTGCTCGTGGAAAATAGTGTATTGAAAGCAATTTGAAGTGCTTTTGTGGAAAATATTGGAATTATGGCTAAATTTTCATATCTGCCTGAGAATAAAAGGTACAAAATAATAAATTTGAAGGAAGAAGGTTATTCTATGCGCCAAATTGCTGCTAAAGTACCATGTGGCCTTTTGTACTGTTGTGAGAACTTTGAAAAGATTTTCTGAAAATAATTTTATTGCGGACAGGGGGCGATCAGGAAGACCAAGAAAAACATCTTTACGTGAAGACAGATTATTGCACAGAATTTCACTTTCAAACAGAAAGCTTAATTCCTCGCAAATTTTGAAACAATGGACTTTGACATCAAATGTGAGTGTGTGCCCAAGAACTGTTAGAGGAACACAGCTGGAAGTTGGGTTACGAGGCTGTAAAGCGCGCCCAAAACCATTACTGACTGAATTTCAACGCAAGAGACGATTGACGTGGGCAAGGGAACATACATTATGGACTATTAAAGACTGGGAAAAGGTAATATTTAATGACGAGAGTCAGTTTTGTATTTCTGGCAATCAAAGTGGTGCGTATGTAAGACGACGCACTCATGAGGAATTCAGCCCTCAGTGTCTGAAACCCACAGTAAAGTACCCAACAAAAGTGATGGTATGGGGTTGCATGTCTTCTCATGGTGTTGGAAGACTTCACATCGTTAGCGGAACAGTGAAAGCCATGGATTACATTGAAAAACTACAAAATAAATTGCTACCAACTGCGAGAGATCTTTTTGGGAATCAATCATGGATTTTTCAGGACGATAACGTCCCTTGTCATTGTGCAAAGGCAGTACAGAAATAGTTGAAAGACCATACTGTGAATAGAATGGACTGTCCAGGACAGTCTCCCGACCTTAATCCGATAGAGAACTTATGGTTTAAAATTGGTTATGAAATTTCAAAGAAAAAACCTTCAAACAAACGTGAATTAATTGAAGCTTTAATATTTTCTTTCAACCATATTGTCACGAAAGATCTTCTTTTGAAATTGGTGCATTCCATGCCAAAAAGATCTAGAGCCGTAATTAAAGCAAACGGCTGGCCCATAAAATATTGATTTTCTAACATGTGACAACAATGTAATTTTTAAAATGCTTATATATATATATATATATATATATATATATATATATATATATATATATATATATATATATATATATATATATATATATATATATATATATATTAAATATCGTGTATTTGTCAATTTTCGTGTTATTTTTCTTTGAAAAATTTGTTATTCTATATTGTTTTATTCTGCACATATTTCACATTATTGTGTTCAGGCAACTTTACTACAAAAATATTTTAGTCATTAAGAAATTAGTAGTAGATTTGAAATCAGCATAAAAAATGCATTAAATTCAATAACAATATTTAAGATAGTGCGATAATTTCACAACGAAAAATGAAGTCAAACACAAAAGTTACGCTAAAAAATGAGTGTGTTCAGGACTTTTTGCCACCTCTGTAGATATTTTGAGACAGATTTTGCATATAGATATTTTGAGACAGATTTTGCATATAGATATTTTGAGATACAGATACAGATTCTTGATATAGATACAGATAAACTTATATTTAGAGCAAAATTAATTATTTAATGAAAAAAACTTTGTGGCAAATGATAATGGAAAGAAGTTGTGTTTATAAAAATATTAACAGAATATTGATTTTTTAATACAAATTATTTTTAATGGGCCAAAGCGATAACAATTATTTCATAACTTTGAACGTAGTCTTTCAAATCTACGTCTTTTCGAAGCAAACGAAGGGAAAATGCTTAGAAAAATATGCTGGATAAAGATTATATAAAAATATGTAATCAAGATCAATGAAAAATTTTTATGTGCCTTTTGTGGTGATGCAAAGGAAAAAACATAAATAAAATCACCGATTCTGGTGTTCTCTCTCTCTCTCTCAAATCAATAAACAACAATTTCACATAATTATTTTTAGAATAGGATTCGAAATATATAAGAAGTATGTGAGTGGTTTAACTCTTAGAGGGAGAGAAAGGCTGGTTGGCAATGCAACTGCAGGTTGCATCACCATTTTAGATTAGAAATTAATTTTACAATATTAGAAGACGGTTCGAATCGGATGTCTCTGGTAATGTTGATTTTTGAACTTATTTTTTTATCGCTCCAGTAACGAGCAAAGTGACTTTATGATTGATTATTAAAGGCCAATTTTAAGAAACTGTTTTTCGTCTTCATGCCTCCTCGACACATAAATTTCACTGCTAGCTTTGCAAAATTTAAATTAGTTTACCAATAAGTGTAACAAATTTGGTTATGGGCCCAGTCCATGTACTGTGTCGAGGCAGGCTAAACAGTTGAACCAGGCCATGAACTTTGTCTATTTAAATACTGTTCCAGTCTAGAACTATTTTTTATGAACTCTGTTGCTAGTACGCTAAATCGAGTAACAGGTATGGAGTTTAACAACCAGATATCAGTGTTGACTCCAAATAACTGGAACACGTGGAAGCATGATATGCAAGTACTCTTAATGCATTATGGTTGCTGGCAGTTTATAATACAGACCAAGCCAGAGCAACCTGATGAAGAGGCAACATACAAGGAAAAATTAGATCTACAACTTCGTAAGGATAGATGTTATACGTTGATCTATACTAACATCAGTTCAGATTTGAAAAATCTGATAACGGAAACAACTGACGGAGTAGCGGCATGGAAGATATTAAAAGATCACTTCGAACCAGTCACAAAAGCAAGAGTAATTCAACTATTAGATCAATTTTTTTGGAACAAAATACCAACCAGGGAAGATGTTGGAATCTTCATATCTCGTGTAAAGACAGCGGCAACCAGACTACAAGAAGCGGGTCATAAATTGACGACCTGTACATAGGATTTCAATTAATAAGGTGGCTTCCTCAGAATTCCAGTCTACCGTGCAACAAATCTACAGATGGAAAGAGGACTTCAGAGTTGTCAAAATTGAAGCAGAGCTGATATTAGAAGCCAATCGTCTTCAGTTGATGAAACAAGATTTGGAGAAAGCGGAGAATGCTTACTTGAGCAGTTTCACTTCGAAGAAGTCGAAGACGTTACCTGGTGCTACGGCTGCAGCTCATGGAGATCCAAACGGCAGGAATGATTACCAAAAGAAAAGTGGTAAGGTATTTAACTGTAAAACTATTAAAAATGTTAAACAATCTATTAAGACTATAGGTCCGTGTTATGTATGTAATAAGTACGGGCATCTTAAAGTACACTGTAAAGAGAAAAGTCTCTACAAAAATCTCCTTCAACTGTAAATGAAACTTTTAACACAGAGTTTAATATAAATTTAAGATTTTGTGAAGCTGAATGTAGTCTTTTAGAACTAGATAAACAACTCGTAACTAGTTGTATCTTATTTGAGGAAAACTCTGATAAAGGTGTTTGGGTAATAGATACTGCTGCCACGAGTCATTTTTGTAATGACAAGAGTTTATTTTTAGATCTTAAGCCGATAACTAACATAAAAATGTCGTTAGCAACGGAGGATAAAAGTTGTCCCGTAGAAGGAATCGGTACACTTAGATTTCGGGTAAAATATAAGGGAGTTTTCATGAAATAACTTTGACTGATGTATTATTTAATCCTAAGTTGAGGAGAAATTTGTTATCCGGTTCCAGATTAGAAAGTAAAGGTGCGCATTTTGTGGGTACTAAAGGTAAAATTAATGTTTTTAATAAAGACTGGATAAAATTGTTCTCGGCGACACGCCATGAAAATTTGTATTTTTTTAAGCCGGATCATTATATTATACCAAAGAGTAAAGAAATTAGTTTTTTTAGTGATGTAACCGCTAAAACAAACGGATCAATAGAAATATGGCATCAACGCTTTTGTCATGTTAATAACGATTATTTGGTAAAAACTAGTAAAAATGATAGTGTAAAAGGTCTCCCACGCTTAACTGATAATGGTAAGACTCATTGTATACCGTGTAAATTAGCAAAATCCAAGAGAGTTTCATTCAAAAAGACGGGGGCCGTAAGATCAAAACGTCCATTGGAATTATTGCATATGGACCTCTGTGGTCCAATGCCAACTGAAAGCCAAGGCGGTAATAAATATTTCTTGAGTATAATTGACGATTATTCAAGAAAGGTGACTGTATTTCCCATCCGAAATAAATCTGACGTATTTCATACGTTTATAAGATTTCAGAAACGAGCAGAACGTTTTCTAAGTAAAAAGGTAATAGCAGTTAGAACTGATGGCGGACTAGAATTTTGTAATAAGGATATGGATAATTTCTTGACAGAACTGGGTATAAAGCATGAGGTAACAAATTCATATACGCCAGAAATGAATGGGTCGCGGAGAGATTCAATTTAACCGCTCTAGATGGCATCAAAACATTGCTTAAGTCTAGTGAAGTTCCGCATAAGTTTTGGGGAGAAGCATTACTTTGTTTCACTTATGCGTGGAATCGAATTTGTCACAAAGACGGTAACAAAACGCCTTTCGAAAAATATTCAGGTAGAAAACCATCGGTATTGCATCTAAAACCTTTTGGATGTTTGGCATATGCTGGTGTGCCAAAACAAATTAGAAAAAATTCGATATGCGTGCGAAAATGGGAATTATGATGGGATACGCACAACGTACTAAGGGTTATAGAATATGGTTGATAGATGAAAATAAATTAGTCGAGACTATTAATGTAAGATTCGATGAAAATAAGAGGGGAATTAATTTTAGACAAAAAGTTAATAGTAACCTTAGATATATATATAATTTAAACCTTCCTGATTATTATGATGATGAGGATGATTTTGATAGAGTAAAAGATTCATTAACGAGTCGTTTAGTTTCAAAGACAAGTACGGAAACGCCCTCAACATCTGAAAACCAGATGTATCTTCCGATAATCATAGCTTGATCCCATGTACGGAGGTTAAGTGGATTCGAAATATAGGTAGGAAAGTAACTGGATCTAACGTATATTATAGTATAGAAGGGAAGCAAACCCGATTGAAATCTTTTAACGAAATAGAGAGATACTGTAAGAGGCGTAATATTGAGTATGATCCTAGTTTATTTAATTTTTAGAAAAGATAATACCGAATCCCAGGGATTTTCAAATTTGTCAGAGCAACAAGAAGCTCTTATGGTTGAAGTAACTATTCCTAATTGTTACAAACAGGCGATAAGATCCAGAGACGCATCTAAATGGCATGATGCAATGGATAAAGAAATTAACGTAATGATGGAACGTAAAGTTTGGGATTTAGTTGATCATCCGGATAATATAAAAATTTTAGAAAACCGTTGGGTTTATACCATTAAATATGATGAAAATAATAAAATTGTTAGATACAAGGGGCCCGCTTAGTTGCGCGAGGTAACACACAATTACGAGGTGAGTCATTTGACGAGGTATTTCAAGAATACAAATTTCAACTTTCAAAAGTTAAATCATTAAAACTAAGATTTTATTCAGACTCAGATTTTGCTACAAATAGGGATGATCGAGTGTCAATGGGAGGGTTCATAACTTTTATAGACGAAACTCCAATTTCATCGCGAACTTTCAAGCAAAAATCCGTTAGTCTGTCGACCATGGAAGCTGAGTATGTTAGTTTAACAGAAGCAGCTAAGGAATTCATTTGGCTAAAGAATGTAATTGATAATAAAAGTTTAAATTTGGAATTAAGTGAAAATGTAAGGTTTTGTGATAATCAAGCTGCTATAAGTTTTTCAAAGTCACCGGTAGAAAATTATAGAACAAAAACATATCGATGTTCGTTATCATTTTCTAAGGAATTTGATATACGACAAGGTTTTCCAAATTAAATATATAGGTACCAAAACAATTTGGCGGACATTTTTACCAAAACCCATGGTAAAGGAAAAATTGTTAGAATTTTGTAGAAAATTATTTCTTTTTAGAGAATAAGACTTTGTTTCTTTAAGATTAAAATATTAGTTTGTTTATTACAATAAAGATTGTGAATAAAATGTATTTTTTTGTGTTAAATTGTATAACATGTGATTATAGATTAAAATTAATTTACTGATTTGTAAGAGATAATGGTGCGAGATTGGAAAAAGGGGGCCGATTGTTAGACATTTAAAAAAGTCGGATCCAAATTTTTATGATCTCCTTGTGTTGTTTTTCCAATCCCGTTCCATGATCTCAATGAAAGTAAGCACACCGATTCGAACCCGATCTTTTTGAGTTTCTTGATTTGAGGTTGGCAGCAACTGCCATGCAAATCGAGCTAGTATTTAAACTCGGCTCATGTTAGTTTTTAGAAAAAAAGGGAAGGAGAAACGGAAATATAAGAAGTATGTGAGTGGTTTAACTCTTAGAGGGAGAGAAAGGCTGGTTGGCAATGCAACTGCAGGTTGCATCACCATTTTAGATTAGAAATTAATTTTACAATATTAGAAGACGGTTCGAATCGGTGTGCTTACTTTCATTGAGATCATGGAACGGGATTGAAAAACAACACAAGGAGATCATAAAAATTTGGATCCGACTTTTTTAAATGTCTAACAAATATGTAATCAAGATCAATGAAAATTTTTTATGTGCCTTTTGTGGTGATGCAAAGGAAAAAACATAAATAAAATCACCGATTCTGGTGTTCTCTCTCTCTCTCTCAAATCAATAAACAACAATTTCATATAATTATTTTTAGAATAGGATTCGAAATATTTAATCAGAGACTTAAGTAGAATAAAACCGAAAAAGAAAAGAGTGGAAAAATTCTTAAAATTATGTTTTAAAGACGTTGCATTTGGGTTACATTAAGACCTTCAATTATGACTCCGGAGTACACTACGAAATTTTTATCCAGCCGGAACATAGAGGGGAAGTTTGTATACACGAGCAAGAAAAGACTAGATACCATATTTAAAGAAAAATTCTGCCATACCTGAAAGTGATTACTATTAGGGGTACCGAAAAGTAACGTCGTTTTTGCGCATGTCAATGCTGCTTTACCGTTTACGAGTTCATTGCGTGGTTAAAAGTCGTGCCAGAGACATTTCAAAGTTCAAGTGACTTATTTAGTTGTGAAAACCTAAACCTTAAATTTTCTTTCTTCATTTTGAGTGAAATGGCTAGCCAAATACCAGAAGAGATTCATATCCGCCATTGCATGCTTTTGGAGTTTCACAGGTGTAGTAATGCAACAGTTGCTACCAAAAACATTTACGATGTTTATCCAAGTGCCTTAGATGTTCGTAAATGCCAAAAGTGGTTTTCTAAGTTCAGATCCGGTAATTTCAATCTTTCCAACTCACATCGATCAGGAAGACCAACAATTTTAGACAAGGACGTTATTAAGGGTGCAAGTGGAAACAAATTCGTGTCAGACAATCTAGGAACTGTCAAATGCTCTTAACCAACCTTGGTCGACCATCCAAGAACATTTGCAACAGATTGGTAAAACAAACAGAGCAGGTGTTTGGGTTCTGCATAATCTGTCTGAAGAAAAGAGAGCTAACCGATCTACAACATGCAACTTATTGCTTCAACGATACAATACAGAACCGTTTTTTTAACGCTTGACCACTGCAGATGAAAAATGGGTCCTGTATGATAATCCAAAACGCAAAAGGCAGTGGCTTTCTCCGAATGAAACACCACGAAGGACGACTGCTAAGCCAGGTTTACATCCAAAAAGGCGCTTTTGTGTGTTTGGTGGGGTATTCGTGGAATCGTCCATTTTGAAGTGCTTAAACCTAGAGAAACTGTTAATGCAGACTTTTATTGTGAACAATTAGATCGACTAAGTCAATCATTAATTGAAAAATATCCAGTGATTATCAATAGAAAAGGCGTTATTTTGCAACAAGATAATGCAAGACCGCACTGCGCAAGAAAAACGCTGGAAAAAAATTAATGGATTGGGGTGGGAGGTATTGCCTCACCTACCATACTCGCCTGACATTGCACCAACGGATTTCAATTTATTCCATTCAATGCAACACTTCTTAAAACAAAAAATTTCAAAATTTGGATGATATGAAAAATGCCATCTCCAAATATTTTACTAAAAAACCAATTGATTTTTATCGATCCGGCATTGAAAATTTGCACACTAGATGGCAAAAGGGTGATTACATCATTGATTAAAAAGAAAAACTCATAAGAAATTTATTTATTCGAATTTACTGTAAAAAAATGACGTAGTTTTCTGGCTCCCTAATATATTGACAATTAATTATAGTGTAAGAATTTGACCTTAAAACATTAAAAATTAGTAAACACTTATATGTTTACTAATTTTTTTTTAAAAGTCAATTCATACTTTGTTAGAAAAACGTAATGGTGCCATCTGTTGCAATTTGTTGAAACTTTGACAGATATAATACTGAATAAATTTAAAATTAAAAAGTAAAATTGAATTAATGAATCAATGTTTGAAAAAACTGTATTAACATCAAGTGTCTTCCACTACAAGTTTAAAAAAATGTATTAGAACTTGAATGGATGAATGAAAAGTATTTTATTAACGATTGAAAATTTGAAGATATGCAAATAAATTAATAAATATATATAGGGAGAGAGTGAACTAATAGTAGGAATTGAAAGAGGCTTTAGAGGAGCTTTCCAAGATTCAGAAATATACTTGCCTCTTTCTAATATGTGTTTTTTTTCCAGGTAGAGAAGTTTAAGTTGGCATTACTTTCCAAGATGGCGACCGATTTAACAGCTGTCAAGTGATTTATTCTCAGTATGGTTTGGCAATTCATCATGAATAGACTCACACGCCTGAACAACGCTTTTAGATTCGTCGAATGGGCCCAAAACGAGATTGCCGTTGTTCCCGATTTTCATAAGCGAATTTTGTTTAGCGATGAAGCGCACTTCTGGTTGAATGGCTACGTCAACAAACAAAACTGCCGCATTTAGAGTGAAGCTAATCCACAATTGTATGTCGAAACACCGTTACATCCAGAAAAACTGACTGTTTGGTGCGCTTTATGGGCTGGTGGAATCCTTCTTCAAAAACGATGAAGGCCACAACGTTACAGTCAATGGTGATCGGTATAGAGCCATGATTACTAACTTTTTCATTCCTGAATTGAACAATCATGATGTCCAGGAGCTGTGGTTCCAACAAGACGGCGCAACATGTCACACAGCTCGTGCCACAATCGATTTATTGAAAGACACGTTGGGTGACCGCCTAATTTCACGTTTTGGACCTGTGAATTGGCCTCCAAGATCTTGTGATTTAACACCGCTAGACTATTTTCTGTGGGGCTATGTAAAGTCATTGGTCTATGCGGATAAGCCACAAACGCTTGACCATTTGGAAGACAACATTCGCCGTGTTATTGCTGATATACGGCCACAAATGTTGGAAAAAGTCATCGAAAATTGGACGTCCAGATTGGACTACATCCACGCCAGCCGTGGCAGTCCTATGCCAGAAATCATATTTAAAATGTAATGCCACAAGATTATCTTTCGAAAAAAATTCATGTCAATCGAATAATACATCGTTGTTTTATTGCAATTTAAAGTTCTATACCTCTCAAAAAACACCCTTTATAACAGTGATTCTCCAGCTTTTTTTTTGTTGCGGTTGTGACATCGTCGATGGTTGTGAATTCCCATCTTTCGATTCACAATATGTTTTATGGTTTCACCAGCTGTTCAAGGACAAGTACGACACCCATCGATTGTCCCTGAATTTTTACGATCAACCAGCTGTGGAATGACCAGTGCACGTGGCCATGGGTCCATTGTTTATTGTCTGAACTCGGGGAGTGGAGGCAGCCAGACGGGTCGCCATAATGGACTTAAGAGTTCGGCGCCCCATTGACAATAGGCGAAGCCTATCTTAAAATAATCATGTCGTCTTTTCGCGTGTTGTGTGAAGGGGATACTAAGAACAGGTGGCGTGATGGACAAGTGTGTCCAGATGTTCGACAAGGAACTATGGTGCCTTGGGCCAGACGGCTCGGGTGTGTTTTGGTGTGTTATGCGCAAATAGGACGAAGGAGGTCAAGAGAGACTTTTGTGACCTGCCAATAAGAAGGAACGAGGGGCGTGTTGTGAACACACCCCTGGTGTTTAAAAGGGTTCTTTTTGAGGAGAGAAAGAGGAGACCGGAAAGGAAAAAAAGACAAGAGAGACGAGAGGAGAGATGGAGAAATGGGCTGAGTCCGGAATTGGAGTGAAAAAGGCGATGAACGCCGGTGGCGTTCTGAATGGAATATGAACTGACTACACCGGCTTGGCAATATTACTTCATTAAGAATTGTTTATCAAATAAACAATATTTTTTTATTTCTATGTGAAGCTGTAACCTTATTTATTTATGGATAGCTACACACGACGTTACAGCTAATATATATATATGAAATTGGTGGCAGCGGTATTGATCCGGCATTTAAGTAAATAGATGCCCGAATCTTTAGTTTTAAGTGAAGAGAAAAAAATGCCAGCCGGTTGCGATTGTGATGAAGCGAGTTTAATGACGCCTAATTCCTGAAGTCCCCAGCTGTGAGAAGTGCTGGATTCAAGTGTCTCCCGTTCCTGCTAGTGATGAAGTGTGCCCGCCTGATTTTTGGAATTGCTTGCTATGAGATGTTTTGGTGGTATCCCCAGCTGTGAGAAGTGCTGGATACAAGTGTCTCCCGTTCCTGCTAGTGATGAAGTGTGCCCGCCTGTATTTTGCAAGTGCAAGAATTCCTGAGTGTTCCTGTGTGTCTTCTATAAATTTGAAGGTGAGTCTTTTCATTGAAATTATTTTCGGGGTAGCAACTGAGTATTGATTTTGTATGTAAAATGTTTTAAATAAGGAATATAAAGACTAGGTAAAGTTTTAGTAAACAATAAGAGACTAGAAGGATTTTAAGTTTTGTATGAAGTGTATAAATGTGCAATATTAGTGTGGTGGTTTTAGATGTGAAATTTAGTATACAGTAGTTATACTTGTTTTGTTGCCACAGTATTGTGTAGAGTATTGTTGTGGTTTTAGATTTGTAAAATTTAGTATACAGTAGTTATACTTGTTTTGTTTGCACAGTATTGTGAAGGGTATTGTGCTTATAGATTTGTGAAACGCGCGTAGTATACAGTAGTTATATTTGTTTTGTTGACACAGTATTGAGAAGGGTATTGTTGTGGTTATAGATTTGCGAAATTTTTAGTATACGGTAGTTATACTTGTTGAATTGGAGAACACTGATGTGTAGCTTATTTGTGTTTAGATTTGCGCATATGGGTAAAATATAGTTAAGTCTAGGTCTAGTGTATTGTTAGGTTACCTTGTGTCTTTGTATAATTTTTGTAAGGATTAAGTTTAGATTTGGTTTTGTGTGTATTAGTGCATCATGGCGTTTCTGTTAAGAGAAAGAAAAGACGTATTGTTAGAGGTTGCGAAGGAATTAAGGGTAGAAATTGATATTACTTTACCCAAGATATATAGAATTCAAGAAAAGAATCTGTCAAAGTAAATACTATGACGAAGAGTCAGTTAAATGTTTGTTGGAGGGTATTTTGGAGGAAAAACGGGAAGAACGTGAAAAACAGGAAATTAAGGAATTCGAGGAACGCAGACTAGCTAGAGAACTTGAGTTAGAAAGAATGAGAGTTCAACTCAGAAATAAGTTAAATGAAAATAAATTGAAGTCAGGGAATAGGATTAACGATCTCGCAAATGTTTGTATTTTGTCAGAAAATCGTACCACAGAAGTTAGTGAACCGGTTAATAAGTGTAGGCCTTTAATCAACCCGGCAGTTAATAAAAGCGTGGAGAACGCTACGTCTTGTGATTTTGAAAAGAAGAATTGTGACCCCCCAGTGAGATGTACGAACGTTTCCCACCCGTCTGAAGTAAGAGGGAAAGAATTCAACGTGTATAGAAATAGTAATTGTGAAGTGAAAATAAAGGCTGGGTTATGTGAAGGAAGGGTCAAAGCTGTGGCGATGGGTGCACAGCGGATAATAAATCCGGATAATATTGGAGATGGCTCTTTTGAATTGAAAAGAGATAAGGGAGTGGCGAACCCTGAAGGGTTGATTTGTGAGAATAGCTGTGAGGAAAAATATACCCTTGGGACGTTAGTGGGTTGTGAAACGCAGTTAACAGTGGATCGGAAAAGTTTTCGAAATCATACAATGGCTAAGATAGCGGGGCAGTCAAACCGTACTCTGCCTGTTGTTTGGTTAGGAAGAGTGAACCGATAGCCGTACCCGCGTATCAAATGTATAAAGTATAGGAATTTGAACCAGGTGACGCAAGGCCGAGATTTATCTTTTGTTAAAAAGGGAAAGTTTGGTAGGAAAGATCAACGCGGCAACGTGCGTCACTGTACTAGATTTGTGGAATTGGTATTTTCGTCGTTCCCTAATGATGAATTATCCGAAGCACACCACATGCGTTATGACAGTTGGCATGTACATTATTAAAAAATCGAGGTTTAAGTTTCTTTGTGCTTATGATGGATGTAATTTAACGACTCTGATTTTGAGGTTGTTAGAGCAGATTGATGTATCGCGAATGGTCGACACAGACATTCTGGTACAAATTTGGAAAAACCGTGTAAAGAAAATAGGCTTTGTGTTGAAATGGTTGAGTAGGGTTGGGTCGGAAGTCAGACCGACCAAAGGTAAATTAGAGACATGGGCAAGTTTGTTCCGTTTAGACATAATGTAGATTTAGAAAATTCATTGCATGAGCTACTGAGGCTTGTTAATTATATTCCCAATTAAAGTGTTTCCTCAATAACTAACGTAATGGAAGACAATACCATGAATTGTGAATAACCTGTTATGATGATTGTGATAATGCTTGCTGATAGCCATAATTTAATTAAATTTAAAAAGTCTTAGTTTAAACTTCTTAATTTAAAAATTTGGTTTTTAATATTTTTTGCAAAGCTTGGAATTTATAAATGTTTATTTTGTTTATTTAATATCGTTGGAATAAGTAGATGGGAATGAGTAATTCTTAGGACTGTGTACTCTCACAGATGTTTAACACAATTGAATGAGCGATTGATGTGTTAGAATTATAGAAATATTATAATTTGAGTTAATTTCTTTAAAACCCTAAATTTTGAAGTGTGATGTAACTGTTTGAAATGGAAAAAAATTGTCCAAGATTCGGAATTTAAGTTTTTTTGTAAAGTGTAGGTTTTATAGAATTTTGGGTTTATTTGTTTATTTTAATTGTGATTGTATATGTTTCTTGGATTGCTGTCCTGATCGGTCTCATTGATAAGACAACCCTTTGGTGTGAAATGTTACGAACTGAACCAAACTGAGGCCAGAGCAGTCCAGTGAAATGGACCCTTTTCAGGGGGAAGGAGTTGTGACATCGTCGATGGTTGTGAATCCCCATCTTTCGATTCACAATAGGTTTTATGGTTTCACCAGCTGTTCAAGGACAAGTACGACACCCATCGATTGTCCCTGAATTTTTACGATCAACCAGCTGTGGAATGACCAGTGCACGTGGCCATGGGGCCATTGTTTATTGTCAGAACTCGGGGAGTGGAGACAGCCAGACGGGTCGCCATAATGGACTTAAGAGTTCGGCGCCCCATTGACAATAGGCGAAGCCTATCTTAAAATAATCATTTCGTCTTTTCGCGTGTTGTGTGAAGGGGATACTAAGAACAGGTGGCGTGATGGACAAGTGTGTCCAGATGTTCGACAAGGAACTATGGCGCCTTGGGCCAGACGGCTCGGGTGTGTTTTGGCGTGTTATGCGCAAATAGGACGAAGGAGGTCAAGAAAGACTTTTGTGACCTGCCAATAAGAAGGGACGAGGGACGTGCTGTGAACACACCTCTGGTGTTTAAAAGGGTTCTTTTTGAGGAGAGAAAGAGGAGACCGGAAAGGAAAAAAAAGACGAGAGAGACGAGAGGAGAGATGGAGAAATGGGCTGAGTCCGGAATTGGAGTGAAAAAGACGATGAACGCCGGTGGCGTTGAGAATGGAATATGAACTGACTACACCGGCTTGGCAATATTACTTCATTAAGAATTGTTTATCAAATAAACAATATTTTTTTATTTCTATGTGAAGCTGTAACCTTATTTATTGATGGATAGCTACACACGACGTTACACGGTACACTGTTAAAAACTTTAAAGTTTGGCGGCACACTCACAATAAAATAAGTTTAAAAGAATTTTACACTTATCTATAATAAACTACGTGAAATAGTTAAAGTTAATAATTTTTTTATGTTAAATTAAATAATATGCACGACAATGGCAATAAAATGATTACTGAGCAATTAATTAAATAATAATTATAAGAATACTTTCAATTCGAAATTTGAGCTTGATGATTTTTTTAATAATTTCATTTGTATTGGGTCATAAAAAGGATCACACCTCTCTCATTTTGTCATCTACATTTAAAAAAAAGACTCGATCGTTTTTCATTTTTATATTTGTTAACGGTGAAGATCCGAATTCACACAAATAAGACGTAGAACATTGTAACAATATTATTAAAGCTTTTTTGACTGCTAATGGATAATCTATCGCCTCTAATTTTAATTCAAAATAAATTACTCTTCCGAATGTTTAGAAATTAAATCTGGATTATTATGGAGCGAAATTAGTTCTTCCTCTTTTATTCAAAGATAATTAATGTACAGATC
This sequence comes from Trichonephila clavipes, assembly GCA_019973935.1. NCBI lineage: Eukaryota > Metazoa > Arthropoda > Arachnida > Araneae > Nephilidae > Trichonephila > Trichonephila clavipes. The sequence goes on along the minus strand of BMAU01018320.1, from coordinate 150,622 downwards.
TATTCGTATCACAAATATGTGTGTGTTTGTGGATCACGAACCAATCATTTTTTTTATGTCTAAAATTGGGAAGTAATGAATAAATCTCTCCTCAGGTGTTTGTCAAATGGTCAACAACAATTTCATGAATAGTTTATTTCTATAAAACGATCGAATGATTCGGTTACGGATTTTTTAATTTCTTCTCAGAGTATAATTAATAATTTAAAAAAATTTTGGCGGCACATTTCAAAAATTTGGAGGCAGACATAAGTGCTGCGGCACAATGGTTAAGAAACACTACTCTATAACTATGTAGTGTCTAATGCGGAAAAAATTCAGATAAAAAAATATATGTTTACTAATGTTTGATGAATAGTTGTCCTTTATAGGTAATTACAATAATTCAAAAACAAATATAATAAACACAAATAAAGCTCAATTTCTGTTTCCCCATTACTAATAACACAAGAAATAGGACTTACCTACATTGTATTTCATTTCATTCACTTCCGCCTCTTTCTCATAGATGGCGCCAGTAAAGACAAGTTTTTTAATTCCGAAGATGAGACAAGCCAAGCAAGCGGACAGGGGCAGCCACTTCTTGAAGTGGTTCCGTTTTCGGTTATTGCAGTGGAACGGTCGAGTTCGATGCAGACACGGAAATTGGTGAACTACACTCTCCATACTTTCACCGACTTCTCTGTCAGCTTGGAACAAAGTTCCGAAGCATCACTGACTGTTGTGAACTTGATTATTTTCGGCCTGTCAAGACCAGTTTGTTGACCCAAATACACTACCACTGAGTGACCTAGGGTCAGCCGATGTTACCACCTCTCTAGACGGAAAAGTAACATCAGCCCTGTACAGGTTTTCCTCTTATTGCAGCACAGATTTCCTTTTACTTTTATTTATACTCGCTTTTTTTTCAAATGTAAATTCGCTTCCTTTATTCGAAAACGGAATCATCTGTTTTTGTGTTTATGTTTTGTTTATTTCGAGCGACTGATTTTTTCCTCCTGGCACGATTCTAGAAAATGATCCTATAATTTCGACAAATAAAATGTCAGTATTTCTGGGAAAATTTAGCCAAATGCAGTATCGAATTGTGTGGATTGTTGTTTTTATGCCAAAATTCTAAGACCAAGATTAATTTTAAATACTACTACCTTGGATCTTTTGCTCCGATTTTAAAATGAATAAAAACTGATTAGTGGTGTACGTTATCTTTATATATTAATGAAATTTATTGGAATTTGATTGTAATTTTTGCTTCACGTTGTGGAACAATACGGGGTTATTGGCATGGACATCGTTATTTTATACCTTGGTCGAGCGACACTTGAGCTGGCACAAACTATCAAATCCTGACCACGGGAGGACTTTGAGTCTTAACAAACTTAACCCCTTCACTGGTTTGCCTGTACATCGTACGGACTGCGGCCGTGTTAGCCTAGTGGACAAGGCAACGGACTAGTTGCCGGCGTATCATGAGTTGGAGCCTAGTACCACGGAAGATCAGCCATGTAAGGGGAGATACACGTTAAATTTGTCGAAGTTCAAACATCTTTTCGTTGGCATGTTGTAGAAGCTAAGAGAGGGGGTGCCAGCTCAGGTGTCATCCTCGTCACTTGATTATGGTTCAAAATGATGAGGTTCGTCGCCAACAGCCCTCGAGTAACTAAATGTCGAGTGACTGAAAATCAACATGAAGAAAAATTGTCTCTTTTATTCAAGTGTGAATGTTTGATTTTATATTTTAAAAAATTGTGCGGTAAGCGTTTAGTGTGATACTTCTACTTTCATTTTTTTATAAAACATTTGATAACATGTTTTTTCCTCAGCGGTATACAGAAACAATATCCTCGCAAATAAGATAGATTACTCAATATACTGCAATTGGAAAATTTTGAGAGCTATTTTTTTAAAGTTCTTCTATGTTTTAACCACAAACATTCATACATATAATTGCTAAATCTCTTATTTTTTGATTATTTTGTATTTTAAAAGATTCCATATTATAGAGTAGTCACGTATTTTTGAGTATTTTCTTGAGCTACTAAAATTGTATGATCATGTCTTTCCTTTCGATTGCATAATTCTATGTTGCATATCTTTTTTTCTTTCGTGTGTGCATAAGCAACAGCTGGTAATGTTACAGAGGATTAAGATTTCCAGACAACTCTAGATCTGAACTGAACAAATACATTTTAAAGCGCTAAATTGAGTTGAAAGTTTATATACAGGATTATTTTGGATGACAATACAATAATTTAATAATATATATATATATATATATATATATAATATATATATATATAAAAAATTAATTGATTAAAACTAATTATTTAAAGAATTGCAAATGCAGCCACGTTGACATCACTTTTGGCGACTTAGCGACCCTTTTGGCGACTTGTGTCAAAACTTGAAAGGTTTTTTTCTCTCACGTTTTACGCATTCAGTTAAACTGAAATTTTATAGACACGATTGTTTTGGATGACAATACAATACTTTAATGATAATTAATAAAAATGAATTATCACTTAATATTGTGATTCTGTCCTATGTTTATACATATTTATATTAATTGTAACTATTTAGAAAAAGTAGCTAAAATAAAATTTTTCTTTGTTAATCTAAGTAGGAATTGACTTAAAACTTTTTTTTATATCACTTGTTCTAGTTTAAAATGTGTTTCATATTTTTCCGCCTAGACCGAAATGCTAAATCAGTCATTCCTTTACATGCTGAAAAGAAAAAAATAATTATTTATGGAAGATTTTGAACTATTTTAAAAATGCTATATATATATATTATAAACAGATATATGAATTAAGGGAGGCCCATTGGTCATGTGGTGGCGTATCGTACTTCCACACCACAGGTCCGGGTTCTATCTTCGGGCAGGGCAACACCTCAGAAAGGTACTGGTTGGGCAAGGTTGACTCAGCCTTTCATCCCTTCAGTGGATCGATAAATGAGTACCAAGCTTGCTTGGAGACTAAGCACTGGAGGTTTCGCTTCAGACTGACCACCTGATGGGGACATTCGCTCATGCACCTCAGTGCCCAATGGTTACGTTTACTGAGAGCGGCACAGTAGGCCTTGGCCCTCATGGGCTGTTGCGCCCCTGAGTTTAGTTTATATTGTGAAGGATTCATCCACCTCTCTCACCCACCTAGATATGTGGGAGGAAGGGAAGAAACACTATCCATAGTCAACACATATCTATTTATTGATCTCAGCAACTCTGATTCAATAATTTTCAACCTGAAGAAATTTTCTCAATATGAACAAAATGTGGATAAATAGCAAGATACACGAATTATTAGAAGACTATCAATATAGGTTCTCTCTTTATAGGATTGAATCTATTACCCCACTTAATCTAATACTAATTCAACTATAGTGATCAATCGTCACTTTAAATCTTCCTCTATTAAATATTTGAAATACTCTATGGAAAGTTATAATACCTGATCAGTAGCAATGAATTCTATCTTATAACGTTCTCACTCCTTCTACTCATCGCTAGCTAGAAAATATAGACTATAAATAGTAGAATTAATTTACATATCACGGTTTCTTCTTCAAAAGGGTTGGTTCTGAATAAACGCGAATTGATAACCCAAAGATTTCCCAAGAGGATTAGAGGAAGGTACGCGAATAGATCCGTTGCAATATGAATTACGACATTGTAAATTTTCATGAAAATTGAGACTTTCTCCCGTCTAAAAATGTGCTCCGGGTTTAGATTAGACTCTCGTACAAAGAAAACCTTAAATAAAGCCTTCAAGCAAATAATCTTGGCAGATTCCGTACTATTTTCAAGTATGTTTACTCACGAACGTTTCCCGAGTCACTCTCTCTCTTCTAGCTTATGAACAACTTCAGAATTTCCATTTATCTTTCAATTGTAATGCTCCCTCATTTGTTCACTACAGTTGCATTTAAACAGCGAGGATCATTCGTATACTTCACGGTTCCTTCACGAGGCGAGATTTTCGTATCAAATGACGTCACAAAATAGTCCCAGAGGATAGTTAAGGAAATAGCCCGTTACAATACCTTTTCTAGAATTCCAGTATATTTTATTCTAACTTTTCAACCCCCAAAATCTTTGCGTGTTATACAGGGTGTTGCCAAATTCTACCAACAGATTCAGAGTGTTTATAGTAAGCAGCATGGGGACGACAAATCAACATGGAACATGGGGATGCAAACACCGTTTAGTCGGTGGAAATCGGGATAGAAGTAACCGTCGGGAGGACGATGGGCCAGACGAGGGGAGTGGCAAAATGAATGCAGGGATTAAGAGCCCTGTGATAGAGTTGAAGAAATTTGCAAGTGTGCAAACTTCCCACTAGTCTAGGGAGAATAAATGCGAGAGTACTGGCTAATGCGCACCAGAACGTATTGTTCGTGCACGATGGTGCACCAGAACATTTTTCGACTGAGGTGCACAACTACTTTCATACTGCATGTTACGGGAGGGGAACTGGACATAACGAACCTGTCACTTAACCTCCACGCTCCCCAGACCTCAATCCCTTAAATTTCTTCTTCTGGAACCTCCCGAAATCGCTTGTGAATGAGATGCCGGGGGTTACAGTGAGGATTCTTATGGATCGGCATGAATCATCACCGTTTAAACTGACATCGCCAGCACACCGGATTTGTTTGAATGAATCCTATAATCCTTCATCCGTCTGTGTCTGCTGTGCTATGACCTTCGTGGTCGCCACTTCGAACAATTCCTCTGTCAATCCCTTGTCGTTGCAATTCTGGCGTCGGGCTGGGATGCATAGTTCGTATCGTAAACCTGCTTTAAGTCTAATAAATGCATTTCTTACCTTTTATTGCCCTTTTTCATTCCACTCGACATCACACCATTCATAACTGGGTTTTTTTTAAAGAATTACTCAGACTAAATGGGATTTGCGACCCCATGCTGCCTACTATCAACCCTCTGAATTTGTCGGTCGAATTCGGCACAACACCCTGTATTATCGTTAATGTAACGTAACTGAATAAAAAGGGTATAATGATATCAATTCACAATTCCCCAGTTATTAAGGCTATCAATTATGAGTTTTTGCTTTAGGGGTGCGTGTCAACTTCAATCTTCAATAGCATACTATAAATCCATTTAAAATTACCCAAATTTCTAACTAATTTCTCTCTCTCTATCATATATATATATATATATATATATATATATATATATATATATATATATATATATATATATTTGTGTGTGTGTATGTGTGTCTACGACTTCTTTTTTCTTTCTAATTTCTTTTATTAAAACTGGGCAATGGCTTAGTGGATACGGTTCGCGTGGTGTAGTTGTTTGAAGAAGGGAAATGCTAGCTCACACACACACACACACACACACACACACACACACACACACACACACACACACACACACACACACACACACACACACACACACACACACACACACACACACACACACACACACACACACACACACACACACACTTGTCTTCATCGTTACTTGGCCGAGGTCCATAGCTAATACCACTCATGTTGGTTTAGAGTGTCACCTTAATATAACTCCCACTCACATATTTTTATTTTAATTTTTTCAAAAATAATGCTTACATAATAGCAATAAGATGAATGACAGTCGCCCACCCGGTATAGTGGCTAGCGATGTTGACTGCTGAGCCTTAGGGACTGGGTTCGAATCCCGGAGAAGACATGGATGCCTGTAAATGTATAGTGCCTGCGCGGCGTGGAGGTACTCTAAATAGCCATCGAGCTGCAAGTCTTCTCGTGAGGTTGGTGGAAAGGGAAGAGAGGTGGGAGGCCTCTGACCATCCCCATAGCATTCTCCCTCTAAATTGGTGTGGAATCGAGCCAAATCGTACTGTCACCTTTGTGGTGCTCAAAGCTACGACTAACGACAGGCGTCACCTAGCCCTTTGCAATGATGAATTTCGTGGGCCTCGATCTGGCCTTTGCCGATCAGGTGGCATTAGTATCAACATAACAACAACAAGATGAATGAGTAAAAAGGAAACTAAAAGTTCTAGTCTTTCTGATATTTCAGTTTATGAAAATATATTTTGTGCTCAATATGAATATTTTTTTCTGCGGATTGGTACTTAACATGGCAGACTGAGTACATCCCCCGGGAGCTGGTATCCCCGTTTAGTGCCGCACACTATAGATGGAATACCAATCGCCACAATGCAGTTTTGAGGCCAGTTTCCTCCCCAGAGGGAGGCACCTGAGGTCTGAAAATGGTGCTAGGAATTTTAATTTTGCTGAAAACACTCAAGCCAAACAGGCACTCTTGGGATCTTTAACATATCGCATAATCATACGATATGGATGCTGTAGATTTTCTGTATCAGGGAAATCCACCGACTTGGGCGTGTAAGGCCAGAGACAAAACAACTACGCCACGCAGCCGGCATTCGATATGAGTATAATTTAATAAAACCCAATTCAAACATCACTATTTTGGGTTTTTATGAACTTATTGGCTATTATTTTGTTTTTGCGGAGTCAGAAATTGGAACTATACTTTTCTCACGTTACTTTTCAAAACAAATAAATAAAAAATTGTATAAGCTTATTTCGACTCATCTCGTTGCCATCCAAAGAAAAGTAATCTGAACTTAATACTTTTAATAACGTCCGAAGGAGAAAAGAAAATAGTTCCGTTTTATCCGTCCTTTCACATTTTATTAAATCCGAATAAGTTTTCTAACTTAAGAAATATATTAATCGTGATCGTATTTTCCGGATGAATTCGCCAGAAGTTATAATCGATTTTTATTACTTTATGCTTGTAATCCTGTAAACTAATCATAGAATATTCTGAAAAGTTCCATTCCGGAGATCGAATGCATTGAACGGTTCACTAACAAGAAGGAGGAGGGTGGAGGGAGTGTAATCGCATTATAAGGGTCATTTAACCAGATTGGGTTTTTGATTCCGGTCTACATAACCAAAGTTCTGAGTTAATTTAAGAGAAGCAGCATTTCTGATTCTTAACTCAGTGTGGTTACTAGAAAGCTTTTTTCCAGGTTAGGGAACTTTTTTCTGAAAAACAAAATAAATCCAGGATCTCCTTGTAATTTTATTGGTTAGATTTTATTTGTTTTGGATAATATATATATAAATCAACCAGATATGTAAAATACAAAGAATAAATAAATAAAAAAACTAAATAGAAAAATAAAAGATTAAAAAAAAATTTGATTGATAATACGGATATGATTAACGTGAAATCCGGCGTATAACCGCACCTATGCTTTCCAACTGTATTTCTTAATTCTTAAGTACCGTAAAATCCGGCGTATAATGCTCACCTATAATTTCAAGCAGCAATTTTTAGTTTTTAGGCATATTCGTCATATAACGCGCACCCCCTTTCTTACGAAGAAACCGGAAATGTACATCTAATATATAATATAAATGTGAAAGTTTGTGAGTAGCTTTATGGGTCTTTCACGCAAAAACAACTGAATGGATTTTAATGAAACTTTACAGTAATATAGATTATACATCAGAACAACACATAGGCTAAAATTTATAAAGATATTGTGAGAAGTTTTCAAAATATAACGACAATTGTCAAGAAAGTAGGAAAAAATTCTGCCATTTGCAAAAAAGCCCGTGACAGCATTCATCTATCTTTTTTATCCTTTCTGTTTTGTCTACGCCATACCTCAGTGCGCTTTCGCTTTTCATTGATTCCCTTCATCAGTGTCGTCACTGTTTTTATTTCATAATAAAACTAGATTTCGAAGGGAGAAGTGGTGACAAGATTTTAACATAAAATAAATACAACAAAAAGTAATATCAATGTGTTACACTTCCTGATATAAATTATTTACACTATTTTAAGCGTTCATTACACAAAATTTTTAACTATGACAGTAGAAGGAAAACTATGAAATTAAAATAAAATATCAAAATGTTTTTATCATTTAGTTTTTTTTTTTCTTTTTGAATGTTTTTTTTCATTACATGTAAATATATATCTACGCTTCCCCATACTGTTTTATATATATATATATATATATATATATATATATATATATATAAATATATATAAATATATATATATATATATATATATATATATATATATTAAAAAGTATTTCTATTAATTCATTACTAAATTAATTATTTGTTAATTAAAAAAGTACATTGTCTATTATTTTGGATAAAAATACATTTCAGAGACATTTTTAAGCTAACTAAAGAATCGTTTTCTTTTTATTGTTTCACATTAATAATTTTTTAACTAATGCAATATTGTTTTTTAAAAGTTATAGATCGAAATTTGAAGCTATATTTTATCTGTGAGGGGGAGGGGGAAGAGGAAACAGTAATTTTACACTAAAATAACCGTGTTATGCCGGACTAGAGGGAGGGGAAAGAAACCTGTCTTAAATCGAAAATATGTGGAACAAATTTCGAAAAAGGGAAATTTAATGAAATAATTTTAGAAATCACACACTCACATTGCGCGCGTACAAACACACACACACATAATTGCTGGCGTCATGGGGGAAAGAGAAAGCCCGTGCAAAGCCGGGCCATGCAGCTAGTATGTTATATTTTGAAGTCATTTATTCGCGGTATTATCCTAGGCTTTTAAAAAAATAGTACATTAGCTTTTAAATAAACAGTATTTCGATATATGTAGAAGTCTAAATTTTTTCTATGCTCTTCTTTATTTTATATTTTTAAAGCTCTCATTTTTATACCTGGCGTATATCGTGAACCCACAAATTTCGATCTTACTTTTTGCATTAAAAGCCCGATTTCACGGTATATGCACCCTCCCGTATAACGCGCATCCTCCCATGAAAAAACCTAATCTTTACGTAAGCAATGCTCTTATATTTTCAAGTCTTTTATTCAAGGTATTATCCTAGGCTTTTAAAAAAATAGTACATTAGCTTTTAAATAAACAGTATTTCGATATATGTAGAAGTCTAATTTTTTTCTATGCTCATCTTTATTTTATTTTTAAAGCTCTCATTTTTATACCTGGCGTATATCGTGAACCCACAAATTTCGATCTTACTTTTTGCGTTAAAAGCCCGATTTCACGGTATATGCACCCTCCCGTATAACGCGCATCTTCCCATGAAAAAACCTAATCTTTACAAAAGCAATGCTCTTATGTTTTCAAGTCTTTTATTCAAGGTATTATCCTAGGCTTTTAAAAAATAGTACATTAGCTTTTAAATAAACAGTATTTCGATATATGTAGAAGTCTAAATTTTTTCTATGCTCCACTTTATTTTATTTTTAAAGCTCTCATTTTATACCTGGCGTATATCGTGAACCCACAAATTTCGATCTTATTTTTTGCGTTAAAAGCCCGATTTCACGGTATATGCACCCTCCCGTATAACGCGCATCCTCCCATGAAAAATCCCAATCTTTACGTAAGCAATGCTCTTATATTTTCAAGTCTTTTATTCAAGGTATTATCCTAGGCTTTTAAAAAAATAGTACATTAGCTTTTAAATAAACAGTATATCGATATATGTAGAAGTCTAAATTTTTTCTATGCTCATCTTTATTTTATTTTTAAAGCTCTCATTTTTATACCTGGCGTATATCGTGAACCCACAAATTTCGATCTTACTTTTTGCGTTAAAAGCCCGATTTCACGGTATATGCACCCTCCCGTATAACGCGCATCCTCCCATGAAAAAACCCAATCTTTACGTAAGCAATGCTCTTGTATTTTCAAGTCTTTTATTCAAGGTATTATCCTAGGCTTTTAAAAAAATAGTACATTAGCTTTTAAATAAACAGTATTTCGATATATGTAGAAGTCTAAATTTTTTCTATGCTCCTCTTTATTTTATTTTTAAAGCTCTCATTTTTATACCTGGCGTATATCGTGAAACCACAAATTTCGATCTTACTTTTTGCGTTAAAAGCCCGATTTCACGGTATATGCACCCTCCCGTATAACGCGCATCCTCCCATGAAAAACCTAATCTTTACGTAAGCAATGCTCTTATATTTTCAAGTCTTTTATTCAAGGTATTATCCTAGGCTTTTAAAAAAATAGTACAGTAGCTTTTAAATAAACAGTATTTCGATATATGTAGAAGTCTAAATTTTTTCTATGCTCATCTTTATTTTATTTTTAAAGCTCTCATTTTTATACCTGGCGTATATCGTGAACCCACAAATTTCGATCTTACTTTTTGCGTTAAAAGCCCGATTTCACGGTATATGCACCCTCCCGTATAACGCGCATCCTCCCATGAAAAAGTCTAATCTTTACGTAAGCAATGCTCTTATGTTTTCAAGTCTTTTATTCAAGGTATTATCCCATGGGTAGGAAAAAACAGCATATTTCTATAGCTGAAACCCTTTAAGGTATCTGCCTCTTTGGTAGAGAAATTTTCTAAAATGCCATGCTATTTGTAACTTAATGTTATTTTGTTGGTGCTTATGACTTAAATTATTGAAAAATACCAAGCAGGAAATTATACGACAATTTAAGTTTAATAAAATGAGGTCTTTTAGGTAAAATTTGATGAAAAATATACCGAATTTCAAAACATTCTACATGGATTTCAAAGCCATATAATAGTTTGCATTACTGCTGTCGAAAGAAAAAAAGAACAAAACCACCTTCTACCGCTAACGGATACTACACTGACATAAGATTGCAAACATTTATAGGTTTCATGTAAAATTAATTAATTTTTCGTGTTAAATCTTAAGTAAGATAACTAAAATATATATATATAACTCCAACCCCAACTTAAAATATCAGGTAGTTAGTTGTACTTCCATTATAAACGGTATGTTTGTACTTCTATTTGACAACAAATCACTCAGTCACCATTAGTGCGTATGCAGACTCAAAACCATTGCCAGAAAAATGGGTGTTTGCTTTAATGTGCAATATTTGCCAAGTTTATCCTATTTATTTAGCTTTCACTATTTTAAAAACATCAGAGCACCCTAATAGAGAAGATTGTTCGTACTTTATAAAAATGATTTTGATAAAGTTAATTTTTATCAATAAAAACCGCATTTTTTTTGTTTCAATTTGCTTCTGTCTGATAGCCATAATTTAGGGTTTGCAGCTCCTGGATCCCGATGATTTCTTCCAATCCTGGAAAAAAAATATCGGGATTTAATTTTTAAAATTTTTTTCCTCATCAAAATTTTCTAAGTTCTTAGAAAAATTGTATTTTGTTTATTAAATATGTACGTAGAATTTTTTTGTGCAATTAATTATAAGTGCTGTAAGTAAAAAAAAATATATGCTTCTCTGATTTCTCGTATGGGAGAACGTCGCACAGATCTAAGTGGCTCACTGCAATACTTGAGCAATAACATAAGCAACATCTCAAGAATAGATTTTATCACAGTTCTTTCTTCAATTAAATGACGTTAATTAATAGCGGACCTGCATGAAAAAGACTTGAGACACTTCAAACAGTTCATGCAATTGGATCTTCTATTTCAAATAAGCTAACAGTTGAAATGAATTCCCATTTTGATTCAATAACAGGATCAATTTATACACAAAAAGCACTAAGTGTAGCAGAACTATATAAAGTGATCAAAGAGGTCTATGCATCAATGTAGTCTATTAGATTTGAGACACTGTCATTAAGTTTTTTTTTGTTTGTTTCAATAAAATGAATATTAAACCAATTTTTAGTTATATTTTCAGTTTTATTATGCAACTTCAACTATGCTAATGTATAATTAGTCCAATACTAATCCCGGGACCAATCCCAGGATTGAAAATATAACATGGGATTGCAAACCCTACCATAATTCTTGACAATAGCTCTAGCTCGAACTTTTCATGAAAGTAAACTTTTTCTTAGTACTGTCACTCAAATTTCACTCAATTCCTCTTGAACCGTTTTCCAAAGTCCGTTCAGTGTTCTTAGATGCCTTTTGCCTAAGGTTGGTCTTGATAAAACGAAAGCACAAAAGTACATGGGGGAAGCGTAGGGTTTCAACAAAAGCGATTAAAATTAATCCTTTTTCTGATTCTTTCTATGCTAAATAAGCGGCAGTTGACTTGGAAGTGTGACTAGAGGTTTTGTCCGTATGAAGCTCCACTTTAATGTCCTTTACACATATAAGGACGGAATGTCTTCAAAAACTGGTTCTAAAATATTCTGCTGATAGTAAAATGAATTATAAATTTAGCTTTAGAGTTGAGACTGTTTTGATTGTTAATTTGCCGTGGTTATAAAATAGAAAATCCTGCTGCGCTGTAATGACTCCCTTTGGGAACTTTACTGTATACTTACGACGCCCTTTAGTACGGTCATTCTCGGCAGTTGAGAAATAGAAAAATGATCTTTTATTGCTCTCAATTAAACATAACCAAATGTCTCATCGAGTGTTATCGAAAATTTCCATTTTTCAGCACATCTAGGTGTTTTTTATATAATTTTCTTCAATTTGCTTCTCTTTCAGCTATGTGTTTTAAAAGAAGAGACGGACTTTAGGTTTAAACACATTTTTTAACTTTAAATCTTTATGAGTAATTTTAATTAAATTGCCGGAAGACATTTCTGTTTTCGATGCAAAGAATCTTTGAAACGGAGGATTTTCCTTAAGGATCAGAGACTTCACTTTCTTGATAGTTACCTGCTTTTGAACAGTCTTAGGATGAAGTTTCAATGTCGCGTTTTCATTTTTACTTTCAGCTAGACGTGTTTTCGCTTTCAAATTTATTATACTACTAGCTGGTATACCCGTTCTTCGCACGGGTGAACTGAAAAATTAAACAACACAGATTGAAGGAAAAAGAAGTTTTTAATGAGTTAATATTATGTGAATTGAAAATTAAACAAAAAAAAAAGCTTTTTGCATATCTCAGCTAAACAAAAAAAGAAAGAAAAAAAAAACATCTTTGTTAAATTTTAACTATGTAGATCTAATAGCCGATAAAAAGGATTTTTTAAATTTATAATTCCTCGTAACACTCTTGAGGGTCGATTTTTCAAAATACCTCCCTAAGCTGATCTCTGCTCAGCAAAAGTAACACATTCTTAAAAGTTTTGCGTAATGAACGCTTAAAGTAGTGTAAATAATTTATATCTGAAAGTGTAATACATTAATATTACTTTCTGTTGTATTTATTTTATGTTAAAATTGTAATATTCGCAAGCAACGCCGTTTCTTAAATTGTAATGGCGATTCAATGAAAAACATAGCGAAATGTTAACGATAGAGTCAAGTTGACAAATGCCTAGCTACTTTTGTAGCTCGAGCTTTATTAGAGCTTTGTAAGACCCGCCGTGTAGGGGCGCGATGCACGTATATACTTTATCCAACCACATTATGATTTACTGCAGTTTTTTTCATACATTTTTTTTTGGATCACTACATGTACAAATTAAGGGATATACATAAACAAAATACTCCACTTTGGAAGATTTAATCCGTTAGAGCTAATAAATTAATTAAAGATATTCCACTGTAAAATTAATTATGTACACCGTTCACTTAAAATAAGTAGTCAAATCATTTTCCAAGGTCTTCATTAACAGACAAAACCATAAGACACTTAAATTTTGACATTAACTATTTTTTTGCGACAAAAATAATAATCTTTGCAATCCGCTGAACACGCAATATCTGCTACAAAACTTTTCGCCTTCCCCACTAAAATACTCATCATAGAACCCGTGCTGCCATATATCTTGGAAGAGTGGATTTCAAAGAATATTAAAGCTAAGTATTGGTAGAATATTCCTGCTAAGTTGGTGTGGTGTTGTAGTTAGGAGAAGGGGGTGCCAGCTCAAGTGTCGTTCACGTCACTTGACCATTGTTCAAAATTACATGGTCCGTCTCCAAAAGCCCTCGTGTAGCTGAACAGTGCGACGTTAATATTCCCTCACTCACTCACTGCAAAAAATACAGTGCAGTAGTTATAATTAGTTTTATACTTAAAAATGCAATATCTGCATATTCAATTAAAATTACAGCGTTATAATTAACTACTAACCACAAAAAAATTGTGAAAGTTTGTCCAAATGATGTAGTGTGAAAGAGAAAGTTTATTTACTTTAAGTACCAGAAGCGATAAAAGTAGTTATTTTGAAAATAGATCAACTTCTTACTACCAAATGTGTGCATAATAAAATCATAAAAAAAAAAACATAAAATCATAAAAAAAAACATTAAAATAAAGATTATTCTGAGATTTATAACAAACAAAAAGAGTTTTTCCCTTCAAAACTTCTTAGTTTTATTTTGGACTGAAATAAAAAAAAATAGTGTTATTCATTATAAGCTATATTACTGATTTCATTAAAATCCATTTAGTTGTTTTTGCAAAGACCCAGGAATTAATTAGAAGCGATTCCCCAGCGTAAATCACGAAACAAAATGTAGTCTGGTAAGAGTTTTTCACAAACAAAAGATAGATATATACTTTGACGCAACTGGGCTTTAAAAGCATTGCGCCGTGCAGAATTGGTTTGAGAATTTTGTCCTTCGTAACCGGCGGCAGTACTTGACAAATAGGCCTCAGAGAAGCGGTTATATTTTGGACACTTTTTGGACAAATTTTTATAAATTATAGCCTATGGTATAATTACCTCCTTCAGACATCCATGCCATCAAGAGAAACCATAAGGGAGACGACTGATTCTGATGTATGACCCCCACATCATAGGCAGTGTCGATGGATTTTTGCCGACCTCGTAAAGTTTCATTAAAATCCATTTAGTTGTTTTTGGAGGCGCACCGGCCAGCGGTCTGAAAGTCGACCCACAAAGAGTGTGGGGAGCAATTTCTTGGGACACACGATCATCTTTAGTGGTCCTTCAAGGCACATTTATAAACGCCGATTGTGCTATATATTAGATAATGCTCGTCCACATACTGCGCGACTTTATTGAAATGCAGTAACAGAGATTTTTACACAGCTTTACAATTTGTTGATTCGAATATTTATCCCCCGAAAGCGCAATTATATACGTAACTTTCGAGCTATACATAAATTTTAGGCCATTTTAAAAATAAATCTTTTATTTTACATTCCAATCGAAAGACAATATTAATAGGCGATTATTCTGAAATTATCCAATTTTTATCTCAAAACGCAAACGAGAATATAAATTACAAAATCGTTTCCATTAAATGAGAACGACCTTCTGTATTACTACTCATGACAATTTAATATAATGCTGTCGGTATAGCGTACTCGGCTGTCCATAACGCTGAAGCGACGCTGACTGCTGTGTCGTAGGGCCTGGGTTTGAATCCCGGAGAAGGAATGAATGTTTATAAATGTATAGTGCCTTTGCGGCGAGGAATTACTCTATAGACGTCGAGTCGCAAGTCCTATCGCGAAGTAAGTGGAAGGGGAAGAGAGGTGGGAGGCCTCTGATCACCTCTAGGGTGTTCTCCCTCAAAATTGGGGTGGAAGTGAGCAAAGTCGTACTGTTACCTGTGTGGTGCTATGTACGGTTAACGACAGGCGTACATCTAGCTGCAATGAATTTCGTGGGTCTCGGTGTGACATCGTCAGACATGTGGCATTAGTAATAACAACATAAAATCATGCGTTTTTACGTTGAAGAAAAGATGCTCTATATTTAATCCCCTACCCTGTGCTGCATATTCGTTTTTTTTAAAATTTTTATTTTTAAATGCTTAAAGGAAATATTTTACATTAATAGTAGAGTATATTTTTAAGTTTTTAAATATTAAGGAGTACTTATACGTTCTGTGTAACCGGGCGAAATTACATCACTATTGGATCCTTTTTCTATTAGGAAAAGCTTGCTGTGAATTTATGTCCGGTTCTTAAATGTGTACAGTCAATTTAAATAATTAACGATCAATTTAGAAACGTACAAAGTGAGAAAGAGAGTATTAAGATCGCACTCTTCAACTACTCGAGGGCTTTTGGCGACGGAACCCGTAATTTTGAACCATGATCAAGTAAAGAGGACGACATCTGAGTTGGCTACCCACTTTTTTAACGTCCACACCCTACCAACGGCTGGGGGTATAAGCCTCGATATATTTAACATGCATCGGCCTCCTCTGCATGGCGGGTCTTCAGCGGTTCGATGCTCGAATTCATGATATGCCGGTTACGTGTGTCTGTTATCTTGACAACTAGGTTACCGCGGCCATTAGAAACTCCTCCCGTTGGTGTGGTGTGGTAGTTAGGAGAGGGGGGTGCCAGCTCAGGTGTCGTCCACGTCACTTGACCATGGTTCAAAATTACGTGGTCCGTCGCCAAAAGCCCTCGTGTAGCTGAACAGTGCGACGTTAATTTTCAATCAATCAATCAATCATTCAATCAATCAATCAATCAATCAATCAAAGCGGTCATTAGAAAAGTTAAGCAAATGAAAGCGCTGACTGCGGTGTTGTAGGGCCTGGTTTCGAATTCCGGAGAAGACAAGGATGTTTGTAAATGTATAGTGCCTTCGTGGCATGAGGCTACTCTAAATAGCCGTCGAGCCGAAAGTCCTCTCGTGAGGTTGGTGGAAAGGAAAGAGAGGTGGGAGGCCTTTGACCAACCCCAGGGCTCAAAATTGGGATGGACCCAAGCAAATCGTACTGTCACCTGCATGGTGCTCAAAGCTAAGGCTAACAGGCGTAAAACTCTAGCCCTTAGCCGCGATGAATTTCGTGGGCCTTGATCTGATGTTACTGACGGTCAGGTGGCATAAGTAACACCAAGCAAATGAAAAAGTAACGTGCACACAAACGATAAAAATAATTTTTATTCTAAACAATCGAAATATATCCTTTCTGGTAAAATATATTGATCCGTTTCGAAATCTGACCACTTCATTCAAGGTGAAAAATGAATGATATTTTATGCCTCATATATCACGGACTATATTAAATCAGAAAGAACTCTCTTTTATTAAAATAAAACTTCAATCATATTCATTGGATTTTATGAGTTCAAAAGCTCTCAATATGGACTATCCCTTCCCGTCCATTAAATTCTTTTCCCGGTCTGGAGAGGAAGGGGTATTCCCCGAATATAATCCCACTCGACAGTACCCATCAAAAAGATCCTTTCTCGAATAATATTTCCATTCCCGTTTCCTCGCTGGGCTCGGTATCACGCGACGTTTCAACGAACACAATACAGCCGAATCCGTAAAGCGATCCAGTGTATTTACAAACAGGAAAAAATAAATAATTCCCCCATATTCTATATTTTTCCGCTTCCATTCTTGAAATCGTCTCATTTTTCGCGGCCCATTGCCTCTTTTCTTATTAAAAAAAAAGGGTATTCCAAATTTGGAGTTTTCTCGTTTCGAGGGATGATTTGGATTGGTGGAATCGGATACAAACGATTTGCTGCCGCTTGTGGCTTAATGGCCGTTGGGGCGAAGTGAACGGTGTTCATCGAAAGTGTCTAATTAAAAAAGATAAAGTTCTAATAACGGTTTTGAAATGAGTTGAGGGAAGGATTAAGTGTTAAAGCATCACTTTCAGATTGTTTATGGCATGAGTCAGCTAATTTTAACATAATGGTAAGCGATTTTAATACTATTTTGCATTAGAATTATTTTTAATAAAAATTTGTTTAATATACTTCCATGAATATTTTAAAAGAATGTATTTATATCGATAAATTGTAATATATATTACATTTTTATACAAATTTAAATCAGTGTTTCCTAATTAGGGCCCTTATTCTTTGAGGGAATATTTGAGGAATAATTGTTATTTTGAGGGTTCATAATATGAATTAAGGAGTTAATGATCGCCACACTCGCAGAAGCTACATTAGGGTTGTTAGCGACATACTTCCTCGTTTTAAGGTAACTGACTGCGTTCGGAAACGGGATTTTACGAAAGCGTATAAACAATTTTTTTTCTAATATTTAATGTTACTTAGATTAGAATACACTTATAAAACTGTTTTAAGAATATTATTACAATAAAAAAATTATTTAAATGCAATATTTTGGTAAGAAATGAACTTGGAATTAACTTTTTTTTCAAAACATTCTCCTTTTATGAAAAATGCTTTTAAAATAATATTTTGTTTATGTGTAGCTAAGACTTCTCCAGAGGACATGAACTACGACTTTTGAAAAATTCACATTATTTTCAGAGTTACTACCAATTGAAATAATGTGAATCTTTCAAAAGTCGTAATAATTAGTGTTATAATTATCAGTGTTTTTCTGTTAAAATTTCTCCACTCTGATGTATTAAAATATGGATAAATCCACGCCTATGCTATATATTTTTCAAATCCTAGTTCAGGCTCTGTGCAGAGGACTGAGCTATATATAGGTAAAATATTATTATCACTGAAGTATTTTCCATAAAAAAAATATTTGGAAAATAAATAATTCTACGTTCAATTTTTGCCAAAATATTTCATTTAAATCACTTTTAATTGTGATAATATTCTTAACACAATCTCACACGTGTATTATAATCTAAGTGACCCTAAATATTAAAAAAATATTCGTTTGTACGCATTTGAAAAATCACGGTTCCGAACGTTGTCGGATACCTCAATATAATTAAATCTCAGGGGGATTCAAAAAGAAGTACACAGTTTCAATGCACTATACATCAAGAAGAATCTAAAATTCTATATGTCACCTGTAACAGAATTGTACGGGATTATTTTGAGTTTTCTTAGAGACAGTCACGAGTGTGTTCTATGTGTTCACACTTAGTCATATGACACACATCGAGCTGGTAATCCATAACCGACCAAACGTGCATTAGATTATGAAGTCCATCAATAGCTGCTGTGATACATTGTTTCGGCTTCGTCTAAGACTTTTACGTTTCCCCAAACAGCCCTAAGTTTTAAATTTTTGAAGGGATAACTTCTTTAGGCGCGTTTTGCTGGAGATTGAACTTGAATAATGCGTTTTAAAAAGCCAAGAATTGTTACGCTCGAGTTTGTAACGCTCGTAACAATGGTAACAATATTACTCGTAACAATGCTAGTGAATTATTTAGATTTAATGAGTCATGTATCGGAGAAATTTGCGTAACAAAATGTAGAGCAGAAAATGGACTAATAGTTCGAATGGTTACTATTTATATTTCACCAAATCAAAGTGTAGAGTAAATTATCGAATTCCTTCACAAAAATTTAGTTGCTTATACTGTGTGAAGCCTGATCAACTCTTCTGAACAAATTGCATGTTATTTTAAGTGGGGATTTTAATGTAAATTTTTACAAAAAGCGAATCAAAGCCTTTAATAAATTTTTAAGACCAAAATTCAATTTAATTTTGTCAAATTATCCAAATGAAGGCACGAGACAAAGTAAGGAACAACGCTTGACTGAGTGTTTTTAGATATTTAAATAATTTTGAATCTTAAGTATTTATAACCTATTTCAGCTACTATAAACCTATTGTTTCCTTCTTAGAATACAATTAATTCACAAATATGATTGTATATTTTGCAGAAAATGTTACTTTATGTAAGTACAGACATATGAATATATAATTTTATTTGACATTACTAATATCTTCTTATTTTTTATCCATCGAACTAATCCCTGAAATAACATTAACAAAATTTGAAGTTATCACTTCTGTCGTGGGATAATAAAAGCACATACTCTTTTTTTATACCATTGTTAGACAGATTTTCAAGTGGGAGGTTTTTTTCCCGAACCGTGATCGAAAATACTGTTGCACAGTAGTTACAGATTCCTTTTTGCTAAATTCATGAACACAAAAAGTTTTCTTTACTGAAGACACTGCCGTCTTGAGTGACTAGTAACATGACATATCCACTATTGTTTCTGTCACTTACGTCAAGGGCTAGACACAAACTTTAATTAAGAGTAAATCGAGCTTACGGTTCAGTGAGACTGTTCAGTTGACTGTTACTGTTTTGAAGCTTCTGCAAAGTGTATATTTCTTCATGAATCACGTTGATTTTATTTTGATTTATGTCGTACTCTGAAGCAACAGGAGGGTCGTTGGCGACCACCCTCGTGTACTTCAAACTCAGTCAAGTGACGAGGATGACTCTTGAGCTGACATCCCACTCCTCAAACTTCCTCACCATCCCAACGTGAGGACTTTGAGGCTGGACAAAATTTACGCACTGAATCAGCCCCTCTACACGTCGAATTTTAGTAAGACCAGGATTTGAGCAAATGACCTGACAGGAACTCACCGGCTGCGAGTTCGTTACCTTGACTCCTCGGCTACTGGGGCCTAAAGAATTGATGATGAAATGTAATTATTAAAATAATTTAACAGGAATAATCAAATAGGCGTAATATTATAGAAGTGTCTAGAAATTCCTCGTGTAAGATATATTTGTATTTTCTGATACCTTATTCAGTTAGCGGGAGGGAGAGGGGAGGGGGATACTCTTTGAAAATTCAACAAATCCAAAAAGTCTCAGTCAGAAGTAGACTTTTCATTATACAGCGAGTAATCTGTGTTGTTGTAGTATATAATGTTTTGTTTGTGTTATTGCTCTAGTTTTTAATAAGTATCTACAAGAAGTGGCAGCTTCAAGTAGTAGTAGTAGTAATTATAAGTAGTGGAGTGAGCAGAATGCAGCTGAACTTCCTCTAAGAAGTAAAATATTAAAAGAAAATATCCATTTCATCCCATTTTTTAATTTTGTTTAATTTTTAAAACTTATTATTTTACACATTTTCTCTTTTTCAATTCCTATTATTAGCTCACATACTCTATTTATTTATTTCCACTGGTGTGCAAAACTTAAGCAACAGGTGGGTTTATTGCCATAATTTCATGAAAAATCATCTGAGAGACATGAAATTCAGAAGTGAGGGAGAGTATTATGTACGTAAAGGATGACGAAAGCATCGGCGCTGAAAAAGGAATACAATGCATACGGTATGGAATCAAACAAAAACAAGCTTTATTGAACGCATAGTATCGTGACTCATGATGGTCTATCCAACAGGAAGAACAACAAGCAGATGTTCCTTAATATGGTATATGCCCTCCCCTCACTCTAATGGTTGCTTCGCACCGTCTCCGCATACTCAGAACCAGCTGGTGCAACATTTCTTGCGGTAGGAGTACCCATTCTTCAATCAGCATCTGTTTGAGTTGTGTGTTCTCCGGATGATGTAAGCGTGCTGTAATACGTCTCCCCAAGGCATACCACACATGTTCGATGGGATTTAAATCTGGGGAGTACACTGGCCAATCCATTCGAGTGATATCTTCACTTTCCAGCAGCTCCTCAACAGCAAGAGTCCGATGTGGCCGTGAATTGTCATCCATAAAAATGAAGTCTGGGCCAATGGCACCTCGGAACAGACGCACATGGGGAAGAAGTACCTCCTCGCAATAGCGATCCCCGATTACAGACCCTCTATCGAAAATGTGGACCTCAGTTCACCCGTTCAGCATAATGCCTCCCCAGATAAGAACTCCAGGACCACCGTAATGGTGTCTTTCCTTGATGTTACTGGTTTAAAACCGTGTCCCGATCTCTCTCCAAATCAAAACACGTTGAGAATCGCTTCTGGTACTGAACTGAAACTTATCCGTAAAGAGGACACGACTCCATTGATCAGTTGTCCAGTTTTTGTACTCTCTGCTCCACTGTAAACGGTGGCGTCAGTGGTCAACTTTCAACGGGAAGCAGCGTTCAGGACGGCGGGTGAATAGGCCTCCTTTGTGAAGGCGTCTGGCCACAGTAAACCGTGACACTTGTCGCCCCGTTGCTGTAGAGAGTTGCTGAGCAATGACGCTTGCTGACTGCCGTCGGCCTCTTTTAGCCTGCAGGATGATATATCGGTCATCCCCTGCAGTTGTCGTCCTCGGGTGGCCACCACCATCCTTTCTAACAGCTGTACCTGTGGTTTGGAACGCTTTCCAAGCGCGGGAAACGACACTTTTGTTGATTCCGAACTCTGCAGCTACACTGGTGATGGTACGCCCCTCCTCCAGCTTTCCGATCATTCTTCCACGTGTGAAGTCGTCCAGGTGATTTCTTCTAGCCATATTTCACGAACTGACTCACTGGCACTTGCAACGAATATGTTGAATTGCGTCTCTGTCCTTCATTTTATTCTACTGTTGAGCAGCGCGCGCCGACATCACGCGTTTTGCGTACGCTCACGTCGCTTCTGACGTTTGGTTCCTGATATTTGCATACGCATGACGTTTCTACTGACTTACTTGTTCACTGAACTAATCTCCAGACCTCCTTTTCTGCAATTTCATGTCTATCTCTGCTAAATTTTTACATTGTTGCTTAAGTTTTGCACACACCAGTGTATTTATCTTGGTGGAATTTTCAATCGTTAATAAAATACATTTTAAAGCGCTCCATTGAGCTGAAATTTTATATAGATAATTATTTTGGATGACAGTACAATAAGTTAACTATAATTAATAAAAATTAATTGATCAAAACTAATTATTTTAAGAATTACAAATATAACCCCGTTGGCGACTTGTGTCAAAACTTGAAAAGATTTTTTCCCCTCACGTTTTAAAGCATTCAGTTGAACAGAAATTTTATAGACACGATTGTTTTGGATGACAATACGATACTTTAATGACAATGAATAAAAATTTAATCACCACTTAATGTTGTGATTTTGTCATATGTACATACATATTTATATTAATTGTAACTATTTAATAAAAAGTAGCTAAAATAAAATTTTTCTTTGTTCTAAGGTTCTAAGTAGTTTTCTAAGTAGTAAGTAGTAAGTAGTAGTAAGTAGTTTTCTAAGTTCTAAGAAGTAAGTTTTCTTTCTTCTAAGTAGGAATCGATTTAAATTCTTTTTATATTACTTGTTTATTCTACTTCTGATTGCTTAAGTTGAAAGTCAACCCTGTGATTTCCCTGCTGTCCTTTATTTTGATGAGTTGAAAAGTTCTATTGATTTTTGTTATTTTGTTAATATGAATCTGAGTTTAAAATGTTTTAATTGTCTTTAAAATATTTAAAGATAGTGTATAAATAATAACTAAAAAAAAGTAAAGTTACACGCGACAGTGGCATTCCTCAAGCTACACGGCTCCCTGGGTGGTTTTAAATGTGTAACAGCGATCGCCGTTATTCAGCTCCTGCAAGAGTTGTCTTCTTCATAGACTCACAAGCTGCAATTTTAGTTTTAAGCAGTAATACTCCAGCCGACTGCCTTAACACAATTCAGCAATTCAGTGCCGAACTAAAATTTTAGAGCTCATCTCATATGGCCGAACTGCGGCTTTACAGTGGGTCCCAAGTGAAGTTGGGATCCCCAGCAATGAAAGAGCCGACCAAAAAAGCCAAGCTGGGAGCCGAGTCGACTCAACCGAAAGTTCCCTTGACCCCCCCCAGAAGAGCGAAGAGCTTCATCTCCACACACAAATTGACACCACACACCATTGACAAACATACTGCCATGACCCAAAAAACGAAGTGTCTTGGAAAGCCATGGGAAACTCTGACCACTATGGGACCGATCCCGAGGCACCTAGAGAGAGCCGAGGCTGTTGCTCGCTTTCGCCTAACCACCGGACATGACTTTTTGGGAGTATACCTCCACTGGCTTGGCGTGGCTGCGAATGAGGCCTGCCCACTCTGCGGTCATGCCAGAATGGATGGGGACCTCTTGCTCCAATGCACTGGACTCGTTGAATACCCGGCTGATGACATCGTCTGTCGGTACTGGGAGGCTTGGCGTCAAATGGTCACGAAGCCAAGCACGGGAGTTGGATAAATAAATAATAACTATATTAATTGAAATAGCTGAACTGTGGAATTCCCACCAACACACTTTTTGAGAAAAAGCGGAAAAGGCCTCTTCAATTATGTTCAGAACTGTATATATATATATGAGTGTGTGAGAAAAGAAGAGAATGCATGTGTGAGAGAATGTGAGAGTATGTAAAAGAATGAGAAAGAGTGTGAGAGAAAGTGTGAGAATGAGAAAGGATGTGAAAGAATGTGTAAAGGAATGAGAGAGTGATAGAGTGATAGAGTGTGATAGAGTGTGATAGAGTGTGGTAGAATGATAGAGTGTGATAGAGTGTGAGAGAGTGATAGAGCGTAAGAGAGTGATAGAGCGTAATAGTGATAGAGTGTGAGAGAATGTAAATGAATGAATGAGAGAGAGAGAGAGAGCGTGAGTGAATGTGAGAGATGGAGTTAGCATGAGACAGATAGAGAAAGAGTGTGTGAAGACCCCTCTGGGTCTCACCCTGGACACCAAGATTAATTTGAGGCAAAGAATCACTAAGAGCCATTTTGTATAATAACTTGTATTTATTATATCAATTCTAAAAAAAACTCTAATAACATATAATATTACTACACTGGTGTGCAAAAATTAAGGACGAGACGGTTTTTCAATATAACTTTGTACAAAAGCTTTCTAAATCAACACATTTAATACCGTAAGATCCCCAATACGTAAGGACATGTGTAATGTAAGCAACACTTACTAAAAGAGAAATCAGAGGGATAAAAAGAAGGTTTATTGAAAAAGTAGCATGGAGCGCAATGCGACTGAAGGCCGAAACATCCCTGTGATGGGTGTCCAGCAAGAAACATCCGGTCTTTAGTAGGGGATATGATTTCCCCTGACTGCTAGGCAGGTTTCACAACGTCTGCCCATGCTGAGAATGAGGGTGTCAATGAGTTGTTGAGGCATTGCTGCCCATTCGTCTTGCAGCGCCAATCGAAGCTCCCGAATCGTTACTGGTGGTAAGGTACGAGCTGCCAAGCGTCTGCCTAGAAAACCCATACATGCTCGATGGGATTGAGATCTGGAGATCGTGCCGGCCAATCCATACGTTCAATATCCTCACTCTCTAAGAGCTGTTCGGCAGCTACTGTGCGATGACATGGTGCATTGTCGTCCATGAAAAGGAACTGCAGACCCATAGCGCCTCTAAAAAGACGCACATGTGGAAGAAGAATCTCGTTACAATAACGGGTCCCGTTGACTGAACCTGCGTCGAAGATGTGAAGGTCTGTACGACTACCAAGCATGATGCCTCCCCAAACGAGAACACCGCGACCTCCATACCTGTCCCTTTCAACGATGTTCGAGGGATGATTGCGGCTTCTCCGCTCTCTCCAGATGAGTATGCGATGAGAATCGCTACTCAAACTGAATCTGCTCATCTGTAAAGAGTACTCGTCCCCATTCATTGTCTCTCCAATTCCGGTGTTCCCGGCACCACAGAGAACGCCTTCTCCGATGGGCAGGCGTTAAAGGTACACACCGTACAGGGCATCGTGCAAACAGACCACCACCGTGCAGTCTTCTGGCCACGGTAAAACGCGATATCGGTCGTCCAGTCGCCTGTGTCGTGTGTGTAGCGATTTCTCCCGCTGTCTGCCGCCTGTTTCTTCTGGCCTGTAAGACAATGTACCGGTCATCTGCGGGTGTGGTTCCTCGAGGACGACCACTACTGAACCCCCGGATAGCTGTTCCTGTAGTTTGAAATTGTCTCCAAAGTCGTGAAACGATGCTGTGAGCAATTCCGAACTCTGCAGCCACACTTGTCACACTGCGGCCTTCCTCCAACTTCCCAATGATTCGACCTCGGGTAAAGCATCCAGATGTCGTCTAACAGATTGATTATTCGCCATTTCTCGCTGAGGCAGCAACTCGGTGTGATTTTAACTGCTATACGGCGTGCAATCTCTTTGCCAGAAATACTGATCTTACACCGACAACATGCTTTATACTACTCAGACACTCCCCCATTACGTCTACCTGCATATCTGCGCATGTGCTACCGTACATCACCTTACTTAATCTCCTGATTGGTCTTTCTGTCCGCTCTGCCTCTTCGTTCAGCTGATATACTAATTTTTCGACTTCGTCTTTAATTTTTGCACACCAGTGTATGTTACGTCACATAAAAGGGATTTACCTTTTATATTAAATTAAATTACGAATTATGAAATTAATTAATAATTTTGCTCAAGATCCAGTAAGGTTTACCGAAATAGGAGGTCCGAGAAATACACGTACTCGAATTATTAGCTTTCATTAACTTTAACTAATCTTACTAAATTAACGCGCGCTTATTTTAAGCATACACAAATTATATTTACCGCTGGCTATATCAGCTTTCTTGTTCTTCCGTAGAATAGCAGCAATAAGTCTTCACTAACGTAATCTCCTGGAATCCTCTAAATTTGAGGTTACTGTTGCTGGCTCAATCGCCTTCATCCCTGGTAGCTTACAACGCTCGACTTAAATACACTATCTACTTTGCATATCCCGTTCACCTTTTTGGAGTTCATTGGAAATATACGTGAATTTATTATCCCCAAAAAGACGCCTAAGAATATTAGTGGAAAGGTTCCATACAGATTCGTCACAAGTGTGTAAGAGACGGATAGAGTGGGTGTCGAGAGAACTATCGATTTAAGAAAGAAGACATGCTTCATTAACCGTCATGTAAATTTAGAATAACGTATATTCAAACCAAACAAAAATATCTAAATAGAAACCATTTCAAACATTAAAATGATTTGAAGATAAAATACAATAATTTTAGTATATTTCAAGAATATCAAGAATATTTACTACATTGTTAGGAAGAGCAAAAATGGACTGTACAAAAACAATACGGAAATATACCAGCCTTCTAACGATTTCCCGCATGATTTTATTACCTTTGATAACTATCTATTAAAAGATTTATCTCTTCTGTAGAATTTTTAGATTTAAAACGGTGTTCCAGTTGTCTTTTTGAAATAAATGAAACCGATTTAGGTTTAAAGTTTGGCATCTAAATAATTAAATCGTGACAATAAAAAGAAGATAAAACTAGTTTGAGAATATCCTTGAAAGAGCTATTTCAAAGATCTGATAAGAAAACCTATCGTGGTGTATGACTAAAGCGTTGAATAATAATAACAAAGATGTGCACCGTGTAACTATTATCTGCATTGAGAAATGCATAGTGAAAGATAACAGGACTGGTTTAAATGATGAGAAAATCAAATCGATCGAAGGCATTTGAGTAATGTCTGGGCGTTGTTTTGAAATTCCAAAAGTAAAGAGAAGGCTGTATTTATTAAAGTGTTCTATTTGCTTCAACAATTTTTTAAAAAGGAAAAGGAAAGACAATATGGCTTATGACTTACACTTTTGATAAAAGTTAAAGATTTCGAACAAAAATTATTAAAAAATATTGCTTTTCTTCTTATAGCACATAGGAGATCACATAAGAAAATGCATTATAAGAAGGAAAGCAATTTTGAAAACATAAAGTTAAAAATTGAAATCAATTTTTTAACTTTATGTTTACGAAATTTTGGGAAAGTTCTTGAACTCATATTTACTCTTTTTAGATATATCCTTTTGCTACTATTACTAGTTATATAATATTCATTCAAATTGGTTTTATTGATAGATAACGATATGTTCATTTAGGCCTAAGTGTTTTTCACAAAAACATGGTTAATTTTCTTCAATTTTTTCTGCACTATTATGTTCTTGCACTCTTTTTGTTGCACTATTTCTGTTGAAGGCAGAAAACGTTTATATAAACCAAGTTTAACTCTTTATCATTGCCCTAAGTTAGTGCAGCATTAGAAAACAAAATATTCTCCACTTTGGTCAGTTTTATTTCCCATATTGGTTTCTAATCATTGGTTCTCAATTTCAGAATCTAAGTTTCCTCCAGTTTGTGGAATATTTGATCAATCCATCATTTTCGTTTTATTATATATATATATATATATATATATATATATATATATTATATATATATATATATATATATGTTATTACTGTAGTTACGGCGTATATGTTACGGCATGGCCGGTGGTGAGTGATTCCTGTATGTTGATGCATTTTCTATGATGGGATTGACGAGGCAGTCTTGTAAATTAGTAAATCCAATTTACTGAATATCTTGAAACACTTAGGCATATTAATTACATTGAGCATGGACGACACAACACAGACAAAGAAACTACAACACACAACACAAAGCAGCCGGCTAAATGACTACAGAGAAACGAGCAAAGAGAGACTGGATTTCCAGAGACATCGGTTTTTATACGCAACGGTGAAGACTGCGGGACATTTTTGTAATAAGAGCTCTGATTGGTTACAATGGGCGGGAAAGGGATTTATGATGTAATAATATTGGTCGATTATGATTAAGATCAGGGTGTTAGTTTCGAACCAAATAATTCAAAGATTATTTGAATATTATTAAAAAGAGTTAATTAAAAGAATGATAGGGGGAATTATCCCCCCCACACACCATCCGCCTATTTATCAGAATGCATAACTCCACAAAATATCGAAATAAGACTTTTAATGCTATCTCGTGGAGTATTTTGAAGCTCTTCCATTGATTTCTTCTTATGTCCTACAAAAATATCGCTAATTCATAATTGTATTGAAATAATTCCCGTGCATAGTAAAAATAAATAGTTTTTACTTGCTCCTGTAAAGTTCATCCAAAAGGAGTAACGCATTCTGATAATTAGGTCGTCCATATATATATATATTTTGTTCATCTATCTGTTTTTAAAGTCTGTGTAAAATCTAATCACGGTTTGATTTATTGAAATTTAGGTAACAGAGATCCATAATTCGTAAAATCATACATTTATGTGTGCTTCAACAATTTGTCTGTGGAAACAATGATTTTCCAATGACTTTCATTATTAGTATAATGCATGCATGAAAGTTTTTCCCCATATGGAAATGTTTCATAAAACTAATTAATTCAGCATATTTATAATGGAAGTAAATTTTAAAATGACAGTTTTTATGTCGGAAATCTTAAACATATTTTCGCCAAATTAATGAAAAGCAGAGTGATTCATTTAACTAAATTTAAAATAGCAATTATTTAAAAAGTTTATGAATTATTTACGAGTTTTGAGGAGATGTGACGTTATACTCGATATGTTTGCAAAAGATAATTTTTTTACCGCCTATTAAGAAGAGTCTTACAAATTTGCCTTTTAGCTTTTACACACTTTTTAAATCTTCGTCAAAACATAAAAAGCGATGACTTAATGTTATTTTGATTGAAAGAGAAAAAAGATATTTAAATATTCAAACATTTTGTTCTTGGTGGTTAATTAAAAATGTAATTTAATTATTTTGAGAAAATTGGGTTACTTAGCTTCTATTCCGTTAATTAATTAAATTACAAAACATAACTCCATTTTATTTGACCTAACAAATCACACCTCCTCTGATTTGATAGATTTGAGATTAAATATTTATCAAAAACTGTCTTTTTAAAGAAATACTTCATGTGATTACAGTCGGCTCTCGCTATTTCAAACCTTCGATTATACGAAGCTCTCGCCAATTCGAAGTATATGCTCAGCCCCTAGAAAAACTCTAGATATTTCGAACCAAGACAATACGTTTTGGTACACTCAATATTTCGAAGTAAAATCTGTAGCTGGTCAGACTATAACACTCGATAATTCGGAGTTATCTCATATAACTCTCGACAGTTCGAATACTCACTATCATGTTCAGTCCTGTAGCAAACAAGTTGGAGGTTATATATTGTTGTTGTTTCCAATCCCCTTGGAGCAGGAAAGCCTACACCAAGTCCATTTGACCATTCCGCGTAATAGTCTCACACACTAGGCCTTGTTCCTCATATAACTGTCGCAGGGAAATGCCTCAGCAGTCCAGAAGAGGTTATATGTCTTGTGTTGTATTGTCTCTGTGTGTCTTCCCTGCAACGAAGGCACTTTGAGGACCATCTTTCTGCCATCCCTTCTCTGTGTTTCTCGGTTCCTCAGGCAAAAAGCTACTTTTATTGCTTTCCTTCTTTTAGTGGACAATAGACCGGTTACACCTGTTGTCAACCGTCCATATCCTTAGTTTAAAAAGTTGCCTTGCTACACATGTGTTCAGAAAGGATGGTCTGCTATTATACGAAGAAGAGTTGCGGAAGGAATTGTGTATTTTACGTCAGAGTGACATGACGATTTATGACTCATCTATGTGACTTATAGCATGTGGAACCAAATAGGGCATGGGCCGGATTGGGCACTGTCTTGAGGAACCAATGGTGTTGGAGACAGTGGAGTGCGAAACGATTTTATTTCCAATAAGGAATGGAAGACATTTTCATGGGACGTGAAAGAGTCTTGTTCGAGAGGTTAAGAAAGAATTCTTTCCTACTCTCTTGATAATTCAAACACTTGAAAATTCGAAGTTTTTCACTGGTCCCTCAAACTTCGAATTATCGAGAATCGGCTACATTTAGTTTCTTATTCTATTTTGTACTAACCCAGAGGAGGACAAATAGCAGCCCCCAAACAGTTTTTTACGGCCCTCTAACCGAGTCAGAAAACCAAATATTATAGATTGGAAATGTTCTCTATTCGGTTCGACATATTCAGAGTGTTTCCGATTTCCAACGACAAATTCAGAGAGGTGGTATTAAGTAGCATAGAGACAATAAATCACCATAGAAAGGGTTGCAAAACATGTTTAGTCGGAGTAATTCTGAAAGCTGTCATGCAGGGTGTGATGTCGAGAGGAATGAGAAGGGACAGTAGGAGGTAAGGAATACATTTGTTAGACGTAAAGCCTGTTTACAATGTTAGCAATGCATCCCAACTCCATGTCAGAGATGCAACAGCAAGATATTGTCACAGGAATTGCTCGAAGTTGCGGCCACGTAGGTCGTAGCACAGCCGACACCGATGTAAGAAAGACTATTGGATGCCTACAAACAAATCCGGTGTGCTGGCGATGTTAGCTGAAGCGACGATAATCCATGCAGTGAGGTCCTCCACTGTAGCTAACGGCTTGTCATACAACAAGCGATTTCAGGTGGTCCCAGAAGAAGAAATTCAAGGGATTGAGGCCCAGGGAGTGTGGAGGTCAAGAAGCAGATCAGCTGCGTCCAATCCACCTCCCCGGATATGTAGTTGGTAACGCACCGGAATCGAAAAATGTGCTGGTGCTCAATTATGCAAGAACTACACGTTCTGGTGCGCAACGGCCTGTACTCTCTGCAGCAACTCTGGGAGAAGTGAGAAATTTGCATACATGCCCTACTGCGGCCATCTCCCTGCATTCGTTTATCCACTCCCCTCGCCTGGCCATCCTCCTCCAAACGGCTACAATTATCGCGATTTTCACCGACGAACCATGGTTTGTGACACCATGTTCTATGATTATTTGTCGTCCCCATGCTGCTAGTTCTCACCTCTCAGAATTTGTCGGTCTAATTCGGCAACACTCTTGCATGAAGATCAACGCGATTAGGTATCCGACTAGGTTCGAAGATAAATTTTTCAAAAATTGATTTTCTGAATAGTTTTATTATTTTAAAGAACATAAATAGGCTTGAAAAGTCATAACTATTAAATAACCGTTGTTGTTGTGGCTAATGCCACCTGTCTGACGTAGTCAGAACGAGGCCCACGAAATTCATCGTGGCATGGGCAAGAGGTACGCCTGTCGTTGGCCTTGAGCACCATACAGGTGACAGTGCGATTTAAGCTCGGTGAAACTCCCCGAAGGGACGATAGATGGCGACACGACCTCTATCTCCACCTCCACAATTTCTGCAAGTGAACTGAAGGGGAGGGAGAAATATTCTCCAGTTCCTGCGCTCGTGAATAAGCCCACAAGACTACGGACCCACTGATTTAACGAGCACGTACTCCGTGTGCACTCGGAGGGTATTTGGTGACATCGAGCATCGAACCCAGGCCTTCCGGTCTGGAGTCCGATGCTCTAACCACTAGGCTACCCACGGCCTATTAAATAACTAACATGTATCGCTTTTTTTTTGAAAAAAAAATTATTTTGGGGAAAATTTAGCAAATTTTTTAAAGTTAAAAACGTGATAAATAAAAATAAATTGAACGTTATGCAATTTTAGCGTCATTGATATACTTCTTGATCCCTCTGAAGTGTCACAAACCGCAGGATAAAAAATAGTTTTAGAAATAAATATTTTATTAGCATTTAAATTTGATGGTCATGATTTTTCGTCAAAATCACTGCATGTTCTAAGATAAAAATGGCTGTAAAATGTGATTAAATGTAGCTGTCTTAAAAACCTGCGGTTTGTTACACTCTGAAGGCCCATAGCATACATCTTATAAATTTCATTGCATTTGATTGGATTATTTAGAAGATATCCCGTTTTTCGTGCACAAATTATCATGAAAAGTTCATTCTTCAAAAAACTAATTAAAAAATATTTTTATTAGTTAGATAAAGTAAAAATGCTATAAAAAGAACATAAAAAACTCTCTAGTTTTATGGTATTAGTCATTCTTCCTCAATAATTAATTTCTTTTTCCCTAATGAACCAAGCAACACCAAACATCAAGCACCTAAAAAACACTTTTTCAACCTAATCGGTTACCTTAAATATTGATGGAAGTTGGCTGACATTAGCTTGTAGGTTTTGAGGAGAATTTCGTCAAACCATCTTACTCGTGAATTCAGAAAGAAAAAAAAAATTAGAATAGCGTGGTAGGGTATATACAGTTGACAAAATGATTATTTGTACACAACTTTTTTCTTCGTTTTTGATGAAATAAATATCCATATTTTAGTTGCGAACTAATAATGCATTTCTTTAATGCGTCTAATTGTTATATGCAAATTATTTTTCTTTTTAATTGTAAAAGTTAATTGTAATCTTGAAAAGTGTGAAAAATCGTTGCAAAAAGAGTATTTGTACAGAATTCTTTTAGTGTAAGTATGACAAAAGTTTTGATTGAACTTTTTAG
Source organism: Trichonephila clavipes (assembly GCA_019973935.1). Taxonomy (NCBI): domain Eukaryota; kingdom Metazoa; phylum Arthropoda; class Arachnida; order Araneae; family Nephilidae; genus Trichonephila; species Trichonephila clavipes. Next base: position 117,940 of record BMAU01018320.1, on the reverse strand, counting down.
ATTCAACTTAGTTTTTCATTTGTTTTTCTTAGTTTATAAATAATATTTAAATAGTTTCAGATTATATGTAAATTTACAGATATAATTTTGAAAATGGCTCCTAAAGCCAAAGAAATTTCTTTAGATATGAGGAAACATATTACAGAGCTCCATAAAGAGGGAAAATATTTCCGGGAAATAAGGAAAAATTTTAAAACTGTGTGTGTGTGTGTGTGTGTGTCATTTTCATTCGTTGGTTACATCGTAAAAAAGTATTTAGAAACCGTCAGTGTTGAAAATAAGCCCAGACCTGGTGGTCCGAGTAAATTGACTTCAAGAGTTAAACGAATGATTGTAAGGTCAGCAACAAATAAACCAATGACATCAGCTCAAAATATTGCCAATGAACTTCTGTCATCATATAACGTTTCAGTGTCTGCTCAAACAGTCAGAAATGTACTGCACAGCGCTGGTCTGAAAGCCAGAACTCCCAGAAAGAAGCCTTATATTAGTGAAGTAAACAGGAAAAGACGTCTAGAGTTTGCCATGAAGTACAAAAATAAGCCAATGGATTTTTGGAAAAAGGTTATTTTTTCTGAGAGAGCAAGTTTGAGATTTTTACACCTCCAAGTATTCGAAAAATTTGGAGAAAAAATAAAACAGCTCTTGAACCTAAAAATGTATTTCCCACTTTAAAACACGATGGCGGAAATGTTATGGTATTGGGATGTGTAGCTCATAATGGAGCGGGTAACTTACCATTTATTGACGATAAAATGAATGCTTTAGCTTATATCGATGTGTTGCGCCATAATTTGTTAGATAGTGCTAAGAAATTGAGCATGGAGAACACTTTTATATTCCAACAAGACAATGACCCGAAGCACACCGCTATAGTTACTAAGATCTGGTTACTTTATCATGCTCCAAGGTGACTTGAAACACCTTCACAACCTCCAGATCTTAATCCTATAGAAAATTTATGGAGGCATTTGGACACTGAAGTTCGGAAAAAATGTAACAAGTAAAAAGAACTTAAAAGAAAAACTTCAAGAAGTTTGGAGCTCCATTGACTCCGAAATCACAAAGAAATTAATTGAATCAATGCCAAAGCGTCTTGAAGCAGTTATAAAAGCCAATGGACTGTTTACAAAATATTGAAATTTCATTACATTGTTGCATATGTTTTGTTAATGTTTACTAAGCAAGTGTACAAATAATCTTTTGTGTATAATTTTTTTAAAAAAGATTCACGTATTTGAAATAAATGCTTATTTTATTTTTTATTGTGAAATCATCTTATTTTTTAAAACAATTTAAATGTACCTCAATAACTTTTAGTTATATTACTTAATTTATTTTTGAAGAACATACAAAATTTTAAGTGTACAAATAAACATTTTGCCAACTGTATATGTTTCATTAAACCTATTCTAAAGTTAAATGTGCTTGAAATTATAGATATGAAATTAGCATAGTAAATAAATTGAAAATAAAACTGACATTTTTGTACTTAACATGTTTGTTGATTTTTTTTATGGTACAATGTATACCTTTTCTGAGATGCAAATATAGCTAATGAATGCAATCATTTTAAGAAGGTGCGGCCATACGGTAATATGGTACTCGAGCCAAAGCAATTGTCCACCCCTGTACTAATCGTATTCGATATTAGAGCATACATGAATTCATTTTCTTATAAAATCAAAAGTAGAAAGCATGGCTGGATTAATCCACCATTTTGAGGCCATAGAAATTTTTCCTTAGTGGGCTCTTCCCACATCCACTAGAAAGAGATAAATAAAACAAACTAAATAATGCAAGAAACTAAAACAAGTATCTTACATTTTAAAGGAAAAACCTGTAACCGTACAAAAATCATATTTTTGTTTATTATACAGAGCGTCTACAAATTAGTTGGGCAATTTCGTAAGCTAAGGAACTTTCGAAATATTAAGTGAAATCAACCCGTTTAAAGTCAAACTATAGAAATATATCCTAAGTTTATTCATAGAGAGCCATAATATAAGAATTAGTGCCATAATATAAAAATTTGGGGGTTATAAAATCTTCCAACAACATGAAAGAATAGCCACAAGCTAAACGTGTTTGATGCAGAGAGTTCCTCGTATTTGCTGGGCCTATTTTTCTTCGATGAAAAGACTGTTACAGGAATTATATACTTGAACATGCTACAGATTTCCCTTATTCCAATCATCAAAGAAAAATGCCGGGAGTTTATACACAGTTTGACCTCTATTTAATGAAGTCACTAAATACCGAAAAAATGTTCGTTATATGGAAAATTCGCATTATAGAGGTTCACCTTTTAATATACTTTATAAACCACATAAAACGAATATTATTTTAAATTCATAAACATTATATATTAAAAAAAAGAGAGAGAGTACTTATTCACAACTTTCGTAAATTAATATCTATTTATTTTATATATATTTTACCAATGAAAAAAAAAAGAAAAACTGCAGGGAAAACAAGAAACAAAAAATGATGAGGTATTTTCAACATTAAGAAAATAATTTTATATTAAAATTAATGCATTTTTAGGATATTTTCTAATTTAAAGTATACAAGCAATTTTAAACACACATTATTTTAGAACTAAACTACTAAAACGTGTTAAAAGAGAGAATAACTTGTAATGTCCAGAAATACTGGCGTCAGAATACAAGTCCATGGCGTCACTGTTCTTAGCTTTGTGTATTGATAAATTAATTATAGAAAACATTTGGGCAGTACTGAGACCTTTATAAGTGTGTTATATTAGTGTTAATGTTAGTTTTATTTTTTATTATGTTAGATTGTGTGTATTTTGTTTACTTTCATTAAATTAATAATTCTGAAATCTTTTTTTTTCAAATTTTCAATATGCTCTCCTCCTTCGTAGAGTTAACACGGTCCCCTTGGGAAGCGCGCCCTACAGTTTGATAAACGCTGGACTAGACTATATTAAATAGGTCGCAAGTGTTGCTATCTATGTGTTAGTAGAAAGTGATGTGTTACTTCTGATGTGGATTGTGTAATTGGATCTTTGTTCGACTGAGTTATGAGAGACATGAAACACCGTTGATGAAAACACGAGTTGTTCTAAGCGGATTCCGGCTGATGGAATGTTTATTAACATCGCAATTTGCTGCAACACGAGAGCTTTGGACGTAATTTTAAACTACAACCGAGTGAAACGGGTGACATCTGAACTGGAGTTCTAGTCTTCTAACATTCGCGCCATGTGGAGTTGAGAGGATTTAGAGTATAATATAAACTAATAGATCACAAAACAAAAAAATAAAAAGACAAAATGTTTCTCCAACATGTTCAACAAATGAAATGCGTTTCGTAATTTTGAGTCCCGGTCAGAAGACGAGGTAGACACCTGAGCTGGTATCCTATAATTTAAAATATTGTCAAAGGGAAAATGCGAAATTTTAAAATAATCATATAATTAAAATAAATGGATCAGATAATTATGTAATCGCATTATCAGATGTTTATGTAAACCGTAAAAATATCTGATACAAGTTAGCAGGACAAGATATCTACTATTTATTTATTTTAAAAGAAGCAATTGGGATATTTTTAGATGGCACCCTTAGTGTGCACCATTTTTTTCAAAATGCGCAAGTGGCCGCGGTAGCCTAGTGGTCAAGGTACCGGATCGTGGCTGGCGTCACAAGTTCGAGCAAAGTACCACTAAAGACCCGACGTGAAGGGGAGTGATGTACGTTTAATCTGCCGAGAGCTCAAACGTCCTCCCGTTGGTGTGGTGTGATAGTTAGAAGAGGGGGTATCAAATTAAGGGTCGACCTCGTCACTTGACCATGGTTTAAAATGACGAGGTCCATCGCCAAAAGCCCTCGTGTAGCTGACCAGTGTGACGTAATATTCTCTCATTCACTCCCTACAGAAATGTGTAATCTGTGATAAAGAACGTTTGTAAATGTAAGAAAGGAAAAGAAAAATAAATGAAATCACTATAAGGAATCACCAACGTAGCATAATAAGGCAACACGATGATTATTAGCGGTGGACCACGTCATTTTGAACCCCGGTCATTTGACTAGGATGACACACGAGCTGGCACACCCTTTTCCAAACTACCACACCACGTTAACGAGAAGACTTTGAGCCACGACAGATTTAACGTGCTTCAGACCCTTTACATGGTGGTTCTTCAGTGGCATTAGGGATCGAACTCATGACACACTAGCCACGGGTTTCGTGACCATAACATCCTGGCTACCACGTCCACATGACTAGGGGGATGATCTCTAGGGTATTTTAGGAACTCGTCACCCTTATTTAGCAAAAAAAGATAGGGAGCGGAGGATCGAGTCATTGATCCAGTCTACTGTGAAGTTAAATTTACTATTTATCAAAAACAAGGATGAAGGAAGAATTGAAAAATAATGTTCCTTCGGCTATTGGTGACGGACTCGCGTAATTTTGAGTAACGGGCCAGTGACAACGGCAACACTTGAACATGTACATATTCTCTAAACTTCCTTACCAACTACACTATATGAGGAAATTGAGCCTCGACAGATTTAACCGCATCTTTTCTCCTCGAATTTTCAATGGTACCAAGATTCGACACTGGCCATGTTCGTGGTCATATTAGTGCGGAAACATATATAAAAAAAGCTATGTGAGTTGAAGCTACGAAAATGATACAATTACTGTTCCTTATATTTCAGCCAAAGATTGACTACTCTGATCGCTATGGTGGAAAAGTGCATCGATTTCTCTGCTCTAGTTCCGGTGTATCGAAGCTGAGGAAGTATCTAGGATTGGCGGCATACATGTCTATTGTAGCAGGAACGGTGTTTCTGGTGTACTGTGCATTTTGGCTGCCTGATTTCAGATTATGGTGCAAGTTGGGCGATTTCAATCAGAAAGGTAATTTTTAATAGGTTTAATAGCGTTGTTAAGAATATCAAGTTGTTTAGATTTAAGTTTTTATTTACACAAAATAATCCGTGGTCTTATGTATACTTAGTAGTGCTATTAGTTATAAAGGATTTAAAATTAAAAACTTTATAATCAAACTTAAAACTAAATCTTAAAGTTTTATTTTTTACCTTTAAATTTAACATATTGCACGTTTTGTTCAAAAATGATCTCCTTTTGACTTCACTCAACCTGTAAACCCATTTGGCCAATCATCTATCGAGGCACTTACTGTCTCCATGGGATATTCTATTGCTGCTTCCTTGAAGAACGTTTAAGACTGATCAAATTGGGATGCCATTTTTTGTGCCTTCAGTATTAAGCATAATTTATAGTCCTACCCTGTCTGCTGTAAGATCGATCTTTGTGTTCTATGAAATCTGGAATATTTTCTTCCAACCACCACTGGGTCATCTTCACCTTATAAGCCAGAGGAGATTCCAATAACTTCAACTGAACAATATTACATTCCGCCAGTCTAGTAAAGTGGGTAGTGACGCTGACTTTGTACTGTTGGGGCTTGGTTCAAATCCCGGAGAAGGCATGGATGTTTGTAGATGTATAGTGCCTTTGTGGGATGGGGGTACTCTTTAAATAGCCGTCCAGCTGCAAGTCCTTTCATGAGGTTGGTGGAAGACGAAAAGAAATAAGAGACCCTTACCACCCCCCCAGAGGGTTCTTCCTTAAAACTGAGGTGGAACCTTGCCAAATTGCCTCTAACGACCGTGTACCTTTAGCGACAGGCGTACATCTAATTGCCCTTTGTGACGATGAATTTTGTGGGCCTCAATCTGACACCGTCAGACAGGTGGCATTAGCAACAAAAAGAACATGTTCAGGGGATTCTATGATAGCGTTTTGATAAACTTTTGTAGTGGTTTTCACTCCTTCCTGCCGGTCTTTGAATCCTCCCGTTGGTCTGGAGTGGTAGTTAGGAGAGGGGGTGCCAGCTCAGGTGTCGTCCACGTCACTTGACCATGGTTCAAAATTGAGTGGTCCGTCGCCAAAAGCCCTCGTGTAGCTAAATAGTGCGACGTTAATACTCAATCAATCAAGCCGGTCTTTAAAAGACCTTCATAGCTGAACCCACCAAACCATTACGGAAGCCAGATGATGAGCTCTTCTGCGAGAGAATTCTTCTCTTTAGTTTCTTAGTCAATCGTTGCATATAAATGACTACTTTGTTGGTTGAAATGCAAAAATTTTCTCGTTTGTGAACAGAATTCCTCTGTGGCCATCATAAGCGTGCCACTGCTATAGTGCTGTTGCTTTAAGGTTCCCCTTTGGTGCTTTAATATAGAAAATAGCCAGTTTTTTTGATAATCCTCGTATTCATTTTCTATGTGACGCATTGTTCTTGACACGTTCATCTGTTTGGCAAAAAGTGTCTTCCTTCCACAAGGATTTAGATGAATTCTTAACGTGATTGCTTTGGCGAGAATCGGTGTTTTCACCGAGGGCAGATGACTGCGATTGTGTTGGTCTCTTAACTAGTTAATTGTGATTGATGAATATACTCGTCAGAGAGAAGTTGCAGGTTTTTGAGTTATGATGAGTATACTCGTCATGCGTAAAAAGCAGTGTCCCCATTGGCTGTTTAAATTGTAATTTTTGAGGAAAACAAAACATATTCTCAAATTTTAAGTTGTTTAGAATATTTTGAGGCCCGGCTGGAGTAAAACAAATCAATACAAAAAATGAAAAATTTAAGATTGTAAGGTATTTGCCCGTGAGGGTGATGCCTTACTTCTAAGTTATCTTCGTGACCTAGGGGTGTGGGAGTGAAAGAAGAACCAGGCGTTGCCACGATCTTAATATATCTTTATTAAGATCTTAACTTAAACACTATACAAAGATAATAGTTATATTTAAACTTGGAGAGAGGGGCTGCGGTAGCCCAGTGGTTAAGGTATCGGACCATGGCAGGCATGTCATGAGTTCGAGCCCAGTACCACCAAAGACCCGCCGTGTAGGACAGCGATGCACGTTAAATCTGTCGAGAGCTGAAACGTCCTCCCGTTGGTGTGGTGTGGTAGTTAGGAGAGGGGGGTGCCAGCTCAGGTGTCGTCCACGTCACTTGACCATGGTTCGAAATTACGTGGTCCGTCGCCAAAAGCCCTCGTGTAGCTGAATAGTGCGACGTTAATATTCACTCACTCACTTAAACTTGGAGAGTCTGAGGTGAGAAAACACACAATGCGTATTACCAAATAAGCGCGATCTTAACCACTATATTTAACTTTCCCGCCTATTCCTAATCTTAGTCTATACACAGTTACTAATAGATACTAGAATTATCCTACCTTAATCAGGTAAATCTACCTAATCTACCTTAATCAGACTGCTTGTTTAACCACAATCCTCTCGGATCCTAAATATCTTTTGTTGATCTCGCGTGGAACGCGTATCCACCTTGACTTGATTGCTCTGTCACAGATAGCTTCACACTCAAATAACGGCTTCCCTTCAGTTTACGCCCTTAAACTCAGACTAACATAATCACTTCCCAATAGGTAATCCGCTTTCGTTCAACTTCTGCTATTTAAAAGGTTCTTAAGAGGATTTGGTACCCTACAAATCACAAACCTATCGTTTTTTTTTATTTTCATTTAATCTTATTCTTTGCATTATTATCTTTCGATTGATATATCACTTGTGCATGTCGGAAAGTTAGAAGTAGAATAAAACTTCATTTGAAAACAAATTAGGCAATTTAGCCACACCCCCTTTTTAGAAAAAAAAAAAAAAAAAAAAAAAAAAAAAAGCTAAAAAATGCGTTATGATAAAAAAAAAATCTATTTTATAAATAGAAATAATAACTATAAAAAAGAATGTGTAGTATTAAAAGCAGAATATTTCCGAGGCAATACAATAATGTAATTTTTCTTCCTTATGAAATGTGTGCATGTAGAATTTTTAAATTAAGGCATTTTATATTAATAATTTTATATATAATTTCAGTTCTTATTCCTGATATATTTTTCATACAAATGTAATACTTTAATATTATAAGAAGAAAAACAAACACACACACACAGCTAAAATTTCTGTCGTGACAGAAAAAATATTTTTTTTAAAGTTTTTCTTGAGTTTTCTTGTGCAATTAGTACTCTCTAAAAGTTGATCATTTATAAAAATGTGTGGGTTGAAAACATATGAAAATGCAATTATTTTAAAGAAAAACGTATAAGTAATATCTTAAAGTGGTATTTTAAGTTTAATTAAGCTTATAATAATTATTTTTTCAGAATTATAAACTTTAAAGTGGTTTTTCTCAGTTTGTGTTTTTCGAAACCTTAGTGCATTCAAAATGCTACTCCTTCGACAATTATTTACAAATCCAATTTTTTCCTGCGTGTTAAAAATAAAGCATGTAATAAAATTAGGGATCCGTTTTGCTATAAACTGAATACTTTTTTTTAAAAAAAATAAAATGTAAGACATGTTGGCTTTTTCGTTGATTTTTAGCCTGTATATCAACATTTTATTTTTTTTTTTTTTTTCTCGAAAACGAATGAAGTTATTCTAAAATAGATCCCTAAAGTTGTTAAGAACATCCATAAGAATATTATAAAAAATTTCAGGTCAGAAAATTAATTTTTACAAAAGGAGTAGGATTTTAAAATTTTCCCAATTTTCTTCAAAAAATTTAAATTTTTAAATAATATATATGAGAATTTTCATCTGGTAACATTTTCTTGAATAGAAACATTGTATAAAATGTTAAAATATAATTTTTAAATACGTACATAAATAGTTTGCTCAAAGGGTGCCAAGTCCCCTTAATTTGCATACTCACGCTTCGCTTCTGGATTTGGTTGGAAAGAATTTGCCTTTTTTGGCCCCAAAGAACCCAAGAGGAGTTTTGAGTTGAAAACGCGATGAGCCCGTCACAAGATGAACTCGTTCCTTATGCATCGACTGAAACAGCGTATAACTTCTCATAATGGACATACTTATGCCTAATGATAATGTTTTTTAGTTGTTAGCCTAAGAGGGGCAAAGGCGAGAATCAGAAAGTTGATTTATAGTAGGGTTCGTTCAGGTTCTGGAGACGCCGACCAGGTGCTGAGTCTATTGATATCTTCTGACTCAAAGTTACCTAGATATCGAATGGTGTAAATGCCGAGGGGGGTCTGAGGTCGAAAGTTCACCATTCTTGTATCATGCTCCTTTTGATTTTGTCGATTTTCGAGAACAAAACACAGTAAAAACTAATTATTGAATAAGTAATTAGCATTACTTAATAAAATTAATCATTAATAACAAATACTTAATTAAACTTTATGTACTATATACTTAGAATTATAATCAATCCGAAAAAAATTCAAGGGCTTGGGGGTCCGGACCCCCAGGACCCCTCCTTTGTGCGCGCCACTGCCTACAGCACCTACTTCAGAACTTCCTTAGTTTCAAGACAGGTAGAAAAATGAGCAATCTTATAGAATAAATCCCTCTTTTTGATCCAATATTTTATCAGCTATGCTTATTCTGCGATTGACGAGTGGCCGCGGTAGCCGAGTGGTATAGGTATCGGACCGGGGCTTGCCTTGTCACGAGTTAGAGCCCAGTACCACTAAAGACCCGCCGTGTAGGGCAGCGATGCACCTTAAATCTGTCGAGAGCTGAAACGTCCTCCCGTTGGTGTGGTGTGGTAGTTAGGAGAGGGGGTGCCAGCTCAAGTGTCGTTCACGTCACTTGAACATGGTTCAAAATTACGTGGTCCGTCGCCATAAGCCCTCGTGTAGCTGAACAGTGCGACGTTAATATTAAATCAATCTGCGATTGACGAGTATACTCGTCATCGCTCGATTTCCGTGACACACATTGTTGCGTGCTCTCAAACGGGAGGGGGAGGCATAGTTAACTGGTTAATTAATAGTTCCGTAAATGAATAATCCTTTGATGTCTAAGAGCCTTAAAAGTTATTGGCGGGCTCTTCTATTTGATACAGAGAAATATCTGCAACATACTTTTGTTCAGTGTTAAAAACTGACTGATTTAGAGAAACATGCATGAAAGACAACAGTTATCTGGAAAATATTGCAGACGATCTCCAACGACGGAATTTAGAATCGTCTGCTACGTTTGGGACACAGCAAACGATCAAAAATTTTGTTTCAGGACTTATGGCACAACTAGCTATGAACGTCTTCGTCTAACGGTTAAGAAACACAAAAAATAGTTACGGTTGCCAGACTCTTGATCGGTGATTTTTCAAACAAGTCGAATTTAAGCGCGAATAGATTTATTAGTCACTTACGAACAAACCATTCGGAACGAAAAAGTTTTTATTCTTCTCAAAAAAGGCTCTTTATTTTACATTTTACTCTTTTCTTGTGATCGGGAATTCTTTTCACATTTTTAGGGAAAAGTCCAGATAGCTTCTTATTGATGCGGGAAAAAGAACGATCCGCTTATGATCGTCTGATGCACTACATCTTGCACCCCGAAGCCCCCTGCCAGACGATGGAAGTCCTCGGAGGAAAGAGGGGACGGAATAAGAAATTCGACGGAGACAAAGTGATTTGCTTGGAGCCAGGGCCTGGTCTCAACGAAGACTGCATCGTCTATTCTTTTGGGTGAGATTTAGACATCTTTTAAAAGATCAAGTTTCTATCATTTGTAGAAGAGTGTATTGTTCTCTCTTAAAAATAGTCTTCACTAGTGTTATTACTAAAATTTATTGCTGACATTATTTTTATATTGCTATTATTTATGCTTTGTATTTAACGGGGTGTTTTTTATGATTAAGAAATCTCAAAATTGTTTTTTTAATGAATTCTCTTTTATTAAACAAACTTAACTTATGCTTTTAACATAATTCTGGTCGGCTGGGTGGCATGGTTGGTTTGTCGCTGGATTTCTGCAAACAAGGTTGCGGGTTCGACCCCGGCCCAAGTCGGTGGATTTTCATGATGCAGAAAACCGACAGCGGCCATGCCGTATGATTATGCGACATGTAAAGGATCCCTAAAGCACCCGTTTGATTTGGGTGCTCTCGGTAAAATTAAATCCTAGTACAGCTTTGCATCTTAAGAGCTCAGGTGTCTCCTCTAGGGAGGAAACTGAGCGTCAAAATTACCTGCGGCGATTGGTATCCGCCAATATGGTGCCACACTAAAAAAAGAGATACCATCTTCCGGGGAATGTACTAGGTCTGCATTGGTAAAACACTAATCCGCAGCTCATTAGAAATAAAAAAAATTAAATTCTTATTGCAATTTAATTGATGTGATCATCATAGATGGATGTCCATAATCACCAGCTCTTGACGCAATTGTTTCCGTCGAGTCGTGGGTTCGAATCCTGGCACCTCTAAATATTTGCCGTGTGAAATGGTCTGTGCACGTTATATTTTATTTGTCGCTGTAGCCTGGCGGTTATGGTCAATAACTTGTGGCTTGCGTGTCTCGGGTTCAGATCCCGGTAACACTTGAAGACCTGTATGTAGAGGGGCCGATGCACGTTCAATCTGTCGAGGCTCCTCCCGTTGTCGTAGTATGGCCACGGTAACCGAGTGGTCAAGGTATCGGATTGTGGCTGGCCATGTAACGAGTTCGAACCCAGTACCTCTAAAGACCCGCCATGTAGGGGAGCGAAGCACGTTAAATCTGTCGAGAGCTCAAACGTCCTTCCGTTGGTGTGGTAGTTGGGAGAGGGGGTGCCAGCTCAGGTGTCGTCCACGTCACTTGACCATGGTTCAAAATTGCGTGGTCCGTTGCCAAAAGCCCTCGTGTAGCTGAACAGTACGGCGTTAATATTCACTCGCTCACCCGTTGTCGTAGTGTGGAAGCTTCGGAGACAGGATACCAGTTCATTTGTCGTCCTCGTCACTTGACTGAGGTCCAAAATCATGAGATCCACATTGCCAATTGCCTTAGTGTGGTTTTATAGCGCGACTTTTTTATAAAAACTCATTCATTCACTCGCGCATTATATTTGCCGATACTCAGTCTTTTCCTTGGCAGAATGTGGAACTTTGGAAAGAGAGGTGTCAAATTTCCTGTGTTTCTTATTTGACATTAATTGAAAGTGACAAGGATCGTCGTAGAGAGTTTCACGTTACTTCAAAACGTGACATTAAAAAATAAAAATAATTTATCTTTTTAAACCGTTTATTTCAACTAAAAGCCTCCTACTAGGTTCTGGAACCAATTTTTTTCAAAAATTAATTTTCAAAAGAATTTTATTGTTTTAAAGAACATAAACAATATTAAAGAGTCACAATTATAAAATAAATGAGATGTAGCACCTTTTGTTTTTGAGTAAAATGTTCTTCTTATTAATTTTTAGCAAAAAGGTAAGAAAAACGCCATGAATCAGTGCTTTTCAAACTTCCAACATAGGTGACCCAACATTCAATCAGAGTTTCCGTCGCGCCCCCCCTTCCATACAATAACAATGTTTTGAATTCAATAATACTCTTTGACGCAAAAATTACAATACGATTTTAACCTCTTAAGGTATCCGACTACGTTCGGAACCGTGATTTTGCAAAATTTTAAGATACTTTTTTTTTCTTCAAGAATTTTATAATCCCGTGAATTCAAAAATAATTCCATCTATCCAGAATCCATATAATTAAAAATAGCAGTTGTGCGTTCTATTTTAAAAAGATTGCTTGATGCACCCGACAATTAAATCAAAAATATTTACATTGCAATAGACGATTCGTACGTGCATAGAAAATACAAACATAAATACATTGTAGAATTGTTTGTTTTCTTTCTAGCAAGGCTCGTAAGCGGTCAGAGTAAACACACTTACAATAAAAGGAAAGGTAGTTAAAAACAAGAGTAGATCGCCTTGAAAGGGGAGAACTTGAATGGCAAACAGCCTGAAGTGAACGTGGGAGAGGAAACACTGGGTTCAATTTACTAATATTAGAATAAATTTCGAAACAAAGTATCCAAATAAATAAAAATTAACAAAAAAATTAAATTTTTCTATTTGGTGAAAAATTAAAGAGAACATAAGAATTAAATCGTTAAATGAATTAAAAGATTGAGGTATAAGAAAAAATGAAATAAATGCTCAGAATTTTGTGATGAAAGCACAATAAATAGAAATAAAAAAATTATATAATCAAATATGCTTTTCATTTTTTTTATTCAAAACCATGTAACTAAAGCTATTTGGGAGAAAACTTATTATGTGAGATTAAATAAATACTTCGGCACTTCTCTCTCTCTGTATCGGTTAGTCGACCCATAAATTGGCAAAGACTTTGAAGAATTTGGAGCCAAAAGTTTTTACTCTCATATATAGCTAAATTTAAATATATGTCAATAATTTCCATTATATTTACAAAAAAGAATAAATTTGAAATAAATGAAATATATTTAACAAAAGCTACATTATTCAAGTGGCTGCTTGTCTCTTCTTAAGTAAATAGAGACATACTGTACCCTTTAAGACATTCTTTCATGGAATGATTCCTTACGTTAAAGTATCCGACTACGTTCGGAACCATGATTTTTAAAAAGCACATAAATGGATAATTTTCATAATATTTAGTCTCACTTTGATTAGAAAACATGTATAAAACTGTTTTAAGGACATTTTGACAGAAAAGTAAATAAATACAATATTTCGGCAAAAAATTAACTTAGAATAACCTTTTTTCAAAATGTTCTCCATTTATATAAAAAAGGCTTCTAAAATAATAAAAAATATTTTGCTTATATAAAATAAAGACTTCTCCAGAAGAGTTTGAACTATGATTTTTAAAAAATTAACATATTTTCAGAGTTACCACCCATTGACATAATTGTAGGCGTTCTTTTTCTTAAAATTTCTCCCCTCTGTTGTCGTAAAACATGGATAAACCCACTTGTAAGTTATATATTTCACAAAGTCCTAGTTCAGGCTCTGTGCAGAGGTCTGAGCTATATACAAGCAAAATATTATTATAAAAGAAGCATTTTTCACCAAAGGATAATATTCTGAATATGGGTCTTTCTATGTTCATTTTTTGTCAAATTATTGTACTTAAATAATTTATTGTAATAATATTCTTAAAACAATTTTATATACATTTTTTAATCTAAGTGACACTAAATATCATAAATATTATCCATTTATACGCTTTTGGAAAATCAGTTCCGTACGTAGTCGGATACCTTAAGAAATACTAAAACTAAACTCAGTGGCGTAAACGCCCATGAAGACCAAGGCCTACTGTGCCCATCTCAGTTTTTCTGCCCTTGGGCACTAAGGTGCAGGAACAGATATTCCGTTTAAGTAATCCGTCTGACGTGAATCCTCCAGCGTTTAGTTCCCAAGAAGGCTTGTTTCTCATTTATCGACCCACTGATGGGTTGGAAGGCTGAGTCGCCTCCCAACCCGGGGTTTGAGCTTCGGACCAGTCGAGTGCAAACGCAATACGTCACCGCTTAGCTACTGGCTTTAAGAAATACTAAGTGTTCTCTTTTTGGGAGATAGTTAGAGTGTTTGTTAACGTCGCATTATGAACCAACACGAGGGCTATTAGAGATCAACCTCGTAATTTTGAGCCTTGGTCTAGTGACGAGGATGACACTTGAGCTGACATCCCAACTCCAAACTACCTCACCACACAAATGGGAGAACTTTGAGCTTCGACAGATTTAACATGCATCACCCTTCTGTTCACAGTGGAGGGCTGCGGTAGCCCAGTGGTCAAGGTATCGGATCATGGCAGGCTTGTCATGAGCCCAGTACCACTAAAGACCCGCCGTGTAGGGCACATTAAATCTGTCGAGAGTGGAAACGTCCTCCCGTTGGTGTGGTAGTTAGGAGAGGGGTGCCGGCTCAGGTGTCGTCCACGTCACTTGACCAGGGTTCGAAGTTACGTGGTCCGTCGCCAAAAACCCTCGTTTAGCTGAACAGTGCGATGTTAATATTCACTCACTCGCTCTGTTCACAGTGGATCTTTAGTGGCACCAGGACTCGAACCAGCGACATGCCAGCCACGAGCTCATGACCGTAACCTCTAGGTTACAGCACCCACTCTCTTAGAAAGAAAATCCAAAATTTCATTTATTTTTCTGGAAAAATAAAGAAAAAAAATGAAAAAAAAAAGATCTATACAACACCATTATTGTGTTCAACCATGTGTGGGAGTGTGTTATAATTATTGTCTGAACTCATATATCACAGTGTTTAAAAATTTTTTTTGAATTATCGAAGATAATCAAATGCATAAGTACCAATACATCTTTGTGTTTATTTTTCGTAAAATAAATGGATAGAAATAACAAAGGTTTCTTGTCTCAGGAAAAAGATAATTAAAATAGCATTAAAAACTTTTAAAATAAAACTATTGCCATCATTTATTTATTTTTTTAAAAAATTATCTTTCCCAGAAGATAAAAGCAAATACAACTTTCAAAGAATTCTAAAAAGGAAATTCGTGAGAGAATTTCGTTAATTTTTATTCTGTGAATTGAAGCTTTTTCTGGTGAAAGAATTAACTGCGTTGCATGCTCTTCCCTACAATTGCTGAAACACGTCTTGCTAGAAAAATAATTTAATTTAAATAATAAAAGTATGTATTAAAAATTCAAAGATTCTGAAAGCTAATTTATTACGTGGAAATTTACAATTTTGTGAGGAGCAGTACAGTCAGTAATTTAGGTGGCTGCTCTTCAATTTCTTTTTGTTACGAAAATAATAATAAACTACAAAAAGTGATTTTTTCTCTGGGGAGGGGGATTACAAATCCATTAAACACACACACACACACACACACTCTAAATAAAGTTCTGACACTTTTAAAGTGAAAAAAATTGTGTATTTTTTATAAAATAACTTCCTTCTTCAAATTATATACTCTCGCATAGAACAAACCATTTCCAATGAGAAGCTATTTTATAATAATTTTTTATTTCAGTAAAAAATATCAACACCCACACACTTTTCTGTTTTCAATTTTTCTTTATTATTGAACTGTCTATCCCGCGTACGATTGGCCAAAATTAAAAATAGGTGATGATTCGATAGAAATATTTTGAGGAATTGAGAGGATGAGGGAGTATTCTCTCACCCTGAATGCATAATTTTTGTTCTGGTCACTGCCGCATCGTGTAATCGTGCGTTACCTTTTTCCTATTTGGTGAAAATGCTTCCGTATTGTTTGGTCATTTACTTTATTAATTGATTTAATGTCGTTTTCAAAATATTCAGGTCTCGCAGAAAGTTTTAAAAAGATTTTTAAAGATTAAGAAAATTATACTTGATTCACAAATGTATTTTTTTCAAACCGTTGAACAATTTTTTGGGCTGTTTATGCAATATTTGCTTCTAGTTTACATTCATGAAATAAACATGCACTGCTTCAAAGACACTTAATTGATAAAATATTTTACATTAATGGGAACGATTCGAGATTAAATTAATAAAAAAATAAAACACTCAGAGAAAGAGATGGTGATATAATGGGTAAAGAGTTCTTGGAATTTTGTTTGATAGCAAGTATGTGGCCTCGGTAGCTTAGTGGTCAAGGTAACGGATTCATGGCTAGCGTGTCCTGGTATCGCTAAAGACCCACAATGCAGAGGGGGCCAATGCAAGTTAAATCTGTCGAGGATCAAACATCTTCATGTTGGTGTAGTGTGGAAGTTAGGAGAGAAGTGCCAGCTCAGGCGTCGTCCTCGTCACTTGACCATGTTTCAAAATCACCAGGTCCGTCGCTAAAAGCCATCGTGTAGCTGAACAGTGTAACTCGTTGTGTAGACAGCGCGTAGGACTTCTAATCCAAAGGTCGGGGGCCAGAATACGGCCTAATTATTGAGAATGGGATTTCTTTTTCATTATACTATTTCAATAGAATAATTAAATTTAATGAATGAATAAATAGTAACAAAGAAATAATAGTCCAACACCCTATATAGAAAGGAAAATTGCAAGGAAAATCGTTTTCTATTTTGGCACTTAATATTGTGATTCTGTTATATGTATATACATATGTCTATTAATTGTAACTATTTAATAAAAAGTAACTAAAATAAATGAGTATAAATTGATTTAAAAATTTTTTTCCCTTGTTTTTCATTTACGATTTTTTTAACAGCAAATCTTAAAAAGAACTTGAAAATTTTGTTAGTAAAATATTGAACCATATCCGATTTAACAGAAAATAAATTAATCAACAATACTTATTACAACAAAGCGATACAAATTTCTCGGAAATTATGTAACTGCTTTCTTCTCAAATCTAGGGGCGTGGCTGCCAAGTACCTCATGGTTGAGAATTCATAGCCTGTATCATACAGTTTTAAATTCGCATCCTCACTATTCGCGTAAAGTCCTCACGTGTTTGTGATGTGGAAGTTTGGTGAGTGGGATGCTCAGTTCATCATCGTCCCTTAATTATGGCTAAAAATTACTAGGACCTTCACCAATAGTTCTCGTACAGCTCCAAAATGCGACTTTAGTTAAAAAGAGAAACATATTAAATACTCATATATGGTCGATTGTACTTATTTAAATATAATAAAGTAAATCTGAAAGAGATGAAAAGGTAATAAAAATAAATGTGAAACTATATTTCTCTTCGATTTACCAACATACTTTTATGTGTGTGTTGTGTGTGATTCTTATTAATATTTCATACAATTTTTTTCTTTCAAAATTGGATGCAAAAATGAAATTTTATAGACATTTTTTTTTACTTTTTTGCTCTTTTGAATGTACTGAATATATATAAGTTACTACATTTAAATAAATACAGTACGTAAAGATATAAAGATGAAAGTAGGGGATATCCGTAAAATTAACATTGTGTTCAGGAATTCAAAATGACTGACAGAACAAGAGAACATTAATGTTTATTTCTCGGAAAACATTTTAAAGAAATTTGACTACTGTGTTCTACGGAAGATATATATTAAAACGCTCGCGTCCATACATTTTGCAGTTGAGAGAAAATGTTGATTAAAATTACCTGGAAATAAACTATTTGGATTTGATGCAAAATAATCCAATAGCAGTGTTAGAGCTTGCGATAAGGTATTAAAAAATTACTTTATTTCATTAATTTTCAATTCCGTTTGATTCAATTTATACTTTTCTTACTTCAATTATGTACATATATCACAGCTTTAAGATATTCTTAATTCTCAGAAAATTGTATAGAGTTTGGAGTTAGAAGAGAAAAATAATATTTCGCCACGTATATCCATACATTTTCTTAAAACAGTAAAATAGTTACGTAGAAAATTTTTGCTCTAAAAGAAGTTTCTTAAAAGATTTGCCTTTTTCTGGAAGAACAAAACTACACTTTTTATTTTAAAATAAGAAAAATTTCCCCTTCCATTTTCGGAAAAAAAATCATTTTAAAAGTTCTTACTAAAATACAAAAATGGACAGAAATAAACATAAAAGGAATTGAGAGAGAATTTTTACAATTTTTCACTTTTAAAGTATTTATAATAAGAGAAGTAAAAACTTAGAATTATATATCGATTACTTTTCTGTTTCTTAAGAAAATATTAATGACTATATTCAAATAATGACGACTCGCATTCATATTCTAAGAAATTGAAGTATTTTCTGAAGAAATTACTAACCGAAAAATTTCTCTGCATATAATATAAATAAAAAGGCTCATGTTTAATACTTTCCCAGAATTTGTATTTAAAAATTTATCACTCGAAGTAAGGCGAGGTTAGTAGAAGGAAGTTATTTTTAACTCGAGGAAGTCGTTAGTGGGACAAAAGATGATATTAATGCAAAAGGGAAAGTACTTTTCTGCACGTTTCTATGCAAGTGGTCAACTATTTTTTAAACGTAAAAATTTAAATTGTGTGAATGTATAGAAACAGTAAATATTTATATATATACATATTTAGAATACATTTTTAAAGTAAACTTCCATATAAGCTACTTTAGATTAAACTTTAAAATTTACGAAAGCTTAGTTTGCTTTGACGGGACATAGAATATAACTAATAAAAAGGTGTGACGGGCTTTCATCGCGATTTCCATTAATGTCCTCTTGGGGTTCCTTAGGGTCAGAATGGCAATTCTTTCCAACCAACTCCAGAAAAAGAACGTGTGTATGTAAATTAGGAATCTTAAAAATAGTAGAAGTTTAGCGTTCGCGTATTGGCTATGTGAAGTTGCTATACGAGGTCTATGTTTATGATTTGAAAAGCTTAAGTTAGAGTTAGACGAAATTACAAGTTCAAGAATTAACCTACCCGTATCTGTGCCTTCAAGATAAAGGTGGATACCATTCCACAAGGATTAAAGACACGTCAGTGCGACCAAGAGAGTAGCTGTTACCTAGGAATTAGTGGTAAGCGTCTTCAATTAAGATATAAGGAAACTACGTGAATTGAGGAGATTAACAGTAATCTGTAAAGTTAGATATAGTGGTCTATTACGCGATTATTTGGTAATACGAATTGTGTTTTCTCACTCCAGATCCGCTTTCTATAATTATTATTATCATTGTGTATAGTGAATACGTTAAGATCTTAATAAAAAGATATTAAGATGAATGATATGTGTCTGGTTATTCGTTATTTCCTACAGAAACAGGTCGCGTAGATAATGTATAAATGGGGCACCCACGGGCTCATGCCTCACAAAGGTATAATAATAATTTTTCACTCACCATGTTTTTGCTTATGTCTATGTATGTTTCAGCACTTATAATTCAACGTATTTCTTCCCCCTTTCTCAATTCTTACTATTATAGCTCACTCTTTCCCAACACACACACACACATATATATATCTTGCTCAAGTTTTCAATCCTTAGATTTTTTTTATTTATCTATTCAAATTCAAATGCATTTTTTTTAAAGTTGCAGTGGATGACACTTGATGTTTTTCAGTTTTTTCAAATATTAGTTCATTAATTAAATTTTGTTTTTTATTTTTAAAACTTATTCTGCGTTATTTCTGTCGAAGTTACAACTAGCTGCAACAGATGACGGTGGTACGTTTTTCTTACAAATTAGGAATTGACTTTTAAAAAAGTTTAAATTACTTGTTTCTTTTAATTTTCGTCAAATAAATATATGAACCATGGCAAAGGCTCTCATAGTGAGTGGACCATGGCCTTGAACCCATGGCTAATCTTGTTTCTGTTGAGTCGTGAAACTGAGCCATTGTACCACTGATGAATGCCCCGTAGATAAAGGGGCACGTTAAATCTGTTCAGACTCGAAGTATTTACGTTGGCGTGATGTGGAAGTTTGAAGAGTTTGTTCCAGCTCACGGGTGTCGTTTTCATCACTTAACCTAGTCAGAACTACCAGATCCGTTGCCAATAATCATCGTGTTGTTTCAGAGAGTCTAATGGGGTAAACAATCACAAATCAAACAGATAGGATGTTGACAAATGACAGATCAGTATTACTATTACTACCTTAAGGGCCAACAGGTGATAGGTCAAGAATTTTGCGGTAAGTTATATGATATTCATTTATGGTAATTATGTAACATTAGTAATAGGGATCGTGCGCGCGTGTAATTGTGGTTAATTGTAAATGAATCATTTATAAAAGTTATGTTATGCAATAATAATTAAGATTTTTATTTTGCTATTAAAGTCCATAGCCACAAAGTCCGGTTCAAGAAGTTTGTTTCATGCCGAATTAAGTTACTGATAATTTAAAAAAATATAGCTATATACGAACAATTTTTAATTACATACAATTCAATGACAAATATTTGATTGCTATATATTAGTCTTTAACATTTTATTAATTTAAACGAATTAATGCGCATGCATTAATGAGTAATATTTATTTATTTTTACTATTATTGCCCCCTTAATATGAGTTTTTAAAATATTGTAGAAGTTTAGTAGTGCGTATAGTAAAATATACTGCTCAAAATAATTAAAGGATATTGCGGTTTTAGGTGGATCTTGTGGCTGGGAAACTTTTTATACATGGTCGACTGATTGATACATGGTCGACAGACGTAGTAGGTTATATGAGAATAAATTACACATGTTTGGCAGAAAAAAATGCATTTTATTGCGCATTTGTGTACAAAAGGAAAAAAACACAATTTGTGCATATGAGAGAAAAAGAATAAGAAAAGGTGTTTTCTTCAAAGGAAATCATTTTCAGTAGGGGATATGGTATCCACGGACGTCCAGCAACGTTGAGCACCTCTGAGACATGGAGTCAATGTGGCTATTAATCACGAGTTGGGGGATTCTGTCCCACTCTTCCAGAAGAGCTCTTTCCAGTTCTTGGAGAGTTTGTGGGGGTGGGTGGCGGCCAGCAACTCGTCTTCCTAGAGCGTCCTAAACGTGCTCTATTGGATCCATGTCTGGAAAACACGCTGGCCATTCCATTCGTACGATTCCTTCCTCGAAAAGAAAATCCTCCACCAGGTTAGCACGATGTGGCCTGCAGTTATCGTCCATTAAAATGAAGTCATCTCTGATTGTCGCAGCGTAATACAATAGGTCTACAATAGGTCTGAGGATCTCATCCCTATATCGGCGAGCAGTCAGAGGTCCATCTCGAATGATGTAGAGGTCTGTGCGCCCGTCAATGGAGATGCCACCATACACCAACACTCCCCCACCGTCAAATCTGACACTTTCGTGCACGAACGCAGGATTATTCCTACTGCCACGGTCCCTCCAGATGAAAATACGCCTATTATCCGGATGAACAGAAAAACGGGACTCGTCAGAAAAAAGAGAGAACATTGCTCTATTCATTTCTCCTCCAGTTCACATGTTCTGTTGCCCACTCCCTGCGGACGCGACGATGCCTTGATGTTAGTCTAACACATACTATCGGTCGGCGAGCATACAGACCTACACCATGGAGCCGGTTTCGGACAGTCTGAGTTGAAACCGTGGTGCCAGTAGCCGAGCGAAGGTGTTGTTGGAGAAGAGTACCGTTCATATTTCGGTGTCTCCGAGCCGTTAACACTAAATAACGATCTTCATTGGGCATTGTTGCACATCTACGACTTTGTCCTGGTCTTCGGCCTGCACTTCCAGTCTCCAAAAACGGTTCCAGATCCTGGAAATCACACTTTGTGACACTACAATTGCTTGCGCTACTTCGGCTTGAGTTTGGCCCCCTTCTAACCTGCCAACAACTCTCCAAGCTTCTGAATCAGTTAAAAGACTTCGCTGAGACATCGTACTCATCGAAATAAAGCAGTCACTGAATGCCGATCATCCTTGTCTTCATTTCAGTTGAAAGTCAAATTTCATTCGCAGCCGCTGAAGCGACGTTTTTGACGTCGAACTCAAAATTAGCATACTCCACAGTTTGAAAATCAGAAAAATTTGCATTTGTGATTCTCTCCTTGCATTTTCGGCAAAAAAAATTTCGGTTATATGTTTATTTTATATAAAACTTTCAATATCCTTTAATTGTTTTGAGCAGTGTATAAAAGTTATATTGCGAACAATAAAAGTTTTTTTTGTTTGGTAAGGGGTGACTTGTGCTTAAAAATTTTTTCTCCCTACTGATTCAGCACTTAAATATACCATGGGGTTGTATATGAGTAAAATACCTACGCGTGTTTACTAACCCCAACATTTTTTCCGTATTTACTAACACATTTGTTCGGAAAGTTCTGAAAATATTCGTGCCAAAAAATACTCAAAAGTGAGATACTTAGCAACAATGAAGTTTTATTTTGTCAGAACTTATCCAGAAGTGAGTTTCTTCACCCCTTTTGTTCTTCCCTTTAAGCCAAACAAAAAAACATTAAATTGACATAGGAAACCTCTGCAGTCTCTTTTCCACGTTGAAATCTACGTTTTCGCCAAAAATCTACACTTAGGGGGAAATTGATCGCGCGGAAGTCCAGTATCTTTTCGCGTGATTAAAGCGGTCAGTAGAAAAGAAAGAGGAACACGAAATTATTCCCATCACGTTTAAAGGTTTGACCAGGACTGTGTACCCCCTCCCCCTCCTTCTGAAAAAGTCATCAAACGTTCATTTCCTTTCCACAATAAGTGATGGACAGTGGTACACTCCGCTGGTCATCTGTAACAGAATTGATGTGGTTCTGGACAGCGGGGTCTTCCTGTGAAAAGTGATAAAAGTTTCATAGGAAAATGTCCATTAGAACGAATTACAGTTCGAAACAATTTCAGAGAGGAAAAGACGTTCGAATATTTTTGCTTTCGTGAGTGAGTTTTTATTAATGTTCCACTATAAAGCACCACGAGGGATATTGTTGGTGGACCTCGTAATGTAGGTGTGGTAGTTAGGAGAGGGGGTGCCAGCTCAGGTGTCGTCCTCGTCACTTGACCAAGGTTCAAAATGACGAGGTCTGTCACCAAAAGCCCTCGTGTCTCTGAACTGTGCAACGTTAATATTCACTCACTCAAACAAGTGATGAGGACGATACTTGAGCTAGCAACCACTCTCGCCGAGACTTCCATACCACTTCAACGTGGGGATTTTGAATCTCGTCAGATTTAACGTGGATCAATCCTTCTACTGGATGAGTCTTTAGTTCTGCTAAGATTGTGATAATTGAATAAAGCGACACAGTAAAAACAATTAAGAAGACTAAATAAGACTTTAGTACTGTTAAAGATTGTAATTACAGAGAGATAAATTCAGTGAAGACTAAAACATTTTCAATCTCTTTTTTAATTCCTACTACTAGCTCGCACTCCCTATTTATTTATTTGTCTTGGTGGAATTTTCAATCGTTAATAAAATACATTTTAAAGCTCTCAATTGAGCTGAAATTTTATACACAGGATTATTTTGGATGACAATACAGTAATTTAATTATAATTAATAAAAATTAATTGATTAAAACTAATTATTTAAAGAATTACAAATACAGCCCCGTTGGCGACTTAGCGACCCTTTTGGCGACTTGTGTCAAAACTTGAAAATGTTTTTTTCTTACGTTTTAAAGCCTTCAGTTGAACTGAAATTTTATAGACACGATTGTTTTGGATGACAATACGATACTTTAGTCATAGTTATTAAAAATTAATTACCACTTAATGTTGTGATTCTGTCCTATGTATATACTTATTTATATTAATTGTAACTATTTAATAAAAAGTAGCTAAAATAAAATTTTTCTTTGTTGATCTAAGTAGGAATTGACTTAAATTTAAAAAAAAATTACTTGTTTTTATACAGGTGCATTAATTTTACCATAGATGTATATAAAAAGTAATATTAGGAATATATGTATAAAGAAAGGCTGACCTCCCTGTTTCCATCCCTTTGAAAGCCATGATAGTCAATGACCCCGTGCCAAGTCGTAGGTTCTAGTGCTGGCGCTATCGAAGGCCTGGGGCATAGAAAGAAGTTGATGCTGTAATGTTTCCGCGCCACGCAGCTGCAAAATCGGCTTCTTTATGCAGAGAGCCTTACACCGTTCATATCCACACGTGCACCCCTAAATTATTGTGGGGTCTTTTCATCTCACATCGGCCCGACAACCAATGGCCGTGAGAAAAACTCCAATCCACGTACCAGCCGGAACCCCGAGTGTAATTCGAAGTGTGTAAGAGGCGACCGCCCTCACCCCAATGGAGTGGAATAGCAGTCCGTTTTGAAACACCGGAAAGAACACTGTTGTGTTTTTCTCCTCCTCCACTAATAACATATTCAGTAGAATGGACATAGTCAATCATTTAAATATGTAACTAACTGTACATACTGCAGCAGGGAGTGGAACAAATACAGGGAGTGGAATAAATAAATTATTTAATTTCTGAGCTCTCACGCTATCCCTCAGTATTCTTTTCCCAAACTTAACAATGCACGTCATATTATTGAGGCTCGATGACCTAATATTGGTGCTCCATGAAAACTTAGAGGGTTCTTTATCGGCCTGAGAAGTGTCGCATCCACAATCGTAGAAATCAGATAGTAACCACAATGAATTATGGAGGTTTGTCAGAGAGTTACAAACACAACTATTCATTCGGGCCTAAGATAAAATGTATTGGTTGAAATACTTACCACGAAGAAAAAAATTAAGATTGTGCGTTCTGGCAGTCTCGATAAAAGAACAGTTCCTTTCGGGTGCTCACTGAACAATATTCAGTGGAGAAGAAATTTCTTTAGTTTCAAAAATAACCTTCAACACTATCTGGTGGCTGTGTGACCATGGTAGCCCAATGGTCATGGCCATGGACTCGTGGTCGGTGTGTCAGGAATTCGAGTCCCAGTGCCTCCTAAGACCCGCCGTGTAGGGGGGGGGCGATGCACGTTAAATCTGTCGAGGCTCAAACGTCCTCCAGTTGGTGTTGTGTGGCAGGATTACTTTTGTTTAGACGTAGCCGGGATTACTATTCGGCTATTGGTCCTTGTAACCCCTCATGTGGTCGACAATGAAGTCGAAGCGTGGCGTGGGTCGGTCTCTTCTCTATCGGCTGGATAAAAGGAGGTCAAATGTTGACTTGTCCTTAAACTTATGTGTCGGTATTGTCCTGTCTTGGGTGCCTTTCCCACACGAAACAACGTGACCGTTGGGAAGTCCCTAGTTCCCTTACAGGAAATCGTCCCTTTGGTGGAGACCACCACAGCCTTTGCTTTATAGTTCGAAGAAACACACAAACACTCTTTCACCTTTTCTTAAAGATCTGTATGGTTGAAAAATTAAAGAAACTTTTTTCTCTATATAAGTACGATATTTCAATATATATGAATTGAACAAAATTTTGATGAGTGAATTTATGAGAGGCATTGACTGGAAACATGAAAGTAATTCTATTTTCTTATATTTATTTCTAAATATTAAACTAAATGTTGTTTCAAGCTAGGTATTACATATGTAGAATTTATTAATGTATTGTACTCTTATGTAGAATTTGTTAGTGTATTGCATACACATTGAGAATTTATTACCGTATTGTATAGACTTGTATAATTTATTTTTGTTCACTTAACTCGAATATACATAAATATATATCTGAGTATTGTCTCTTATACAATTAAATACAAGGCATAACAGTATTTTTGTTTCTTCAAAGTACTTTGAAAAATGTGACGGTAAAGAAAAGTACTCGTATATTCTTACCCATTGAATAAATTTCTAAAACAGACTGAAGTCAAAAATGTTTTGTGTTGAAAATAAGAATTTTGAAACAAGATAAATGGGGTCTTGTTTCTGTGAACTTGAAGTTTACATGAAATAATATTTTATATAAAAATTTTAGTTTTGGAATCATTGCAGAAACTATAGCATCTCTTTTTATTTTAACTTAAATTTATGACTCTCTTTAAAATTATTTATTTATTTAATATCCAGAGGTTTCTTTGTCGCCTCGACTAAGGTTTAAAGGATAATCTCATTAATAATGACACGCCTTATATAGATCTGTTTAAAATTTATAAGAATTAAAAAAATATTTAGCTATTTTTGTGAACATGGTATTTGTTTACTTAAATTCTGTTACAGGTGTATGAGTTTTAAACTAAATAGAAAATTTCCAGATTAGAGTTTTTCCGCAAAGTCATTGTGTGACGAATCTATACGGAACTTTATCACTAACTTTCTGAACCGACCTTTTTAGGGAAATTTAATTCCCTATCTATTTCCAATCAACTACAAAAAGCGGACAGGATTCCTTGTTATGTAGATTAGATTCAGTATTTAAGTCAAACGAAATAGTAAAGTTAGAGCAGTAGGAGATAGATATTGAAACATAGAGTTATAGTGAATTTGAATTGAAGTCTTATTGTTGTCGATAATTTAATCTCATGAAGAATTGAGATTCCGAGTGGTAAATATTATTTTGAATTTAAAGTCTCATTAAAGTTTTAAGAGTCAGATTAAAGTTAAATGTTCAATAAGAACATTATTAAATATAATTCTGGGATCTCTTATCGTGGTAATTTCTGTGTGATCGTTATTTAATAAATTAATTAATTATATCATTAATTAATTGAGTTAATTTAAAGGATATTATCTTTAAAACCTCATAATATTAGTAAAATTATTGTTAATAAGTCTTTGATTCTATTTGGGAAAGATAACCAAATAAAGAAAGTTATTTATAAAAATGGCTACTGGTTCTTTTGTGACTCAAAATTATTCTCGTTCTCAAAGTGAGGTCTCGAGGGACCTTCACAATTGTTGGAGAAATATTATATCCTTCAGGACTATCTTTTTAAGGTAAAAATTTGGATTTTACGACCCCGAGGTTTTCGAGTGACCATTCTATTTTCTCACTGGGGGAATGATCTCAACATCAGGATGCCTTCACCCCCAAAATGTTTTAGCTATGTTTCTTCATTTTTGGCACTTTTCGTTGTCATTCCATCTCACTTCGCACCCCCCCTCCACATTCTAGTATTAATACAAATTTCTCTATATCACAGATATACAATTGATTAATAAACTAAAGAGTGTTTGGCAAAGCTTGGTGAATTATGGTCTAAGTGCCAATAAAACCAGCTAACCAAGAGAGAATTTCTATGAGAACATAATTTACTGTAAATTTACAACTGGATATCCTCAATTTTAATATACTAGGTAGCCAATTTTTTCTCCTTTAAAATGAGAAAAAAAACAAATACTTGGTGAGAATACATAAATTTGTGATTTTTAGATAAAAAAAATTGTATGCATTAAAAATCCACTCATAGCATCAAGCAATCTTTTTCTAGCGAGAAACCAATACGAAATGTCCATGTTTCTCTTTTAATTCTTTCCATTATTAAACTGTTCATCAAGCATATGATTGCCTAAAAATAAATTTAGCGATAATTCGTTGGAAATACGTTTGGTGAATAAATAAGTAGGTGGAGGAGATTGCCCGATTTTAAACGAATATTTTCTGCTATAGTCTTTTGGCGGAAGCTGTTGACTTTGTGACGGGGCTTTTTCGGATTTTCTTACTAACCCTCTTGGGGAATCTTTGGGGCCAGAATGGCATTATTTCAATCAAATCCTCTCAAGAAGAAACCGTAATATGCAGATTAGTTATTAGATATATTCTAGAGCCTTAGTATTCGTGTGTTAGTAGAATGGAAGAATAATATTAGATGAATAGTAGAAGAATAGAATAGCAGAAAGACAGAAAGCTGAGATGCTGATCTCCGTGAGATATTGGTAAGATATTAATTATAGAAGTGTAATTATAGAACGGACTTTAGTGTATTAAGGAATCTAAGGCAGATAAGGATGCTTAAGATAGCTTTACATAAAGACGGTGATTAGGATTCCAGGCGCTATTTACTAAGAATTTAGAATTACGTTGTATCATTCCTTATTACATCCCTATAAGTAAGACTTGTATTGTGTTGATTAATATATTGGAATAGTAATAAATTAGATTTATTACGACGAATTTGAAATATCAATCATTTCCTTCTATAAATCTAGGTCGCGTAGATGAAGAGATGATACCCCCGGTCCACGGGTTATCACAACTTTATCAGGAGTGTTTATTTGAACTATCGATCTACTGGTTCACAGTTACTCCGTGCATGCCTTTGACGAAATGGAGTCCCTATTCAGGCCAGTCGTTATGTGTTTTTATTCTTGTTCTTTGTCAGTTGTAACTAGCGGGAGAAGAAGTCCACGCGTACTCCCTTCTTTAAGAATCAAAATGCTTTTGCTGTTGATGAACTTTCTGAGCGATACTATGAAAAAGTTTTTTTTTATCTTAATTGCAATTGATATACATCTCCAGTAAGTTTGAGTATAGTTGGAAATTTTTTCCGTTGTCGTTGTGGACTGTCTGCTGTTGAAACCTCGGGTCTAGTTTTGAATCATTAATGTCTTTTTTGAATGTCTTTTAGTTAGAATCTCTCCATGTAATGAATGCATAATCAACCAGTAGTGTTGTGCCGCCTAATTTAGGCTGTGTTCAATTCCTGGGCTACCATTTTGGCGGAAGCAGAAAGTCCTCCTGTAACTGACTCGTGCGAGTCAGTCACTCACTCGGCGAAAGCATTTGTATAGTACTTAAATTTATGTACAAGTCTAATTTTTTTTCTGTACTCATATTTTTTAATTTTTAAAATTTTCGTTTTTATACCCGTTGTGACGTTAAAGATAAATAACGGTAGCGTGATACTGGTTAATTTAAACATTTAGTTTATTTACGTCACAGCTATTATTTACAGATAATACTTTGAAATTATTAAACTTATTAAAAGATTATTAGAGTTCAAATGTTCAAATGATGTGGTTTGTGAGAGAGGAATTCTCTTTCGGGGTCCGCTCACTTCGAAGGCTTCAAATCATCTCTCGTTCTCTCTCTCTCTCGTTTCGGGAATAAAAGGTCGGCTCCTTTATCATCTAGTTACATCTTGCTAGTGGCGGGAAAAGGGTTTCTCGTGGTGTCAAAGGTTGTGGGGGAGGCCTAAGGTGGGACCACATAACAACTTTCAAGATGCAGCTGCGAAATGCACGTGTGATGATTATTTCCACAAAGAAGCCGATTCACAGCTGTGTGGCAGGAAACATTACATCGGCGTATAATACTCACCCGTAAATTTCGATCTTATTTTTTTGTGTTAAAAGTGCGCGTTATACGCCGGATTTTACAGTAATGAGAATTTTTTTTAAAATTTAGGATCAAGTCTCTTAGAAATTGATTTTTGTTCTTGCAGGATCGCCAACGAATGGTCTTTCGATGAGAGTATCCACGAGATGTTTGGCTGCCAGGTGTTCTCTTTCGACCCCAGTATGGGCATCGGAGATCATAGACACGGTGACGGGATCATGTTTTATAACATGGGTGTGGGAGAATTCGATGGAAAAATGTAAGTGTACTTTTCTTATCATATACAAGGTATTCCAGGATCATTGGAACAAGCTTTAAAAGGAAATAGGGGACATCATAAGGATTCAGATTTGCATAGCAACCCGTGGTAGGAAACGTCTTTGTTACGAGCTAGATGGCATTGTTCACAAGAGCATTTAACCCGGCATCACTTGTGCGAAAAAAACGACCGAAATTTTTCGCGCAGGGTATCTCATAGTCAAGGGTGTTTACATTCTGTTTTTACTGTAAAGCTTATGTACAAAAGTTAAAAAGGAAAAAGAGTAGGAAATACACACAATATGTTTATTACATTTTTCAATCGTAAATTTAGTTTTTCTGTTCTTATAAAGGCATTCAATACATTGTTTATACACTTCTTTAATGTCGTCGTGAGTAAGTGCGATGTTTTCACAGGATCTTAATTTTTTTTTAATCTGTATCTTTTAAAAACTA
This sequence comes from Trichonephila clavipes, assembly GCA_019973935.1. Lineage (NCBI taxonomy): Eukaryota > Metazoa > Arthropoda > Arachnida > Araneae > Nephilidae > Trichonephila > Trichonephila clavipes. Next base: position 87,853 of record BMAU01018320.1, on the reverse strand, counting down.
AACATATAGGAGAAAACTTCTCTGTCCTTTAAATCCAAAAATTTTGGAATATCTTTTTTATTTTCTCTTATTGTTCCAGCAATAGTTTTTTTTCATAAGTTTATCTGAAAGTGGACAAGATGTGTACCAGTTGTCTCCTTTAAAATTAGGTTCTTTCTAAATGTTTTTGTGTCTCTACATATAAAACATTTATTTTCAACAATGTCTCCCTCTTTTAAATCTGGATCGATCACATTCTGGAGGAATCATACTTGCTGTTACACTCTTCATCATTTGATTCTTCCTCATCATAACCGTGAAGAGAATTTCTTCATCCGAAAATACTATTCTATTATATCTATTAAATACGTTGGTGTGGTTGGTTTGTCACTGACCTTTCGTATCCAAAGTTGCGGGCTCGACTCTGTCCCAAGTCGATGGATTTTCATGATGCAGAAAATCGACAGCGGTCATGTCGTATGATTATACGGCATGTAAAAGATCCATAAGGGGGTGCTCTAGGCAAAATTAAATCCTACTTCAGGTTCGCATCTTCAGAGCTTAGGTGCCCCCTCTTGGGAGGAAACTAGGCGTCAAAATTACCTGCAGCGAACGGTGTCCGCCAATATGGCTCTGCACTAAAAAGAAATACCAGCTTTCGGTGAATGTACTAGGTAGATGGATGAACTCTGTTAATAGCTGTACATAATCTGCCATTAGAAATAAAAGCAAATATATATATATATATATATATATATATTTATTTCTATATATATATATATATATATATATATATATATATATATTAAATATTGTATCTATTAAATTACTTAAATATCATATTTCTTCATTATAGCTACAATAATACTCCATAACATAAGGAAGATTTAAAACGTGCTCATGCATTCAGAACTGTAACGGTGATTCACGCGCAGGGTAGGCCATACCCAAAGAGGTGGCATCCAAAAATATATATTAAGAATTCGCCTACAAGCTAAGACCCCTCAAAGGATATGACTTTAAAGTCAGCTACACGAGAAACTATTGATTTTTCAAAAAAGGTTTAGAAGGAGCATTGAAAAAAGTTAGATGGTGGGTATTATGACATACCCTGCGCGAGAAGTGCCGGGTTAAGGAACCGGACATGTATTACCGCAGTTATTTGAGCTGCCGTCTACCACAGAAGAGTATGGAATGTTTTACAAACACCGAGCAGACAGATATGTACCTGATTTATGAATTGGTAGAAAGGAATGCATGAGCAGCAGAAAGGTTGTATCGTGAAAGGTACCCACAGAGAAATACACCGGACCACCAAGTGTTTATTAATTTGCATCACAATTTGCGTGAATAGGGATAACGGATACCGCGTATTCCAACAGGCCAAAGTATCTAATACATTAGGTTCCATGCGTGAAGCAAAATATGTTGGATACCATTAGAAGTAATCATAGAACCTTGGGAGTTCAAGTCACTCGTAGCCCACCCTCGCTGTGATAACTACCTTGTTGTGATTCGTATTCACACAAATTTTGGGGCAAATTATTAAACATACGGCGATCCGGTGCATCTCTAAGAAGGTATCTTTCGCGATAAATCCTGCTGTTGCACCAGCATTTCCTTTAACCAGTCCGTAAATAAGGTGGATGTCTGCTAGCTAGGTGTTCGTAAAACTATTCCATACTGCTCTGTGGGTGGAGATTGCTCAAATGACTGCGGTAATGCAGGTCTATTTACTCCAACTCTCTTATGAACACCACCACCTAGAGCCGAACAAAGACGCTTTCAACCATAGATCGCTATGGAAATCTAAATCTTTGTGATGTCTCCTATCTTCCCTTAAAGTTAGTCCCAATAATCCTGGGACACCCTGTATAAGGCTGTTGAAATACAGCCGAAGGACAATAAAACAAGGTTAAGAGAATAGGGGGGATAAGCATCGCATGTCCAACCTTCCCTGAATAAATGGATTAATCGACATTTTACGTGTGTGGTGTCCAGGACATTTGTCCCTGAATTACATCAAATATCTTTTCTTTAAAATTTAATTCTGAGTCGTGCATTCCAGTCCTGTTTTTAACAACGATACGTCATGTAGTGGAGCTGATACACGCTAAATGAGATAAAGGATAAAAGTCCTCCCGTCGACGTTTTGTGAAAATTAAAAAAAAGGGGTGTCATATTGGGAGTGGACCTCATCATTGTGAAAATATTTTTGAAAAAAAAAAAAGACGAGGTTATTTTGTCTACAAATTTCGTGTAGCTTTAAAGTACGATGCTAATTCACAATGAATCAATCAGATATTTAAGAGCAGCTGTTGACCTTGGAAAGAGTTTATTTGTACCACCAACCTGCCAGACCACAGCTACAAACGATTACGCGTTAGACGAATGGAACGAAAGGGAATTCCTATTCGTGCTAGTCGTTGAGCGCTTTTATTCTTGTTTTTTTATTGTTTTCGTCTTGCGGATGAAAGGGTCACTGCAGAAATAAGGCACTTTAATTTTTTTGTGTACATAGAAATATATTCAGAATAAAAATCTGCATATTTTTCCAATAGAGCTTGGTATAGTAGCTTGAAATTTTACAATAAAATAGGGACAGCGATACTTTCTCACTTCTATCTTATACATATCATCATATGTGGACGCCTGTTGTAGCTTAGTTGCCATGAGCTCCAGACGCAGTGCCACTGAAGACTTATCGTGTAGAGGGGCTAATGAAGGCCGTGGTAGCCTAGTCGTCAAGATAACGGACTCGTGGCTGGCGTGTAATAAGTTCGAGCCTTGTGCCGCTGAAGAGCCACCATGCGTGTTAAATATGTCGAGGCTCAACCCCCCCCATTTGGTGTAGTGTGAAAGTTAACAGAAGGGGAGTAAACTCAGGTGTCGTCCTCGTCAGTAGCTGAATAGGACGACGCTAATTTTCACTCACCCACTCATAGGGAATGATGCCCGTCAAATCTGTCGAGGCTCAGTCATCCCCTTGGAATGGTGTAAAAGTTCGAAGAAGGTGATACCGGTTCAGGCGTCGTTCTCGTCACTTGACTATGGCTCAAAATGACAAGATCCGTCACCAGTAGCTTTCGTGTTCCTTTAGAGTGCGACGTTAATAAACTTAACTCAAGGGCGTGACAGCCCATCAGAGCTAAGGCCTCCTGTGCCCAACTCAGTGCCCGTGACCTTGGACCCTGAGGTGCATGAGCAGATGTTCCGGTCAGGTGGTCAGCCTGACGCGAAACCCCCAGTGTTAAATTCCCAAGCAAGCTTGGTACTCATATTATCGACCCACTGAAGGGATGAAAGGCCAAATCAACCTTGCCCAGCCCGGTGTTAGAACCTCGGACCTGTGGTGTGGAAGCGCGATGCACTAATCATTCAGCCACTGGGCTTCCGACGTTAATAAACACTCACTTACTTTCGCACTCCACTGGAAATTTTTTAAGTCGGATCGTTTTTAGCTTGCAGGAATCCGAATATGTCTACGATTAAAAAAAAGTGTTTGAATGCGCATGATCTACCAGCCATAAAACCGGTTCCACCAATCAGGAAAGTATAACTCCCATCGCACAACGATTAATATTTTATTAGAATATCCTGCCATTTCCCCTTCCCTTTTCGAACAAAAACAAATGGCCAACACTTGTTAAAATATGTATACTTTTTTCTCCGGTAAGTCCTAGTTCTAACCACCACAGTCTATTTCTACCACAGCCTTCTGACGGAAACCGAACGCTTTAACATTTCCACTAGAAAGAATCTTCCTCTCCCCTCCCCTTCGAAGGGAAAAAAAGAATGAATACATAAATAAATCCTAAAAAAGCCCCTTAAGTATTCCCAACTCCAACAAACCCTTTTTACAAAACTCGAAAAAGGGAAAAAAAATCCCTCGTCGTGTTTTCAGTCCATCTAACGAAATCGATGCTACAACTGGGATCTGTGCTTTTTATCCGAGAAACGCCACTAGTTTTATGGCTCAGGGAACGGGGGTGTCGCTTGACGATGCGTAAATACTACTTATCCTCGACGGACTCTGGGGACGAGGTTAGAGGTTGGTGATTCTTTCTGAAATAGATGGTACCCATTCTCAAAACTACCACAATCCCTGTTTGGAACACAAAGTAATATTCTTGGATTGAAAAAGCACGAGTTTCTTTTTGAAAGATCCAAAGTTTTAAAGATAGAAGGTAAATTGGGTAGAGATTTAAGAGCGATATTTTTAAAACACTCGCGAAGTATTCAGTAAGCGTAATGTTCTACGCGGGCACGTTTTTCTTTTGCTGTTGAGAACTATTTTAATGAAAATATATGTATATTCTTTTTTTTTATTTTCAAAACGCCCACAGTGCTTGTTTTGAAAGCAAGGATATATTCTTCTCAATTGAAAAAGTTGACTTTTTATTTAAAAAAAAACTTGTCTTCTGTTTTCTTAGGAAAAAAACAATATTTTTTTCTTGAAAGGTAAACTAACTTATAGTTTTAAAAGTAACACGCATTTAAATGTCGGGAAAATTTCAAAAGTAATGAAGTTCGAAATACTTCAGTTTTAATTCATTCATCTGAAAATTATTATTTTGCTGGTGATTGAGTGAGTGTATTATTAAAGTCGCGCTTAAGGCAAAAGGAGTTACTTCGGTAGCCTAGTGGTCAAGGTATCGGATCGTGGCTGGCATGTCACGAGTTCAAGCCTAGTGCCACTAAAGACCCGCCATGTAGGGCAGCGATGCATGTTAAATCTGTCATGAGCTCAAACGTCCTACCGTTGGTGTGGTAGTTAGGAGAGAGGGGTGCCAGCTCAGGTGTCGTCCTCGTCACTTGACTGTGGTTCAAAATTACGAGGTCCGTCGCCAAAAGCCCTCGTGTTGTTGAACAGTGTGACGTTAATATTCCCTCACTCACTAAAGCAAAAAAAGGGGTATTGGCGACAAACTTCGTCATTCTGAACCATTGTCAGGGGACGAGGACTTCAACTAACATGACTCTCCAAACTTGAACACCACGTTAACGGAAGGACTTTGTGCCAGAGCAGATTAATGTGCATCAACCCCTTTACACGGCGGATCTTCAATGGCATCGGAGCTTGTTTTCCTGGCAGCGAGTTCGTGGCCATGACATCCAGGCTACCATGTTTTTATAAGATATATTCTAAATTGCAACAGAAAACACTTTTTTGAGGAAAATATTTTAATTCATTAAATTTGATACAGAACTATTTGGTTCTGAACTGATATCGATTTTCATATTAAATTACTATGAATTTGTAAGGATTTCTAAAACAAAATTGGTGTATATTTGTATAATAATCTACATAAATATATGAAGGAAATTTTAAAATATTATTAATGTTTTTATATGAATATTTATTAAAAATTTTCTTATATGAATAATAAGGATTTTTTTTACAAATATTTGTAAAATACTTTTTTGATACACTAAAATGAATATTCATTAGATGTTTTTATAGTAAATATTTAACCCGGCATCTTTTTTGTCGAGTTAGGGGCTGGAATTCTGATGCCATTTAGAACTCGCCGTGTTAAGAGGGCTAGATACAAAAGATATAGAGATTCACGTTAAATCTGTCGAGGCTGAAAGTCCTAACATTGCCACGATGTGGAAGTTTGGAGAATGGTGTACTATAGTAGAAGTCTTGATCATGTCGCAAAACTAAGAGGTTCATCGCCAATGCCTCTTTTTCACATGTGAAGTTAATAAAAGATTTAATCGACTAAGAAGTTTTTATAATGTGTGTATATTTTGCTCAATTTCATTGCGTAAATTCCATAACAACGAATTCTCGAATATTCACCGAAGGCATATAATCAGAAAAGTTATCCGTTTTTAAATGTCTTTCTTCTTAACAGCTTTATTTTTAATTAATTTAAATAAACGATTGCTAGTATCAGGAGGGTAATAATTAAAAACTATCGAACACTAATTAATTTTAAGGCACTAGTTAATTACGAGGCAATATCATTCAATAACAGTGAAAATTTTGCAAAGATATATATCAAACTGATTAATGAAAATACGAATTAATATCCATACCGAAGTTTGGGGAGAAATATATATATACACTGGTGTGCAAAAATTAAGGATGAGACGTTTTTTTCAATATAACTTTGTACAAAAGCTTTCCAAATCAACACATTTAATACCGTAAGATCCCCAATACGTAAGGACATGTGTAATGTAAGCAACACTTACTAAGAGAGAAATCAGAGGGATAAAAAGAAGCTTGATTGAAAAAGTAGCATGGAGCGCATTGCGACTGAAGGCCGAAACATCCCTGTGATGGGTGTCCAGCAAGAAACATCCGGTCTTTAGTAGGGGATATGATCTTCCCTGACTGCTAGGCAGGTTTCACAGCGTCTGCCCATGCTGAGAATGAGGGTGTCAATGAGTTGTTGAGGCATTGCTGCCCATTCGTCTTGCAGCGCCAATCGAAGCTCCCGAATCGTTACTGGTGGTAAGGTACGAGCTGCCAAGCGTCTGCCTAGAAAATCCCATACATGCTCGATGGGATTGAGATCCGGAGATCGTGCCGGCCAATCCATACGTTCAATATCCTCACTCTCTAAGAGCTGTTCGGCAGCTACTGTGCGATGACATGGTGCATTTTCGTCCATGAAAAGGAACTGCAGACCCATAGCGCCTCTAAAAAAGACGCACATACGGAAGAAGAATCTCGTTACAATAACGGGTCCCGTTGACTGAACTTGCGTCGAAGATGTGAAGGTCTGTACGACTACCAAGCATGATGCCTCCCCAAACGAGAACACCGCGACCTCCTTACCTGTCCCTTTCAATGATGTTCGAGGGATGATTGCGGCTTCCCCGCTCTCTCCAGATGAGTATGCGATGAGAATCGCTACTCAAACTGAATCTGCTCTCATCTGTAAAGAGTACTCGTCCCCATTCATTGTCTCTCCAATTCCGATGTTCCCGGCACCACAGAGAACGCTTTCTCCGATGGGCAGGCGTTAACCGTACAGGGCGTCGTGCAAAGAGACGACCACCGTGCAGTCTTCTGGCCACGGTAAAACGCGATATCGGTCGTCCAGTCGCCTGTGTCGTGTGTCTAGCGATTTCTCCCGCTGTCTGCCGCCTGTTTCTTCTGGCCTGTAAGACAATGTACCGGTCATCTGCGGGTGTGGTTCCTCGTGGACGACCACTACTGAACCCCGGATAGCTGTTCCTGTAATTTGAAATTGTCTCCAAAGTCGTGAAACGATGCTGTGAGCAATTCCGAACTCTGCAGCCACACTTGTCACACTGCGGCCTTCCTCCAACTTCCCAATGATTCGACCTCGGGTAAAAGCATCCAGATGTCGTCTAACAGATTGATTATTCGCCATTTCTTGCTGAGGCAGCAACTCGGTGTGATTTTAACTGCTATACGGCGTGCAATCTCTTTGCCAGAAATACTGATCTTACACCGACAACATGCTTTATACTACTCAGACACTCCCCCATTACGTCTACCTGCATATCTGCGCATGTGCTACCGGACATCACCTTACTTAATCTCCTGATTGGTCTTTCTGTCCGCTCTGCCTCTTCGTTCAGCTGATATGCTAATTTTTCGACTTCGTCCTTAATTTTTGCACACCAGTGTATATCCACACCAGAAAGTAATTAAACAGTTTTAACGTTCCCATTTGCGTGAGGGAAAGTGGCTGCGCGCGTGGTAGCCTAGTGGTCAAGAGTCATGAGTCGGCGGCTGGCGTGTCATGAGTTCGAGTCCAGTACCACTGAAGACCCGCCGAGTAGGGGAGTGATGCACGTTAAATCTGTCGAGAGCTCAAACGTCCTCCCATTGGTGTGGTGTGGTAGTTAGGAGAGAGGGTGCCAGCTCAGGTGTCATCCTCGTCACTTGACCATGGTTCAAAATGATGAGATCCGTCGCCAAAAAGCCCTAGTGTAGCTGAACAGTGTGACGTTAATATTCACTTACTCACTCGCTTTAACAGGACACCAGTCCATCTGTACAGTGGGTTTCAGTGACACCAGGATTCAACTGAACAAATACAACGCCATACCCGATTTCCTCATTACACTCAGTAATTGTCACTTAGCTATCACGGCTATCTAATTATAGGGCTGTATTATAATTGTACCCAAAATTCTGCATAAAATAATAAAAGCTGTTTCACTTAGAATGGAACTGAGCCTCAAAATATTGGGGTGGTGTTTAAGTTAGGAGATTCGTGTTGTCGACCACGACTGAAAATTACGAAGGCTGTAACCAATAGCAGACATGTAACTCTATAGAGATGTTGACTAAAATTTTACTTTGCATCTCGATGAAAATCACTCTTTTAAGGGGACTTGGTACCTCAAAAATGACAGAGATCTATCGTTTTTTTTATTTTTATTTAACCTTATTTTTTGCATTTTTATTTTTCGATTGATATATCACTTGTGCATGTCGGAAAGTTAGAAGTTGAATAAAACTTCATTTTAAAACAAATTAGGCAATTCAGCCACGTCCCCTTTTTTGGAAAAAAGCTAAAAAAAAAGCGTTTTGATAAAAAAATCTATTTCCTAAAGAGAAATAATAACGATAAAAAAGAATGTGCAATATATAAAGCAGAATTTTACCGAAACAATACAATAATCTCATATTTTTTCTTTGTGAAATGTGTGCGTGTAAAATTTCGAGGACCTTTTTAATTCTATAGATATTGACGATATGATTAAGGTTCTACAATTGATTTATGATAAATATGAATTATATACTTCAATGAAAAAAGAAAAATTTGATATTCTTGTTAACCTCGTATTAAAAGAAAATTTCATTGCATTTTTGATCAGAATCTTTATAAACAGATCAAAGGATTACCTCAGGGTGGTCCAGCTAATAATTGTTTAGCGAACCTATATTTACATTTTTTTAAATTGATCATGTTGTAAATGATTCTTACTTGATTTATAGTTATATAGATGATTTAATAATTTAAACCAAGGATTACGTTCTACCCTGACTATCTCAACCTCCTTAAAACTAACTTTAACTCTAATATGGTAGAATTCTTGGATTTAGAGACTTGCATCTCTTACTAACAATAATGTAGTCAGTAACATTTTTGATATAAGAGATTCTTTTAAATTCCATATAATTAAAATTCCTGTTTGGAATAGTAACTTGCATTTATCAATTTACAGAAATATCATTTTGAATTTTTTATTTAGAAATGATTACTTAACTCCCCTCAAAATAGATAAATTTAATAATATAAATTTTTTTTTCAATGTTTAGATCATGAATACCCTTTTAATTTCTTAAGAACTTATATTCATCACAAATACATTAACCGTCTTGCTACTTCTAATTCCAAATCCACCACACAACAATAGGATTTCAAAGTCAGCATGTTAGTGGTCTTGCTGTGAAGATTATATCATAACACTCATATCAGAATTTACATCTTTTCCACACACATCCTGAACATCTTACACATTTTTGACAACCAACCAAATTAGAGCCTAGCAAATTTACATTTTTGACAATCAACCAATTCAAAGCCTATCATATTTGATTGTTATCTCTTTTGGTATCTATCTTTGCTGGCTGGTTTAAAAGTTAGTTAAAAAGATGCGTTTTTGTATATTCGAATTTTTTAACTCGGTGAATAATTGATTTTTATTAATTTCAAGGTGCTTGATTCTCTTGGAAAAAGCTATGTGAGTAAAGAAATTTTGTTAAATTCTTTTTTGAAAATACCTTTCTTACGTAATTGTTTTAGGATTTTTCTGCATTAAGAGTTTGGGAGAGTTTGTTGCAGAGTAGTAGTCAATGGTTTTATCATGCTCTCTGTGAGTTTTTACATACTTTGAATTGTTGTTTATTTTATTTGGTTTTTCCTACCGAGTTGCAAAGGGGGAAGGTTGGTGCCTTCAAACTAGTTTAACCCGACTTATTCGGTCCTAAGTCCGAAATTGCTTTCTTTTCGCTAGGCTCTTTTTGTAATTCCTTTTTTGTATTTTTCTATAAATTCGATCTTCATGTGTTTAGCTTTTATATTTTTATTACGTTATTTCTTGTTATGTTCATTATCTATTATTTCTTGTTTTTGATATATTATACAAATTTCTTATATATATATATATATAGGCAGAGAGTGAATTAATAGTAGGAATTAAAAAAATTATTTGTTATACAAATTTTAATATTAGCCAATTAATTCATCTTTATCAAAGGGTAAATATTTTTTAGCAAGTTCACAATGAATATTAGTAATTTAAACATTTTGGTTACTTATATTTATGGGTAGAAAAGACAAGAAAAAAAATCACATCTCAATATTACTCGAATATTTTACACACTGTAGCCGCATAACCTTAAAAATGAATACATTATTTTCAAAAAGCTTCTTGACGCTTCTTGAGTTTTTATATTTTATCTGAGATTTTTGCGCATAAAGTTATTTTTCTCAATTTAAAATCTCTCTGTCTAGAGAAAAATAGATTCTATAAAAGTATTACTCTCTCTCTCTCATGGGGAATGCTTAGCTGTATTTTATTCTTGAAGATTACAGCGGTTTCTCTATACTTCCCTTACAATGTATTTCGGTATTTTGTACGAAAATATTTCAATTGTCAATTTATGTTTCCATTCTTATTATTCTAAATCCGGATAAATCACGAATTTATGTTTTATACAATAATGAGAGGAAATTTCTTAAATGGAAAAATTCTGAATAAATCTGCAATTTTTTTTTCTTTTTGGATGTATATATTTATTGAAAGGAAAAAAAACATCAGTGGGGTATTATAATTCACCAAGTTCTTACAATTTTATTCAACAGTATCTCTGATTTTTTTTACTAAATAACTCATTTGTCCTATAAATATGTTTTTATCTGAATGCATTTCAGTGACGTAGTTATTATAACATTAAAATATTCTTTGGCATATACAGTTATTTATTCTTCTAAAAATTATTATTCCTTACTCATATAGTAGATTATGTTTATTTTAATATGAACTGGTCAATTTGTTTTATGTGAGCGATATAATGACAAAAAAGGGAACTTTTATTAGTATTCTTCTTATTACTTTATATAAAAACTGAATAATGAAGTAACAAAGAGGATAGTGGAATATTAAATAGTGTTACGTAGATCCGGATTCGAGGATTTTATGCAAAACAATCACAACTGAAATAAGCAATTTTTTAAGAGCGATGTGAATTTATTATGGAAAATCGGAAAGAGAGGAGGTGCCAGCTCGTCCAATCCTTTAAATACGTGGTCCGTCGCTAGGATTCAGCAGCAATATTCACAGGGTAAATATCCGAAGGTCTTCACACCTTCGACAGCAATCAAACACAATTACCACTGTCTAAGGCTACACGGTACCCTTTTTCAAAAAAAATTTTTTGGAGACTGTCACAGTAAAAATAATTGATGCTTTATATTTAGATTATATTATTAAGCTAATTCGGTAAGCAAAAAGTCAGTTTGACCAGCCATTATTTTACAATTTTAAAAAATTAGGAATTTTTGAAGTTTTTTCAAACTCTTATAAAATAGCCAATTTTTAAATTTTTTAGTAATTTTAAGATATTTATGATTCTTAGATTATTACAAACAATAATTAGTATGGGTTTGAAAATCTATTCCCTTGTTGATTTTTAATAATTATTTTTCTAGAAAAACCTGGAAAAAACACGAAAATTTTTAAAATATCAACTTTAGCATTTTTTAGAAAAATAACTAGAGTTCTCAGCCCTAAATACATACTAACTTTTATAGAACATACATTTGGGAGTATATACAAAAACATTCAAGGCTCTATCTTGAACAGGAAAAAATCCATAGGGATTAGAAAACACTTATACCTTCAAAATTAAAAGTCTGAGAAAAACGCATTTAAAGTTTGTAAAGTCATAAAACAAAAACTTATAATGCCCGTAAAACTCTAATTTTTTAATATGTTATTTCCCAATGTATGTTCTACATTAAAACACTATTTTTATTAAATATGACTGAAAATTATATTTTTAATTCAAAATATATTTTTGAATAATATTGATAGCCTTTTTTTAGACGTCAGTTTGTTCAGCTTTATCTTAACCTAATATTTCACAAAAGTTTTGAAACACGAAGCATTTAGGTACAAAATAATAATGATACTAACTTAAGCTAAAAATAGTCAGGTTTGCCCATAAAATTTAATTTTTTTCAGTTTTAAATTGGGTCAGTTTAGGAAATTTTAGCTCTTGTCGTACGACTTTAAAATACTAAAATATAGTACTACAATATGTTTAGTATAATGTAGTTTGGTATCATATTCAGTTATATCTGCATTTGAATATATATAAGTAATCAGCTATGATTTTTAGATACATCATTTTCAGTTGTATTCCATCTCTTAAATATTGTTTCTCATTTGCCATGGCATTTTCTCTACAGAAAAAATTAATGATAAAGCTTTTATATATACATCACAAATTTTTTGAAAAAAAGGAGAATATTTTTATATTTATTTAGTATATTTTATCCTGGTAAAAGAAAAAAATTTTATTAAAATTAGTAAAAATGAATACATAAACGGGGCCCGCTGTATTTTATGAAAAATTCTCAATTTTTCAATTTTGATGTGTTACTTTGTTATTCCTGTTTGAAGTGACTGATATTTTAATTTTTACAAAAACTAGAGCACTTTATCTAAGTCATTATACATTGACTATATTTAAAGAACTGCAAATTTTGAAATAAAACAGTTATTGATAAATTCAAAACATCTACTTTATGCAGAAATATTTCAGCTTTATTTTCAAAACTTTTGAAATCCCCCCGGAAAAAAAACACACATTTCGAGTAAAACGCATTTTAAAGTTTGACATCTTGTGTAAAGTTATGGCATTTTTTAACTAAAACGCTTGTAGTTTTTGTTCTAGTGGAAAAAAAAGTTAGTGTTAATAAAATGCTAATAAAATAAAAAATAAAGTCATAAAAAAAATTTTTTGAAAAAAATCATGGTTTTATATATACCTTATTTTTTATTTTTAAAGCAAAAATTGGCCGTGAAATTAATCTTTATTAATTAATTATGAGAACTAAAAAAAACTCAAAACATAATCAATCAGAAATGATTTTAGTAATGAAAATTGGAATTAATAACCATTTCAAACTAAAAGCTCAAAAATGTTTTTAATTAATTCAACTTAAGTGTGAAAAATGCTTTAAAAGAAAACCAAAACCATAGCTCATAAAACTTCAAATATCTTGAAAACTAATTTTCTAACAGATCTGAAATTTCGTGGCAAGCATCTCAATGATATGGGCCACCAAAACAGGCAAAAAAAAATTTGTTCGTTAAAAATGAAATTTTTAGGGTACTGTGTACCCTTAAAAATACACGTACGTAAATATTATTCACTAGCACAGCTGAGCTAATCGCTAGTCAAAACAATCCTCACTACTCGCTGGCTTAATCAAGACTCCTCGCCGTACCGGCGAGCATCGCTTTATAGGCGCCACAGAAACTTCCAGGAATATAACCGCTCGTGTCATTAGTGGAGAGATCCACTACCTTCTAGAAGATTCCAGAGAGTTCCGAACTCGCCAACATGGTCGCCAAAAATGATGCCAACTTGACTCTACCGCCAAGATTTCGCCAAGTTCTCATTGAATCGCCATTATAACGTAAGGGGCGGCATTGCTTGTGAATAGTACAATTTTAACATGAAATAAATATAACATAGAGTAATATAAATGCATTAAACACTCAAATACAAATTATTTACTCTATTTACACAAAATTCGTAACACTAGAATAATATAACTCTAAATGCAATAATATAATAATAAATAAAATAACGAAATAACAAATGGAATAGTGAAACAATATATGAAAACTAATACATAGTATAAAGGAATAATAAATGGTCTAATGGAATAAAAAATGAAAAAAATGAAATGGAATAATATGTAGAATAATAAAGGAAGTAATAACTGAAATAATGAAACCATAATAGAAATAATAATATCACGAAACAGTGAAAGTAATAAAAAATAGAAAAGGAAATAACGTAATAAGTAAAATAATGGAATAATAAGTAGAACAATGGAATAATAGAGTAATGGATTAATGAATTAAATTATGCTCAAAATAATGAAATAAGAAATAATGCATCGAATTATGAAATATTTAACATAATAAATAGAATAAAGCAGTAATAAGTGAAATAATACACAGAATAATGAAATAATAAATGAAGTAATAAATAAAAGAATGGAATAATGAGGGAAATAATAAAAATAATGGGAAAAAACGCGAAAGAATAATAGGGTAAAGGAATAATAAATAGTATTATACATATAATAATGAAATAATATTTAAAATACCAAGTAGAATGATGGAATAATATTTGAAATTAATGAAATAACGGAATACTAAATTAAATGATGCATAGAGAATTGGAATTAATCACAGAATAGGGAAATAGCAAAGAAAATAATTAATAGAATAATGAATGATATAAAAATGTATTAATGTAATAATAAAAATGGAATAATAAATAAAGTAATAAAAAAAGATAAGATAATTTAGAATCATGATTCTTCAACTGTAAGAGTCAAAACTTCGTCCTTGGATATATGGTACGAATTTAGAACCTTAACTAATTAAGAAACATCTTTAGTTGTGTAAAAGGATTAATATATGTCAAATCTAAAATGAATCCGAGATATCAAGCTCGAGTTGTAGGTTTCTTAGCCAATATCGCTGGATGTAAAAATTGTTTTAATAAACATTATGGGCACGTGAACAAAGTGCAAAATGTCCTTTAATTACTTTCCGATTATATCACTCATATTTGATGATAAAAGTTGAATGAGCCGGGGAATCTGAGCAGAAACGCTTTCCAATCAAATTTGTAAAAACTCGAAATTTTCCCAAGGAATTATTCTTACGTTTAAATGAACTTATCTCGGTGAATAATTACTTGGAGTTGAATGAAAGTATAAGCTTCAGGTAAGACTCCGAATTATATTAACTATTTAACTGTGGCGCCCCCATTTGAGAGTGGGCAACTATGTGTCATGGAAATCGAGCGAATGACGACTATACTCGTAAATCACAGAGTAAGTGTCGCTCTTAAAATATTGGATAAAAAAAAGATGTGTTTATTTCATAAAATTACCAATTTTTTTCTACCTGTCTTGACACTAATCTTACCAGAAAACATGCTTGCCCCTTTCCCACTGCAATAAAATAACTATTCTTTAAGCAGTTATTTTACTATTAATCTAACGTCTACTCTCCATTACTCTTATAACACATGGTTTTTACATCAACAATTGGCATTTACACCACTCGATAGCTAGGTAACTTCGGATAAGTAGCTATGAATTGAACTATCAATTGGCTTAATAAACAGAACTTATTAAGGTACCCGACTCCGTTCGGAACCGTGATTTTGCAAAAGCGTATAAATGGATAATATTTATATTTAGTGTCACTTAAATTAGAAAATGTATATAAAATTATTTTAAGAATAGTATTACAATAAAGAATTATTTAAGTACAATAGTTTGACAAAAAATGAACATAGAATGACCCATTTTCAAAATATTCTCCTTTTGTGAAAAAGGCTTCTATTATAATATTTTGTCTATATATAGCTTAGACCTCTGTACAAAGGCTCAACTAGAATTTTTGAAATATATAACTTACAAGTGGGTTTATCCATGTTTTACGACAACAGAGGGGAGAAAAAGTTTAAGAAAAAACACCAATAATTATTTCAAATGGTTATAACTCTGAAAATAATGTGAATTTTTCAAAAGTCATAGTTGATCCTCTGTACAGAGATCTGAGCTATATACAGGCAAAATATTATTATATTAGAAGCATTTTTCACAAAAGAGAAGATTTTGAAAAAAAGGTTATTCTAAGTTAATTTTTTGCCGAAATATTGCATTTAAATATTGTTTTTGTCACAATGACCTTAAAACAATTTTATTCATGTATTCTAATCTAAATGACACTAAATATCATGAAAAGTATCCATTTATGCGCCTTTTTAAAATCACGGTTCCGAACGTAGTCGGATACCTTAAGATTTTAACTTTACTATTAGAGTCCAAAGCCACACAAAGTCCAGTTCAAGAAGTTTGCTTCCTACCGAATTAAGTTAATGATAATTTTAAAAAAATATAGCTATATACCAATAATTTTTAATTACAAACAATTCAATGACAAATATTTGATTGCTATATATTAGTCTTTTACATTTTATTAATTTAAACGAATTAATGCGCATGCATTAATGAGTAAATATTTATTTATTTTTACTATTATTGCGCCTTATTATGAGTTTTTAAAATATAGTAGAAGTTTAGTAGTATAGTAAAATATAAAAATTTTTGCTATCAATAAAAGTTTTTTTGTTTGGTAAGGGGTGGCTTGTACTTAAATTTTTTTTTTCTCATTACTGATTCAGCACTTAAATATACCAAGAGGGGTTATACACGAGTAAAATACCTACGCTTGTTTACTAATCCCTACATTTTTTCAGATTTACTAACAATTTTATACATGTATTCTAATCTAAGTGACACTAAATATCATGAAAATTATTCATTTATGCGCTTTTTTAAAATCACGGTCCGAACGTAGTCGGATACCTTAAGCCAATTTGTACTGCCAATTTTACTACTAATACTTATTTATTTGGTTAAGATAAACATATTTTGCATACATATTACTCGAAGAACGCAAGAAAAACTAAATGCCATACCTGAAGGAACCCAATTAAAAATCAACTTTCCAACTTTTAACTCTCTTTGCACCTTTTGTGTTAACATCTAAAAAACCTTATCATCGCAGATAAATAAATTCGTAATGCAAACTTATACACTGTTTCAGCCGGTGCATACGGGGACACATGGGTTCATCTTAAATTTTTCATATTTTTAATTTATTTGTTTTACCCCGCCTGCCTCAGAATATACCAAACATTTTGAAATTTAAGAATATAATTTATTTTTCTCACAAAAAGTTACAATTTTAACAGATAATGGTCACTACGTTTTACTCAGGCCTAGTATACTCGTCATTACACAAAATTCTGCGACTCTTCCACGACGAATACAATCGTCAATCACAGTTAACTGATTAATATCTACCTCCGGAGACTTTTGAAAGCAAAGAACATAAATTAATACCGCGAAATAAGAATAAAAGCTGAACAGAGAACCAAATATCAGGGAACGGCACAATTTTGTCATTTTTTTCCTTTAGTTCTTTTTTAATTAAGAATTGAAGAGTTTTCTTGTACTCTTGCGTGCGTGTGTACTCAGTTAAATCTTGTTTATTTGATACGTGCATGGACTTTGAGTTTGGAATTGTTGTTTTGAGACCTGAGGTTGTCAAAGGAGAGAATTTTAAAGAGATACTGTATTTTTCAGTGAACCTACTTTATTTGCTAAACTAAGTTTATATTAGATCTTTTCTCATTCATGTGAAACTTAAATTACAAGCTGAACATGTTCAATATCATAGACGATCCTTCGAAAACAACCCAACTTTTTCTTTCTCAGAAAAAAAAAGATTTAATGCTGTCGGGAAAACACTTGTTAATCATAACATTTGTTGACATTAATATACGAGTAATGTTTACATTCATCTTTCAAATAGGCTGCATTTGGGCAGTGTGGCCTTTGCAGGTACGGCAAGTCCTTAAGCGTGAGTAAGTAAGTGAATATCAATGTCACACTGTTCAGCTACACGAAGGTTTTTGGTGACGGACCTCGTCATATTTAACCATGGTCAAGTGACGAGGACGGCATCTGAGCTGGCCCCCTCCTCTCCTAACTACCACACCACATCAATTGGAGGACGTTTGAGCTTTCGACAGATTTAATGTGCATCGCTCCCCTACACGGCGGGTCTTCAGAAGCACAAGGATCGAACTCATGACATGCCTGCCACGAGTCCGATGCCTTTACCCCTAAGCTACCGTGGCCACCCTTAAGTGTGAGAGTCATTTCATTGGTGGCACTATCCAGTGGCGGTTCTCGCTACCAAATTTTTGACGCTTGAATTTATACGATTTGAGCTTTTGTTGGATGCTAAATACTGACGTAATTTAATTTTTCCCGTGAGTACTAGACGAAAATTGATACTCAAAGAATCTTTTACATGTCACGTAATCATATGACATGCGTGAATACGATTTTCGTATCCAGAAAAATCTATCAACTCTAGCCGGGATCGAACCCGCAACCAGAGGCTTACGAGGCGGGCACGCTACCCCTTAGCCACAGAGCCAAAACATTCACATTAAATGAAAAGGAATTATCGCATTTCCAATAACAACTGGAGAAAACAGGCATCAATCTTCATGATCTAAACGAAACTAACTTATTATATTAAAAAGAATTAATTTAATGAATCAATAAAATTAATTAATTCCCAAAAAGGAATTTTACCATTCCGATTGACATTTTTTTTCTTCTCATAATGACACATTTCGTAAAATTTTGCTCTAAATTTTTTGAGTTATGTGAATTAAAGGCATGTGAATTCCATAATAAATTAATATTTCAAACTTTGGAAGGTACCTCATCTCCCTCGAATTCAGCATTTTTCAAAACTGTTTACTCTTCACGATGCATAATTAACAGTGTAATTATTACAGATAAAATATAATATCAAGAAACTATTAAATTAAAGAAATCTAGTTATAATATTGTTGCAAATATTAAAATCTAATTTTTTTCATCTGTGTAATTTTTTGTTTGTTTGCTGTGTATAAAATGTTTAAATCGAAATTTCTGATAGCATGCAATAATATAATTTGTATCTCAACATACTCATACACATACTTATTATTTTCGACTTACTTAATACTGCAAGTACTTCATCTGTTTTGTGTGTGAATAATATAAACTGCTTATCAAAAACACTGAACCACGCATTTAATTAAACCAATGAAATCTATACTTTCATTTATTTGGTTTCTAGAACTGTATCAGGACAAACTTGGAACATGAGGACCTTTGATTCCATCTTGAAACACCTCGGCCACTGGAACAAAACAATTGACGTGCTAAAACTGGACATTGAGGGAGCCGAATACCTAGTACTCGAGGATATCTTAGAAAAAGGACTTCTAAATGTAAGTAACAATTTAATGTAAGTAAATAATAAGTAGTAATATTCATTGGAAACGGAATGATTTCTAATTGATTAAAGACCGTATGAGTGAAAGCTAAAATTATTTATAATTTATAATCTCATCGTATTCTCTTGGATGGGTGGGAGTGTGGGGGGGGGGCATTAGACACAGTATTTGCTTGGGACCACGACATATATTTTTTTTCGTTCTCTGAGTAAAAAGTATCAATATGATACTCTTATGACAAACTAGATCCATTACATATCGCCATGAGAACCAAAACAAACCAAATTTGGCAATGAATCTACACCAATACAGATGTTTGAAATTAATTAACAATTTTAAGGAGCAGATTTCAAATTCTAGAAAAAAACTTTTGATAGAATATGCTTTAGTGGTAACCTAGAACCTGTTTTTGTGCGGTAGATAGGGACGGCATAAAGATAATTGCACAATAAATATTCGAAAATTTCATAAATTCTTACATATAACAAACAAATTCGTTGAAGTACTACAGAAAATTTTTTTTATGTGGTGGAGAGGGACCGCATAAAAAAGTCGTACTGAGAAAATACGCTAGTAATTTACTAAATTTATGAGAAAGTACTTCCATGACAAAATAAAAAAATTAAATTACACTTGGGAACATTTTTAAAAACATTTAGTTTCGCATTGCTTACATGAAGAAGTTTTCTTTAAATGCACATACATAATTCACTGCTACTCATCGTAATCCAAAGTGCTCATCTTCTGAAGAATTTGTTCAAAATCGCTTTCGTCACTCGAAGATGAAACTCAATTGATTTATTTTTTGCCACCATAAAGTAAGGGATAAGTTTTTGCGACGAAGGTCGGTGGGTCAGTTGCTTATAAATGTCACGATAACCAGATATACATGATTGAAGCTCTTTTTGGAATTTCTCATACTCCCTTCGGAATTGGTATCTATTTTAAGGAAATGCTTTCACAATTTGTTGGAAAGCTGTATCTCTGCATATATTTTATTCGCTCTCAAAGAATCTGGTTCTTCCTGTCCATCTATGTAATCTATCAAATTATTGATAATGTCACTGTTATTGAAAGTTTTGTTTTCAATCCAGCGCTAGTTTTTTGAGCATTGAGAGAAAGCAACTCAGCATGCATTGTCGGGAGACGGTTTATAACGAATGAAAAGAGCGTCTTGAAATATATATACATTGCAGTGGTGTAACGTATACTACTGCAACCCCGGGACTCTTGACGACTTGAACGTATTTATCTAATTTATAAAATATTAAAGGCGAAAACCAATTTTGCAAGGTCTTAACATTCTCTGTTACGCCACGAGTACATTGATAGAAAGCATTACAGTGGCGCCAAAGCCGTTGAAATTCATATACCGCTTAAAAAAGGTCGCACAGAAAAAATCGCATAAAAAAAGATCGCGCAAAAGCAGGTTCTACTGTATTTTGGTTTTACCTGAGCGAAGTAGCATACTTCAGTTTAATATCTGCTTCTTTTCAAAATCCATCTTTTTTTTTTCAAATGAATTTTTTATGAATATTTATTATATAATTTTTTTATACTTAACATCAAATGATGGACAAACAATAGCCCGTCTATATGTTCCATTCGACCCAAGGCATATTTTTAAGATAAGTTTTTTTTTTTGTATATGCAAACATTTTACTCGTAATTTAAGTACTTGTTTACATATACATAAGTTGTATAAAAATTGATTGAAAAATCTCCCCAAATGGAAAAAAAAATATTTTGCACTAATAAATATGTGCAGGAAATAATTAAAATATGCTTATTTATTTTCCTATTTAGTAAAAAAATATTTATTATATGTATATTATTTTTGTTTAAAAAACTGAAACACAAGAAATCCTATCATACACAATTTCATCCATCGCATTAATATAAAAAAATTCTCAAAATTTATTATTTTTAAAATTTTTATTGCGTTTTATAATGTTCCCAGACATTTTCTTTTTGTTCCACTCTTAAAAGAGACTATGCTCTTTGTGCTGCCCTATACTATAACGTTACATGTAATTTTAATTAACTTTTTAAACATGTGTTTTTCCGGTACCTCAAAATACCCTCCCTGATTCGCCCCGAATCTGTCGAGGCACAAAGTTCTTACGTTGGTGAGGTGGGAAAGTTTGGAAAGAGAGGAGAACTAGCTAAGATATATATATATATATATATATATATATATATATATATATATATATATATATATATATCACCTTCATCACTTATCCAGGTTTAAAATACGAAGTTTTGTCGAAAATAGTCTTTCTTTAGCTTCAAAATGTGAATTGAATAAAATAATAAATGAACATTCGGTCGAGAAAAGAACTCCAATCCTAGTAAATATTACTAGTATTAAAATAGAATCATATGTAGAGAGGAAATTATATCTCAGATACTGCTTATCCAATAAAAAATATTCTTAACTTATTTCCACATCATAATATATTTCTTGGATTTAAAATTAAATCTTAAAGTTCTCTAATCATTGAATACAATACATTACGAATAAATATGCTGTGTGGATATATATGTGAGCGAACACTAACTATTACATATTGATAAATAACTTCAGTACTAGTTGCTTGGAGAGCTTGTGTCTCTCAATATTGAATTTCAAGGACATATTTAATTACAATTTGAATGGATCATTCCGGAGTTTCCTTCAGATCATAAATATAAGTATAGATTGAATTGCATTTTGACGATTCAATACATTAATATTCACGAAGTTGTTTCGCAAATCTCGAATCACAGTTGGAACCGACAAATGGATTGAAGAACTAGATCCATACAATGGAATATGCCCTCTCTTTCTTAGATTAAAAATTTTTATGTAACAGTTGAATAGAAGTAAATAATTATGTTCCACTGAACACACAACAATAGAAGAAAGAAAAAAGGTTCTGAATCTAAATATGTATATATTTTTCTCCCCCTTATTTGCTTAACTTTGTGACGGATCTATCCGCGTCTTTCTGACTAACAAGTCCTCCTTGGTCCTTTAAAACTATTTTGTTTGCAACGAACCCTCTGAAGAAGAGAACATGACTATGTAAATTAGGTGTCCACCTCGTCACTTGACCCTGGTTCAAAATGACGGGGTCCGTCTCCAACACCCCTCGTGTAGCTGAACGGTGCGACGTTCATAGTCACTCCCTCACTAAGGCAAAAGGAGGGTTATTGGAGACAAACTTCGTCATTTTTAACCATGGTCAGGTGACGAGGAGGACGACAATTGGCATGACTCTCCAAACTTGAACATCATGCTAACGGAAGGACTTTGAGCCAGGGCAGATTAACTCCTTCACACGGCGGATCTTCAACGACACCAGAGCTTGTATTCCTGGCAGCGAGTTCGTGACAATAGCATGGTGCGGTGTGGTAGTTAGGAGAGGGGGAGCCAGCTCAGGAGTCGTCTTCGTCACTTGACCTTGGTTCAAAATGACGAGGTCCGTCGCCAAAAAAGCCCTCGTCTACCTTAACACAGTACGACTTTAATATTCTCTCACTCACTCACTCCATTCTTCCACACGTCACCAATAAGATATGTTTTACTGATTTAACGAGCCTTAACTCTTCTATAGGGTGAATCTTCATTTGCATCAGGATATGAATCTATAACCCGATAGAATCCACACCATCCACGAGTTCGCGAAGATAACTCGATTACAGCGGCTTTTTTTTATTGCAGGTATTAATTTAAATGTGGCCCAGTGGTCGAGTGTTAGCGTGTCGCGATTTCACACCACAGGTTTGAGTTCGATTCCCCGGGCTGGACAAGCCCGGTTGTGTGAGCTCAGCCTTGCAGTGGGTTGATAAATGAGTACCAAGCTTGCTTGGGTACTTAAACACTGGAGGTCTCGCTTCAGACTGACCACATGATCGGGACATCTGCTCATGCACCTCAGCACCCAATGGTCACGTATACTAGGATGGGCACAGTAGGCCCAGGCCCTCATGGTCTGCTCCGCCACTGAGATTGAGTTTATTAATTTAAAGGTTCCTTAATTGGCAATAAATTTAACAAAGCGAAGAATTTTTGATTTTGCGTGACCATTCTTTGCTTTCTTGATTTCCACAGCATTTTAAAGATCCCCGATATATACCATTTATATTTACGAGAGTTATATTAACGTCGCACTATATAGCTAAACGAGAGCTTTTGACGACTGACCTCGTAATTCTGAACTTCGATCAGTAGGCGAGGCCAAAACCTAAACTGACTTACTTTTCTCCAAACTACCACACCATCCCAATGGGAAGACTTTGAACTTCAACAGATTTAGTATGCATCGGCCCCCTGTACATGGTAGGTCTTCAATGGCACCAGGACGCGAACCCGTGGTATTCTGGCCACGTATTCATGATATTAAATCCTAGGTTACTGCTGCCACTTATTTTTCTTTTCTGAATTTGACATGTTGTATCTCATACCTCTGTAACGCTAACTGATATCTCTTACTTTAAAAAAGTTTATGAAGTATGGAATGTTTCTGTGTGTTATATAAATAACGTATTTCGAGATATATTTTGACAATAGATATATTTTGTTAAAATTTATCATTAATTTAACAATGATTTAAATTAAATTTAATATTTACATTTACTTGTTTATTACTTCGGTGTAAAATTGGTGGCCGTGGTAGCCAAGTGTCACGAGTTCGAGCCCAGTACCTCTAAAGACCCGCCGTGTAGGGCAACGATACACGTTAAATCTGTCGGGAGCTCAAATGTCCTCCCGTTGGTGTGGTGTGGTAGTTGGGAGAGGGGGTGCCAGCTCAGGTGTCATCGTCGTCGTTTGACCATTGTTCAAAATCACGAGGACCGTCGCCAAGAGTCCTTGTGTAGCTGAACAGTGCGAGGTTAATATTCACTCACTCACTTGGTATAAATTTACTTTGAAAATTTATTTTACGATAATAATTCTTTTAAATAAAATTGTACGACATTATATTCACCGAACCGGGTTCATAGATCTAATGAATTATTGTAACACTTATGCAATATTTTGATATGTATAATTGTGTGTTTTACACAATTCGTTTTACAATGCTCTATATCTCAGTAATGAATGATATTCTCTGCAGCACGTCAATCACTTATGTATAGAAATCCACCTGCCGGACAATCCTTACTGGACATGGGTTCTTCGTCTGCTTCGCCGCATCGAGGAAGAGGCCGGACTCCGCCACTTCAGCACGGAACACCCAGATGCCCCCCATGAGAGTGCCGGGGTTCTACGCCCGCTACGAGCAGCACTTCTTCGAGATGGCATGGTACAGGCACTGAGCGACACCTGCCGCGTTTCCTACCCCGGCGCAATTTGCAATGAACTAAGAAAAGTGTCCGGTGGTTGTTTCCATCCAGATTAATTATAGCGCTTCTTGGCGACACCTCTGGCACGCAAAAGTCATTGAGGTTACTGTGTCACTCGATAAAGGTTTACTATTCTTAATTTAGAATCTTTTGATGTGTTAAAATGAGAAAAAAAAAGGAGAATGCATGTGAAGTCTCATCTAGATAGATTTGTTACAAAGAAATAACAAAATTCTTTCTAGAGAACTTTTAGATCTCTTAACTTCTAGTAAACTGCATAACGGCTTTGTGTTTTGTGGTGAAAAAAATAAATAAAACAAAGCCAGAAATTGATCAGCACCGATACTCAGTGTTATTTTACTGGATTGATTCGAAAAATCAATACGATATTTGCGATGAATGGAACTCCTTTGTGTATTTTATTCATGGGGAAGGGTGACAAAAGGTGAAAAGATTTTTGAAAGGGGAAGAGCTCGTAATGAGTAACTCTGGCACATCTTATTAAATTTAGAATATTTTTTCTCTAAACGAAGTAGTTTTCGGTTGTTTTGATGTGCCCGCGATAGGTCACGGACTTGTGGCTTGCGGGTCATGAGTTCGGGTCTAGTACCTTTGAAAACACGCCCTCTAGAGGGGATGATGCTCGCTAAATCTGTCGAGGTTCAAGCATCCTCCCGTTGGAGTAGTGTGGAAGTTCGGAGAAAGGGATGCCAGCTCAGGTGTCTTAGTCGCCACTTGACCGTGGGTCAAAAGTTTAAGACCCGTTTCCAATAGCCCTCATGTCGATTTATAGTACGGTATTAATAATTAATAACCACGTTGATCATTTAATTTATTGGGTTATGAAGAATATGGAGCAAAAAGGCTATTGTCCTTTGAGGTATTGAACTCTCGAGGAAGTTATTTAATTTTTTATTAATGTCGTACTCTAAAGCAACGAATGGCGACGAATTTCGTAATTTTGAGTCATAGTCAAGTGACGACACCTGAGTGGGTACCTTCTCTTAAGGCTGTCTTCGGTAAAAGTACGAGACTCTAACTAAACGCGAAGCACATTTTCAGACAGAAATATGACCCATTTTCCATGGAGATTTACAACAGTATAATTCATATCTCTGTTAACAATATAGTGTTTTTAAAAATTTCAAAATATTCCGTTAATACTTTCTTTTTTTGTTTTAATACGTGAAGGCAAAAGCCCATTTAACATTACGGTATAGGGATAAAAATGTGAAACACATTTTATACCAGAAAAATGAATCAACTCGTCTCAAAAACGGGAAGAATGATAAAAATGCTGCTCTCTAAAGCGACAGTGAATCCAGAACAACTTATTAATATTTCATTTCTTTATATCTGAAAAAATGTTTCAAATTCGGGTCCTATTCTTTAAAAATTAACCAAAACAGCCTTTAAATTTCCATACCACGCCAATAGGAGGGATTTGAACCACAACTGATTTAACGTGTATCAACCTCTCTGAACACGGTGGATCTTCAGTAGCACCAGGACTCAAACTCGCGAATGGACTGCGTCGACCACGAGTTCGTGATCATGACCCATTTTAGGTGTGGAGGGGCAAAGGGGATTAAAAGTGGAAGAGCTCATAATTTGGAACGAGCACTTCCTGATGAAATTAGAAGCTTTATCCCTTTGGAAAGTAGTTTTTTTGTTATTTTGATTGAATGATTGTGTTATATGAGTGGTATGAAACAACAAAGGCTTTTACAGCAGCATACACAGGAATTTTTCAGGGGGGTGGCGAGGTTGAAAGTTCATCATTCTTGTATCATGCTCCTTTTGATTTTGTCGATTTTCGGGAACAAAACACAGTAAAAAACTAATTATTGAATAAATAATTAGCATTAACCAATAAAATTAATCATTAATAACAAATACTTAATTAAATTTTACGTACTATATACTTAGAATTATAATCAGTCGGAAAAAAATCAAGGGCTTTGGGGGTCCCGATTCCCCCCCCCCTTGTTTGCACCACTGGGCTGTTATCATTTGCGGTAACGAATGCATAAGAGGGCGAGTATTTATTAGCGTCGTACTAGGCAACGGGAGCAAAGCAAGTGCGAGAGTAAGTGAGTGAATATTAACGTCACACTGTTCAGCTACACGAGGAGTTTGAACCATGAGCTCGTCATTTTGAACCATGTTCAAGCAACCTGGATGACACCTGAGCTGACACCCCTCTCCTAACTACCACACCACACCAGCGGGAGGACGTTTGAGCTCTCGACAGATTTAACGTGCATCGCTGCCCCCTACACGGCGGGTCTTTTAGGGGTACTGGGCCCGAGCTCGTTATAAGGCCAGTCACGATCAGATACCTTGACCACTGGCTACCACGGTCTTCTGAGCAAAAAGCAAAGGCTCGGCAGAGGATCTCGTAATTTTGAACCTCTGTCGAGTGATGAGATCGTTGCCTGACCACTCCACCTCCTGATTTCTACACCATTCCAACAACAGGACTTTGAGCCAAGACAGATTTATTATTCCCTAGTCTGTACACTGTAGATATACAGAGACATCAGGATTCGAACGTGTGACTGGATTGCACCAGCCATGAATTCGTTACTATGATTACTAGGCTACTACGGCCACGCGATATTGAGCGCATTCAGCCATCAACTTATGCTGTAGAAAAGATTTGTCCATTAGTCAATATTCTAGAAAATTTTGACGGTGAAGTGGACGAATGAATCAGCATACCATGCTCTACATCTTCATCCTAATAACCTTTTATATAATAAAGAATCTTTATAGTATTAACCGGGACAATAGTTTGTTGCCAGTTTATCAAATTAAAGCTAATAAGTTGAAAGTTCTATGCGAGAGACTGAAGCTGAATTCACACGAAGGCTGTCGGCGTTGAACGTTGATCGTCTAGCCAATCAGAGACTTCATTTCGCCCGAGATGAAGTCTCTGATTGGCTGGACCAGGGATGGCGAACCAATGACACGCGTGCCAATGATGGCACGCGACAGAATATTTTGGGCACGCCATCGATCAAGAACGATTTGCATTTTAGCTTAAAATAATTAAGTTTACTATGAAGTATTATGAACAAAGGTGAGTGATCCGTCGCGACGCCGACTCGTTTGTTATGTCTTGCGTAAATACTTCGTATATTTTAAATTGCTAAGGAGATGCAAAGTTTATCTACGCATAGTGTGTGTATGTAACTATTTCTAAATATACTCAAGTTGTTTAAAAAACATATTCTAACGTTTACATTAATAGTTCAGCTTGTATACATCTAATTTATTAATGAGATCTAATTCTTGTCTTGTAAGTCTAATTGGTAAAATAACTCTCACTGCTTTATTTTAAAAAATTTTAATGACCTGAGACAAAAGCGAAAGACCAGATACTACAGAAATCTCGTACAAACACTCAATTTTCTAAAAACAAATAAATCTGCCCATGAGCCCGCAGTCAGTAAAAAGGGTTTTTTTTGGCTGGGGGAGGAATCAAGCGAGAGCACATAGAATAGTCAATTTCATCGACACAACTGTACATTTAAAGTTTTGTGTTAAATTTACGATTTTTAACTGCTATTTAACATGACTAGTTCAACAAAAAAAAGTGCAAGATAGTAAGTATAGCAGAGAATTTCGAACTTGGTGGGCTGAGAAATATGGCATGATCAATAAAGGCGACAAAGCGGTGTGTGTTTTATGTTCTGGAACAGTGGTATGCAGAACATCGTCTGTAAAACGGCATTTTGAAACAAATCACAAATCCTTTTGTGAAAAATACGAACCAGAGCAAAAAGAATTAATTGCAAGTGAAATAAAAGACAGAAATAAACAGTCGACGTCTTTGTTTAAATATGTAAGCAAAAATTGTCACACCAGTGCGGCAAGTTACTTGGCTGCAAATGCCATTGCTCGGCATGGTAAACCTTTTCAAGAGGGAGAGTTTTTGAAGGAAGCTTGGTTGGCATGTGCGCCCTCACTTTTTGAGGATTTTGATAATAAAGATAAGATAATTCAGCGCATCAAAGATGTTCCTCTATCTAGAAACACAATGAAAGACAGAATCTTGAAATTGGCAGAAAATGTTACAGTATTACAAAAAAAAATGACATTAACTTCGCTCCTTTTATATCGCTATGTCTTGACGAAAGTATTGACATAACTAAATCGGCACGTTTAGCTGTCTTTGCTAAATATTGTGTAGGAAACATCATTAAGGAAGAATTAATTGCGATAACATCGTTGTTAACAACTACGAAGGACACAGATATTTATATGGCTGTAAGAAATTCGCTTGCTGAGAAAGAAATTTATTTGAAAAAAATTGTTTCAGTAACGACTGATGGTGCTCCAAATATGTTAGACAAAAAAATGGTTTCATTTCTTTATTTAAAACAGACGTAGGATATTCGATTCTTGAATGCCACTGCATTATTCACCAACAAGCCTTATGTGCAAAGAGTGGTTTAACATGTCTGATAATGTAATAACTTTAGTCAGAAAAATAGTCAACCTCATATCATCGCAGGCTTTAAATAAACGAAAGTTTGATGCTTTGTTGGATGAAGTCAATTCGATATACACTGCTGGACAATTGCTAAGGACGGATCACAAATTGCTATGTAGCATAACATTAAGCGAGACATCAGGCCTAGTAGGATAAAATATAGTTGCCACACTGTTCAGACATTAGAATAAAGAATATTTATTGTTCTGGAAAGTACAAAAGCTGTGAAATATCTGAAAGAAAAAAATAATCATTTGATCTGCGAACGGAGAAATGGAACAATGCATCTAAAAGTCAGCAGGCACCTTAAAGAAAGGTATCAGTACGGGATATGTCCACCGTGGAGTGCGATTCAACATTCCACACGCCGTACCATAATTTGCACAACATTATCCAGCAGCTGTTGAGGCAATTTATCCCATTCCTCTGTGAGTGCACGGATGAGGGTGTTCTTGTTTGTCGGAGGATAGTTTCGACCAGCAACTTGCCTCCCCAAAGCATCCCACACATTTTCAATGAGGTTTAGATCTGGAGAACGCGCTGGCTATACGAGACGTTGAATACCCTCGCTGTCTAGACAATCCTGAACAGCGAGTGTTCGATGACATGTTGCGTTGTCGTCCATAAAAACAAATTTATCACCGACAGCACCACGGAAAAGACGAACATGAGGAAGTAGAACTTCATCAATGTATCATTGGCCCGTCATAGTCCCATTCGCAACCACATGTAGGCACGTGCGGCCATTGATCCTGATGCGGGCCCACACCCTGATACTGCATGTCGGATATCGGTCCTTTTCCTGGATATTTTCAGGATGATAAGCAGTACCACTCTCACGCCAGATCAGTTGGCGTCTACAATCCGATGACAGACTGAACCTACTCTCATCTGAGAATAGTACGCATGCCCAGTCATGTTCAGTCCAATTGTGATGCTCACGACACCATTGCAAACGGGCAGTACGGTGCTGTCTGGTCAATGGGACACACACAACAGGTCTGCGTGCGTATAGTCCTCCTCCCCTCAAACGTCTGGCAACAGTTTTTAGGAAGATCTGCTTTTCTGAGGCAGCAAGAAACTGATTTGCCACCTGCTGAGCTGTGGTGCGTCTGTTCCTTTTTGCTGATAGGACGATATATCTGTCTTCTGCAGGCTTCGTACTTCTAACACGACCTCCCCCGTGCCGTCTACTACACATTCCAGTAGTTTTAAATGACTTCCACAGCCGTGAAACAACGCTGTGAGCGATGTCGAACTCCCTGGCAACATCTGTTATTTTTCGCCCTTCTTCGATCTTTCCAATAATTCGGCCACGCATAAAATCATCTATGTGATGTCGGGAAGACATGCCAAAAATTTTAAGTTCGTCTATTAAATCTTTCCTGTAAAACTTTGACTTGAAACAACAACTGTCCACACGCGTCAAAACCTTTAAAGCTCTTGTGAACGCTATCACGTGATGAACAGACGTGGAAAAAAAATTTGCATACTCATACTTCTTCTTACTAATATCCCGCACTTATTCTAATTTTCCACATTTTGCTTCCTTTCATTTTGTGGTTGCTATGGATGATAGTGTTATCCGTCCTTAGCAATTGTCCAGCAGTGTATAATGGCTTGATAATGTATAACAATGTTCGCTGGTTGAGCCGCGGGAACGTACTTCAAAGATTTGTTGATTGCTTGGAAGAAATCAGGCTGTTTCTGCAAAATTAGAGCAAAATTGAACAATACCCACAGTTGATGGATATTATGTGGCTTTCAAAATTGATGTTTTTTACAGACATATGCCAACATTTCAATGAATTGAACATAAAAAGTTTCAAGGCCCGAATAAAAAAACAGTTATCGTGATGATAGATCTCATTCGCGCTTTTGAAGCTAAACTATATATTTTCGGAAACGATATTATTACAAAAAACTACAATTACTTCCCAAACTTGAAAAAAATACCAAAGATTTAGATGCCCAAGAGAAACGAAATGAAGAAAATGTTATTTATGACTTTATTTCCATAATGGATTCTTTCATCAAAGAATTTTCAGCGAGATTTTCTTAGTTCAAGGAATTATCGGAAACGTTCAAATTTATTATGTACCCTGATGTGATTTCGTTTGATAAACTGAACTTGTCTCAATTCGATTGGTTGGTAATTGAAGAGCTTGAAATGCAACTGATTGATTTCCAGTCTAGTTTAATATGGATTCGAAAGTTTATTGAAACAAGGAAAAAGTTGAAATTGATTGAAGCAGAACGATTGACAATTAATATAAGTAAAAATACGAGTAACGAAATTTTTGAAACATGTAATTCGATTCCAGACGCATTTAACTGTTTGAAGAAGTTGGCGTATGCTATTTTAACCATATTTTCATTTACCTATGCCTGCGAGTCATTATTTTCAGAGATAAATAACATCAAAGACTCGCTTAGAAACCTTTTAACAGACGACTCTAATTCAGCATGCATTCTACTAAAAGTAACATCTTATAATCCTGATATAAGTTATTTGTCATCTAATCTACAACAGCAGAAATCACACTAATGTTATTTTAATTTAAATTACAAGTATAACTAAAACATTTACTACTATACAGTGCAAAATGTATTTTTTCGTATTAAATAAAGAATTTTGATTTGTTTGTATTTAGTTTTATTAGTTCTTCAATAATCACAAGTCAAAATTATTTGATGGCACGCCTATAACTCATTAAACGCTTTTTTAGAAAAAATGGCACGTTGGCCCAAAATGGTTCGCCACCCCTGGGCTAGACGCTCAAGGCTCGACGCTGACAGTTTTAGAGTGAGTTCAGCTTGATATGTTTATTAATGGCGCGCGTAGAAGCAACAGAAAAATAACTGCGGTCAGATCTTGCAGTTATGAACCATCATCACGTGATGGAGTCGACATCTATTGTCTACATCCATGCCACGCCGACGTGAAGACTCTGAGCCTTCGCAGATACAAAGTGTAGCAGCAACTCGATTACCACTGAGAGTAAAATTGTTATTGTGCATAAATAAGTGGAGAGGAATCAAGACTCTAAATGGGTAATTTTTAGAATTGTAAGTTAATAATTTATTCTCTTTATAAATAGCGAATACAGACAACATGATAAAAGATAAATAAAGCCAACCTAATCATGTTACATAGGATGTGCCAGATTTCTAAAATTGCGATTAACGAGATTTCGCAGCTAGTTATTTCATGATTGATTATTAAGAAATGTAATGTAAATCGCTATGCGATTTATGTTCTTGTTTCTGTTGCTGCAATTCTACCTCTACTTCAAAGATTTGTAGCCATTCAGTCTTGCAAAAAATTGGAAAAGATAATCACTTTTAAATTAAAAGGTAGATAAAATGTATTATATATATATATATATATATATATATATATATACAGTGACTCCCAAAATTGAGAGTACACTTAATTCCGAATTCACCATCGGATCACCAGGTGTAGAAATTAATACGCTATGTTAACGCACTTTAGTACATTCAAAATGCATACATTACTCTTCCAAATAACATTAAATGTAAGGTATGGAAATTGATTGAAACAAAAATATGAAGGTTTGAAAGAAAAACTACACCATTTTAATGTCACAAAATTGAGGGTACACTTCTTCAATCACTATGCAAAACTACCAGTAATTTTTTTAAATAGAAATTTGATAATAGATCTATGATAAAGGAAGGCTTTCAAAGGCTATCTGATAACAAATTTATGTTTGTTATTTGATGTCTTGATTAAAGTGGAGAATCGGAAGGAAACGACAATCGAAGAGAGAAAACTTATAATTAAACTGTCTAATGAAGGTAAATCCCAGCGGAATATTGCTAAAGTAGTTGGACGAAGTGTTAACTGCATCCAAAAAATCCTCCAAAATTTAAAAAGACTGGTATGCTGGAAAATAACGAAGGAAGAGAGAGAAAGAAAATCATGAAATTTACAACCGAGCGAAGAGTTATACATCAAGTGAAGATTGATCCTAAAATTAGTGCTCCTAAAATTTCAGCCAGTACCTCTAATACCTTAGGTCGATCGGTTTCTGCAGAAACGGTAGGAAGAGTCCTAAAAAAGGCTGGCTATAATGGTAGAGTTGCTTGAAAAAAGTCCTTAATTGGTAAGAGGAATAGAGTCAAGCGATTGAAATTCGCTAAAGAACACATTTTAAAGCCTCAACAGTTTTGGAACGAAGTCATTTTCAGCGATGAGTGTAAGTTCAACATCTTCGGCAGTGACGATCGTCGTATGGTGTGGCGTAAACCAAATACCTCATACCACCCAAAACACACAATTCCTACTGTGAAGCAGGGAGGTGGGTCGGTGATGGTTTGGGGGTGTATGGCTGCGTCGGGGGTGGGAAAGCTAGTATTCATTGATGGAATCATGCACAAGATGGCTTATCTTAATATACTGCAAAATAATTTGAAAGTAAGTGCTGATAAATTGGGACTGGGGTCGAATTTCATATTCCAGCAAGACAATGACCCCAAGCACACTGCGTTTGTTGTAAAAGAATGGCTGCTTTACCATTGTCGGTATCAACTTAATACACTTCCACAGTCTCCCAACTTAAATGCTATCGAGAATCTGTGGTCCCACCTTGAGAGAGCTGTGCAAAAACATCAAATTACAAGCAAGGAACAATTGAAATCGGTATTGCAAGAAGAATGGCTGAATATTGCTCCCGAGATCACTAGACATCTTGTGGAATCGATGCCTCGGCGATTGGAAGCTGTCATATCAGCAAAAGGTTATGCTACTAAATATTAACTCCTTATTATTCATGATTTATGTAGAAAAATAAATGCACACACATGTACTCTCAATTTTGGGGCTATTAATTTCTGTTAATTTTCTTTATAAGTTATTATATGTATGTTTAAACTATCAAATATTTTGTTTTATCATTCAAAATAATGAATTATGATCTAATAAACGCATCTATGCTTAAAGGTTTTAATTATTTCTCTCATTTAATATAATTTTTTCATTCTAAACATTGATTCCCGTTTTAAAAGTAGGTGTACCCTCAATTTTGGGAGTAACTGTATGTAAAATATGTTATCATACAGGTGAGAATCGGGTATTATGGAATAGTAGGGTAATATGTGTGTGTGTGTGTGTGTGGTATTGGCTCTGTATTTACTAATGCATGGAAAAACCTTGAACTTCGGATGAAAGCATCTACTGATGCATTGCAATGAGAGTTGACCACTTGCTATAGAACAAAGTGTGTTTTGTGATTTTCAAAAGTTTTTGCGGGTAAGAGCTTTCAAACATTTAAACCTACTAGTACACATAAGACTTGAACTTTTAAGTTAAACATAATGTACATGAAAGGAGTCGTTTGTATAATACTATGGTCGTTTTTTAGCAGGCAGCGTTTTGTCCATAAGTTTAATGGTTCATTTTCGAAGATGACGTGTCGTGTTCTTTGTATCACTAGATGTTCCATAATACTGGAAGTGCAGCAATGAATAGTTCCATTTTGGTGTATTATTTGTACATCAGAGTGTTTTGTACAGGCATCATTTCATCAACTAAAGCACTAGAAAATAAAAACTCTGAATATTATTTTCCGTAACGGAAAATTTTTAGAAGACCAACGAGAGAAAGGAAATTTGGATTCAATGTGTGCTTCGACTGTTTTTTGTGGGTTCACCTTGACTGTAATGGAGCAGAGAAAGATTATATTTGTGACTTTTATTTACGTAAATAGACTCAAAACAGAAATGACTCTCACGTGTTTTTAAAAATATGGCTTTTATAGCTAAAAATGACTACGTTTTACGAAGTTTTAATTAGTTTTCCAATGGTTTAAACTACCTACTCCATATCACCCGACTATTCCATAATACCCTCCATTTCTCATTTTTCTTTAAAATAAACTTTTTATAACAAGAAAATAAATATTATTTCTTTTAACAAGTGATAATTCTTTACAATCGCTTTAAGAAAATATCCTGATGATTTTGAAGAATTTTTTTTTTAATCAAAAACCAATTAAGTTATTTTTAGAAATGTAAATGATTTTTCACATAATACCCGACTTTCTTCTACACGATAAGGTGTATTGCAAATTTTAGTTTATATTTTTCTTTTTTAAAACTCTATTGAAAATATTTTCAAGAACTTTTTACTGTTGTACTCTGCCTCTACCGGTGGGGTCGTGGTACACGAATAGTTAAATGTTCCGAAGCCTTGTGACTGATTATGTGTAAATTATGCAGTGTTTCAAATCCTGATTTCACCAAAGATTTAATGAACTGAATAACAATGACTATAGACCGTGGGTAGCCTGGTAGTTAGAGCATCGGACCCAGACCGGAAGGCATGGGTTCGATGCCCGATGCCTCCTAATACCCTCCAGTACACACGAAGTACGTGCTCGTTAAATCAGAGGGTCCGAAAGACTTGTGGGCTGAATCACGAGTGCAGAGGACTAGAGAATATTTCCCTCCCCTCCAGTCCCATGGCAAAATTGTGGAGGTGGAGATAGGGGGTGTCGCCATCTATCGTCCCTTTGAGGAATTTCGCCGAGCTAATTCGTACTGTCACCTGTATGGTGCTCAAGGCCTAGGCCAACGACAGGCGTACTTCTATTCATATCGCTTGACAATGGTTCACAGTTACCAGGTCCTTCGGAAATCGCACTTTCGAAATGTGATGTTAGTAGAAAATTAAGTCAGTCCTGCAACAATATGTAATTGTTAAGATGCATTCGGCCCATGCCACGATGAATTTCGTGGGCCTCGTTCTGACTACGTCAAACAGGTGACATTAGCCACAACACACAATGACTGTTTCTCATTCAATTGTAATTGAGCTTAAAATTTTTCTGTGGCATGGAGTTTAAGATACTAACCTCTCCTTTTTAATCTGGTGGCCGCGGTAGCCTATTAGTTACAGTCATGGACTCGTGTCTGGCGTTGTCGAGTAGCGGGTTCTAAACAGGGTCACACTGAAGACTCCCCGCGTAAAGGGGCTGATGCACAGTAAACGTGTCGAAGATTTATGACCTCCTGTTGGTGTGGCTTGGTAGTTAGAAGAGAGTTGGTGCCAGCTCAGGTGTCGTTCTCGTCACTTGACCATGGTTCAAAATGACGAGGTCGGCCGCCCAAAGCCCTCGAGTAGCTGATTAGTGCGTCTTTTATGTTCACTCACTCCACAATTAAGTCGGTGTGTGTATTAATTGTTGAAATTGAAAAATATGTGTGTGATTATAAAAATAGAGTTCTGGGTAATTTCACATTTTTAAAAAGTATTCATTTCAATATGCATTTTTCAAAATTGGCAATCAAACAGAACTGATTGATTTATTTCGTTCCCAGCCTCCATTTATATCCTTTTATATATTTATTTTTAAAACAAAAAAAAGAGTTGAATTTTTTTTTTGATATTGATCAACGTGAAATAAAATTAAAAAGTATAAATTTCTAATATCAAATATAAATATATATAAATAATAATGCATTATTTATTAATTCATATATGTATATTTGAGTACTTCTATAAATGCATATTCTTACTTCAATTTTCCATAAATAGCAATGTACATATTTAGTAAATCTGAGTACTAATATAAATATATTTGTATATGCAATAAAATAATGTTATGATAGTACAAACTAGGTATTGAATAATAAAAGGGATTTATCGTTAATTTGAGTTTTGTCATTTTATTTTCTGTTTTTCACAATTTTAATATACTTTTTCGTTTATTTAATTAACATACTTCATGTGGTGAAAAATTTTCATGGCTATAAAAAATATATTCCTTGTATTTTTAATTATGTTTCTTAATTTGTCTGTTATTCAAAAAAAAAAAAATTTTTTTCAATGCAACAAGACTAACTTCTTCCTGAAATGAAAACAAAGTAATGAGGTTCCAAAACTGAGTCAAGTAAAATTACTGCGGATTCCTTTCCTTTTATTCAAAATAGTTGAAAAAAATAAATATGATGGCAGTAGAAATTTATCTTATATGTAAAGAGTTGTATGTGCAAAAAAGCTTTTTAATTAGAATTATTTCCATCCAACAAATTTAAGTTGATTTCTTCTTAAACTTCAAAACGTTTTATCTTTTTTAAATAATTAAATTGCTGAAAAAGTAATACACACACACACACATATTTAAATATACAATCAACATTGGTACAATTGATCAGAAGGATACAAGTTGCAGCTGTTGTAATAGATAAGATAATAATCTGTTTTATTAAAGTGAGCTAAAAACTTCATATACATGAACTTCTCAACTTACAATATATTAGCGCCATCTGGTGGCAGGTATACCAACTATAACAAACAAGCTGATTTTACCAAATGAACAAATGAAAAAAATAAATGGCGTAGTAGAACATTGATGAGTTATTGTGAGGTAGAGATCCAAAGGACGTAATTCTTCCCTCATCGAGGAATATACACCCAGAAAAAGAAAAAAGATGGGAAGAGAAAAAAAAAATAGATTGAAATACCATTTTCACACACACTGCACACTTTTATGCTTACAAATTTTTTTGTAACTGTCTTTATCATTCCGAGAATTAATCTTTTTTTTCATGTTTTTCATTTTCCTGGCATTAAAATTTTTATATATGCCGAGTAAAATTTAAATTATCGCTAACACATATAAATGTATTTTGTTTGTAACTGTACTATGTGTTTATTTTTAGTGTTATTACGAAATCCTTTTAAAAAAATTAAATAAAAACTATGGGTTCTCTGAAAATAAATTATAACAATTTTAATTAGCATAAATATGTCAATGGGAAGTACATATAAATTATGTCGCCTATTGCTTTTCAATCATTTGTCAATTTTATATTTAAAATTATTCATTTTCTCAAAAATCCCTCCATTCAAAACAAATTTAAAAATGTCCAACTCAGAATTAATGAAACTTCTAAACTCTTATTCACAAATGTTCTAAAACTATCTCATTGCATTACACCGTATTTAATGCCAAATTCATTCCAAACTCACCCTAAGTATTAATTTATTAGATTAGAACATTTTAAGCTCTGAAGTAATAGATTGGGGAGATTTATATGCAAGCTTAGATGTTAGATCCTGATAAATTGCAAAATTAAAGGACAGAGAAACGGGTTAATCCGAACAGGAATT
Organism: Trichonephila clavipes; assembly: GCA_019973935.1. Classification (NCBI taxonomy): domain Eukaryota; kingdom Metazoa; phylum Arthropoda; class Arachnida; order Araneae; family Nephilidae; genus Trichonephila; species Trichonephila clavipes. Next base: position 49,756 of record BMAU01018320.1, on the reverse strand, counting down.
CGACGCTATTAAGCCTAACAACGTACACAATTGGATGAAGCGAATTAAATTCACTGAAATGTTCCATGACTTATTTTAGTTAAATAATTGAAGACTGAACTGATTTTAAATTGTTTTTCAGGTGTTTTTTTTGTTTCGGTGATTTATTTTTCAGTCTCGATAAAGAAAATAACGCGAGTTTCTTTATTGCACATTAGTGTTTTTTTAAGAAACGCTTGATCAACCTTTTAGAAATCTTGTTCTCTTCATTATTTGTTTTTTTCTTTCGATTTTGGTCCTTTGATGTCCATTATCGCCTGAAATGCATTCGTTCCTCACGTTCTAAAAGTCATACAATTAGACTTTTTTAGCAGATTATAAGTAAATGAACGTATGAACGTAAATCAAGATTTAGATTTTTTTTCTTCTAATAATCGAGATAAATTCATGTTTTCTTTCATTAAACAAAAGAGCGTACCTTTTGGAGGACTTAGGAAAAAAAGAGAGCTTTCTTCCAGAAAAAGCTCTCAAACACGTAGAACACAACTCTAGGACGATACTCGAGGTAATGGTTACTCATATTTTCTTTCTATTGTACTTTGTCACGTTTAAAATCGGAAGAGAAAAAAGGTACGAAAATATTTATCAGTTGAATTAGCAAGATTCTTATCATTTTCAAGGTAACCCGCAACAAAAATTCTTGTAAACGTGACAGCAAGGTTTGATATGCAAAAGAGCTTTTATTGCAAAAAAAAAATCAAGTCAGTAAACAGTAGCTAATGATAAAAATATTTGTTTAAAAATATGTTGCTTTTCTTTTTAAGAAATATGGATTTTACCACTTTTGTGGATTTTGCGAGATTTTCGATTAATTGTAATTTTAAGGTACTAGAGAACAGTGTTTTTCAAACTTTGCCTACTCTGGGAACCCTAGAAACTTTGTGTTTCAGGAAAACCCCATAGAAAAAGAGTCTTAGAAGAATATACCTTAAAAAGATATTTAAAGTAGACCAACATGTTCTAAGCTCTTCAAGTAAAGACAAAAACTACTGTTTTTTTATAATTTTTTTTAATATATTAAAGTTATTCCTTAATTCGTGCTCCAAATACCATTTACCATTGCATTATATTTAATAACTAGCATATAAGTTGACAATTTTTTGTACAACCTATCGATGTCTTGGTACAATGAAGCTATCTACAGTCGAAATTCATATTCTGCATTAATATGTTTTTATATTTTGTTGTTGTTGTCACATTTACGTAGAAAAATATTTTTAACTTAAGTTCATGGCTTAGAATGGTAATAAAAGGTTTATAACTGTTTTAGAAACTTCTGATTATTCAGCAAATTTGCAGCATAAAATTTAGGAGCTATTCCTGCTTAAATTTCGAGCTGAACGTGTAATCTGTCGATATGTGGATAAGTTATTCCTTCACCTTCATCGACAAGCCTTTTGATTTATACATTCATGCTTGAAGCACGTGACTTTTACGAAATTTAAGATTTTATTTTATTCATAAAATATTTATTTATTTATATTTATTTTTACTAACAAATTTCCTTTAAGAATTTAATATTTTATAAAAATTAAAATCTCTCTCTTATTAAACTTTTGTCATTTTAATTAAGCAAATAGTGAGTGGAACCTTTTTCAAAGTTCGGACCCTGGTTGAAGACTGTGCTAGAAAAATGTGATATTAGAAAAAAAGGGTGGAAAAGATAGAAATTAATGAAAAATATTGGTGGTAAATGCAAACTGCATTTAAATTGGAAATATCTTAATAAGGTTTTAATATTTTATATTTTTAAGATAAAAAATATACAAAAACAATACAAATATAATTAAAAAAAAGAAATAGAATTAAAAATTTTGTACACTAATGAGGGAGAGAAAGAATGGAATAATTAGATATTGGAATAAAATATTCGAAAGCAAAACAATTTTAAATGGTTATGTGCTGAATCTTGTTTCTATCACAATGGGTTTTACGGCATCTTAATTCGATGTAACATGGCACCTTTTGGATTAAATAAACAAAAAGCTTATAAAATAAATAAATTTGTGTGTGTGACTTTGACCACATGATAAAAATGAAAACATTTGATTTATTGTGGGCCAGAGAATCCAATTGTTCGGATGTATAACATTTTTGTTTACGATATTTTCACATACCGGCCTTAAGTAGTTTTCTTTTTCATGTCCATTAATCGGGGGATTTGTTTATTTCATTCATTTTCTGTAAAGGGCAATGTTTAAATAATTATACATTCTTGTATATTTATATATAAGTATATACGATTGAAATGTCAATTAGTCTAATTATTTAAAAACATTTATGTGTAAATTACTTATGTAGATTATATTTATATAATATATAGGTTTATATGGTACTTACAATGTTAACGTTCAAGGTAATTCACGAAGTTAGAAACCCTGATTTCCCATGTGTCGTATGCGCTGAATTGGCAATCATCTTTCATATAATGGGGGTCGCCAATATCGTTGCGATAACACGTAGGTACCGTTTAAATAACTTATATAATGCCGTGTACTATTTAAGGCCAGGAAAACTTATGTCCTGAGAGCCTATTACTTTTCTTAAAATTCTCTAAGCAAACAAAAGAGGAGGGTTCATACCTTTGCACTATTAACCCGTTCAGGACCATGATCACACATAGGTGACTAAGTGTTTCTCCCTTCAGGGCCCACGGTATCATATATGTGATTTCGCTTTCCCTGTTCTGAGGCCATGATCACACCGGTGTGATCTGAGTTTGGGACGTTTTTATATTAATTTTTACAGGCACTATATGGCGGTTAAAGTCTGTTTTTTTCTTTCGAATAATGTTTCACAACTTTATTGAACTTTAATGTGTGCTTTTTCGGTTTTTAAGTAGATCAACAATATAATTATTAATTAAAAATAAAAAACGATATATTCGCTGTCATTTAAAAGATTTGTATCGGTTGAAGCCACAACAAGTTTATATGAGAGTAAATTTATCGTTTGGTATTTGAAAAATAGTATTTTGAAAGTTTTGCGTCTATTTTATTTTAGTCATCATGGTGGGAAAAAAATACTTTTTTATTAAAATAAAAACAACTTCTTTAAAATTCGCGATTTTTTTAAAATATAGCGAGCATTTTTGTACTGTATATTTTCAGATATTTTTAATGATACTAAATTGAAAATTTTAGATTATTTAATTGCATAAAAGAGAGATTTTATATGTATTTTTAAATGAAATTAAGCTTAGTGGGAAGTTCTTCCTGTCCCGTTTGTGCGTATACTCTCGAAACGGGCGGGCCTGGGGAAAGGCTTCTTTTGCCTTCCGCCGGTCCTGAAGGGGTTTGCTTTTATTTTCTCGTAATCTCTTAGTTGTCATCACTAACATGAACCAAAGTTTTGGCAACTTTCTCGCCAATTAACTTCAATAAAATTTCAGATTTTAATTCTTTTGACACAATTTTTGCGCTTTAATGCTCTTTCTACTGAATCAAAAAAAAAAAAAAAAAAAAAAGATCCCGCACGCGCGTGTGTCCTTTCTTCTTAACTTCAATCTCCAACATAAGAATAATTTTTTTTCCCAGTTTTCTCTTGATCTCCGCTTCTCTCGTTCACTCGCCGGAGTTGAGTAGAAGTGGGCTGCTTGACGGTAATATTTAAATAAAGAAAATAAAACTTCACGGGAAAAAGTGCGCATGAAATTTTAATGAAACAAGTAATTAAAAAAAAATTATGTCAATTGCTACTTTGGTGACGCCATCTGTTGCAACTAGCATCAACTTCGTCAGAAATAACACGCAGAATCAATTTAAAATTAAAAAATAAAACTTATAAATGATTTAATATTTGAAGAAACTGTATTATATAACATTATCAAGTGTCATCAACTACAAGCTTTAAAAAATGTGTGTGAACGTCAGCCGATGAATAAAAAGTATTTTATCAACGATTGAAAATTTGAACAAGATATATATTAAATAAATAAATATATATAGGGAGAGTGTGAACTATAATAGTAGGAATTGTGTGTGTGAAAAAAACACGCTCCTAAAAAGATTTCAATTCAAAACTGAGCTCGCGCTGGATCCCGGGGCTGCAAACTCTATAACTCTGACATAATAAAAAATAAAATACACATTCACACTGATATAAAATACTTTTAAATGTATAGGTCTGCACACAAAATATTTGATAGTTAATTCATCAATACTAAATTAAAATGCTTAGTAATTACTAGTGACTCGCATGGGCTTGTCATATACATAATTTAATAATCTGAATAACTTGCATGGTTTATAATTACCGTAGTATTGTTGTTTTAACGTCAAAGTACACTATTATTGCATGCAATACATTGTTTTTATAAGAAAGAGAGCGATGAAAATTATGACTGAAAATTGGGTCACTATTAAAAGTTTGAAAAGCACTGACTTAGGGTTTTGTAATAAGCTACAGAGTTTTTTGCCGTCCGTCAGTTTTTACTTAGAGACTCGTGTTCAAGTTTTAGCAACACAAAATACTTGTTCCACGTAGGGATCTAGCAAACATTGTCAATAACTCATGACTGGAGTTGTCGAATAACGGGTTCGAATCCTGATGTTACTGAAGACTCGCCGTGTAGAGGGGCTGATGCATGTTAAATCTGTCGAGGCCGAAAGTCTTCATACTGGAATGGTGTGAGGTGTGGAGAGAAGGGTGTCAGTTCAGGTGTCATCCTCGTCACTTGAACGTGATTCAAAATGACGAGATTCCCCGTCAATAGTCCTCGTGGTTCTTCGAGTGAGTGTTTATTTACGTCACATCATGAAGCAACACGAGGGCTATAGGTGACGAACTTTGGTGACGAGGACGACACTTAAGCTGACACTTCTCTATCCGAATTTCCACACCATACCAAAGGGAGGAAATTGAGCTTCGACAAATTTAACGCGGACCTGTCCATCTACACGGGGGGTTCAGTGACAAAAAGGCTCGCATTTTTTTACTCGCCGGTCACGAGTCTGGGACCCTGGCCACAGTGACCTGTTGTCCTTCAGAATACGTCAATAAAAATGAAAATAAATGCGACATTTGTTTTTTAAACCATAAATTTATGTACACGTTGCTAAAAGGCTATCCTAAGAATTAGAATATTTTTCTTCAGTGAAATAAATCAAATATAGTTGCTGCTACTACTGAAAATGTAAACAAGCAAAAAAAAATATAAAGCTTAAAGGAAAAAGGAGGAAAAATCAATGCGTATTTACATTTCGAAATGGATTGAAAAGTAAAACAATTTTGTTTTATTTTTATTATATTTTGTAAAATACATAATCAGAATTTCAGTTTTAAGATTCACCATAAAAAAAAATAGATCTTTACTATTTTCGTTCCCTCCAGGTGTGTGTATGTGTTATTTTAAACATTTATTTTAAAGAATTACACAATTAAATTGAAAGAGTTGTAATTCTCTCTGGTAGAAGTATGAAGAGTCGGATTTATTTTCCTAAGAACGTTTTTAAAAATTCTAATAAATCATTTATTTTTGTTATTTTAAATTCAAAATATATATTAACGTTATTTGTGTATTACTAGTACAAAGTACATTCTAAAAATTTTTATTTTTATTTTTTGTATAAGATGAAATATATTCTGTGTGTGGCTGCCCACTAACTTAATTTCTTTTTTAGAACTGAATAAAAAAATTGATTATAGAATACGAATTTTTTTTGTTATTGTGTTTCATTTTTACAATAAATTTATCCTCTAGATCTTCTATTTCGAAGTATAAAAGTGGACGCGGTAGCATAGTGATCAAGTTAACGGACTCGTGGCAGTGAGTGAATGAATGTTAACTTCACATTGTTCAGCTACACGAAGGCTTTTGGCAACGGATCTCCTAATTTTGAACCATGGTCAAGTGACGAGAATGACACCTAAGCTGGCACTCCCTCTACTAACTACCACACCACACCAACAGGAGGACATTTGAGCTCTCGAGAGATTAAACGTGCATTGCTCCCCTACATGGCGAATCTTTAGTGGTACTGGGCTCAAACTCATGACACGCCACTCATGATCTGATACCTTGACCACTAGGCTACTGTAGTCCCTGGACTCGTGGCAGGAGCATGTCTTGAGTTTGAGCCTAACACAGTCGAAGACCCACCGTGCAGAAGGAGCCGTTGCACGTTAAATATGTGCTTCAGCGTCCTCCTGTGGTATGGTCACAGCTCAGGTGTCATCCTCGTCACTTCACTATGGTTTAAAATGACGAGATCTGATGATTTCCTGGTACCAGTTATTTCTCGCCGTATATTAGTAATGTTAAATAAGTTGAAGCAAAGTTATCACGTTGGGATGGTGAGGAAGTTTGCGGAATGTAATCTGTGTTACTCAAACCCTCGCCAACAGCAATCGTGTCGCTTCAAAGTATGACGTTATCTGTCAAAACAATAAATCCAATAAAATGAGCATTGGACAGAAATGAATCTCTAGTAGTTTTGTCAAAAAGACTGAAACTTTTTTTATTATTAAATGTGGGAAAATTTATTATTTTGTTATTAACTAGTTTGGTTTAATATGTAATTATTTACTCCATCAATTGAAGTTTTTTTTTCTAAAATTGTTAAGAAATTGGCGAGTATATAGAAAAAGGCTGATATGCGTGATGAGAAGGGAAATTTGAGCACGCTGTAAATATGAATAAACTTTAAAAATTAATATAAAAAAAGTATTTCTTTTGTACGATACATTTTTTCCCGTCAAAATTCTGTGGCAGTGGTAGCGTAGTGGTCATAGTCACGTGGCTCGAGTGTCGCAGATTCGATTCCTGATTGCACTGAAGATCCACCGAGTAGAGGAGTAGGGCTGCGGTAGCCCAGTGGTTAAGGTATCCAACCATGGCAGGCATGTCATGAGTTCGATCCAAGTACCACTAAAGACCCGCCGTGTAGGGCAGCGATGCACGTTAAATCTGTCGAGAGCTGAAACGTCCTCCCGTTGGTGTGGTGTGGTAGTTAGGAGAGGGGGGTGCCAGCTCAGGTGTCGTCCACGTCACTTGACCATGGTTCAAAATTACGTGGTCCGTCGCCAAAAGCCCTCGTGTGGCTGAACAGTGCGACGTTAATATTAACTCAGCCCGAGTAGAGGAGCGATGCAGATGCACGTTAAATCTCTGGAGGATCAAATATCCTCTCGTTGGTGTGGTAGTTAGGAGAGGGGGTGCTAACTCAGTTGTCGTTCTCGTCACTTGACCATGGTTCAATATTGGAAGTCCGTCACCAATAGCCCTCGTATTGACTTATAGTATGACGTTAATAAATACTCACTCACTCGTATGATTCTGGTCATCTGATCAGATGACCAGGTCCGCACCTGAGCTGGCACTCCATTCTCGACTTAAGGACTTATAGTTTTTTTATAAATTTAACGTGCTGAATAAGCATCTAGTGTTCCTTAGAATTGAACACTTATCTCGACAATTTTTGTTGTACAGACTGCTTGGCAATTATGGTTTCTACAGATCTCGTAATTTTGAACTGCGACCTGATGATGAGGAGGACGACTCTAAAGCTGGAATTCTAAGCCACTAAACTCCCAGCAAATATGAAGCCTTTTAGCGTCGAAAAATTTAACATGCATCATCCGGGCTTTTTGATGCGTCTTTTGTAGAACCAAAACTTGAAAACTACAGGACATGTACTAACCAGGACAGCTCATTTATCACAGGCTTTTGAATATTTAAAGAGTCAATTTGGTTAATTGTTTATTCCCTCGGCACTTTAAAGCCCCTTCTTCTCATTAAATGTTCTATATTGAAGTGATCGGTCGACACACTTTGGATGTCGAATATTTACCTTGTTGAAAGTTTACCTGTAACGGCGTTGCAGTTGCTTTGTTTACGTTGTGATTTTACGGTGTCAAATGAATTCTTTGAGTGTGATGTCAAAATTAAAATTGGGTTCATCTATGAATTTGTGTTATTGAATCCCGACCATTTCTGACAGGTAAGAGCTTTTTATTTGTCCCCTTAAATTTATTCGAGAACGAACGTTTGAAAGTCAGATTTATCCGAGAACAAACAAGGTTTTAATTGTTGTTGCGCCGTCTGATAAATACAGTAAGACCCCGCTTAACGCTGCTTCGTTTAGCGCTGTTTCGGTTTAACGCTCTTTTATTTTTCCATTGTGGGATTCCCCGAAATTACACACAGCTGTAGGCTTTCCGATAACCGAAGCAGTTAATCCATGTTTCTACTTTCCAGCGGTGTTAATACGAACGTATTTTTATCGTTTCAAACATTTGTTGACGTTATTGTAAGTATAAATTTATATAATATAACGATTGCTATAGTGACAAATATTATGATTTTTAGTTTTTATCATGGGTGATAGTAAAACACACGAAAATAAAGCAACAAGAAAAAAAGCAGGAGCAAATTTTGCCAGGGGTTCAAAGGAAACACGGGGCGTTATGGATGCCTTATCCACTTACCGACAACTTCTTACAGAGCGCAAAAGGAAAACTCAAACTACATCAGATACCTTCTTGATAAAAATGCAGAAAATTGGAAATACAAAAGATACTGTATGATCTGAAATGTAAACATGCTGACTTAGAATTTTATTTATTTTTATATGTATATTCATTTATTATGTTTCTATATTTGAAGGAAATACAATTTTGTTTTATTGTTAATAAAACACATAATTAATAAATTTAATGGTAAAATACCTGGCTAATTTTCTACCCAATTTTTCTCAATTTTCTAGCCCCATTATTTACATGATGAGGTAACCTCGTTTAACGCTGTTTCATATTACGCTCTACTTTGATGGAACGTATACCCCGCGTTAAGCGGGGTCTTACTGTACTACAATCTTTATCCCTGTAGCCCCCCCATTCGTTTTATAAATTTTCTGTTCTAAAAATTAAAAATCGAAATCAGAATTCTTTAAAAGTTGATTTAATAATATTTATGAGACAAAGGAAAATGTAAATTATCTAAGTCTGAGCGAAAGGTAACATCTGGAGTAAAAGTTTTATCTTTTTTTTACGGAAGCTGTTTTTTAAACCTAATCCTATCGGTTATGTATCAGAATTAATTCAATAGTCAAACGTTAATTTCTTTTGATACGTTGATAACACTAGAATTTCTACATATCCGCATTGCGTTTGTGTTCAAATAACAGTAAATAGTGTTGTGACTGTAAAAAATTTAATTTAACTTATTCGAGCTAAGCTGTGGACGCTTGTTTTGAACATGAATTTCGCTTTGGGACTCAAACATAAGTGTCTCCACTACGGTATCTTAAGACTGAAATCATTATTATAATATTAATGCTGTCATGTAATCTCACCATATTTCTAATGAAAATTTTGGCTAAAACAGTTGAAGTCAGGACACAAATACAATAAAACAAGCTGTAGTTGGTGTTTAGGTGTATATATATATATAGGTGCATATATATAGATGTTTCTCCAAGTTTCAATGTTTGCTTATAACAATAATTTAACGCCCCCATCCCCTTGCATATAAATACAATGTATTGAATTCAATAATACTATACTTTGACGCTAAAGCTACATTAAGGCTTTAACCTCTTACGTGCCACCGGTGTATATATGTCTCGCTCAGCCAAAGCCTTAATTTCCCCGGACGTGTATATATGTCTTTCCGAAGTACGATCTTTTCTGTGTATTGCTATCTTCAAAATTATTCCGAAAACTTTGGAATGCAATAAAAGGACCTTGAAAGTGTTTGCGAAGAATTTATTCTTTTTCTTTCCCCTCCCAATACATCGCACTCCGGTGCATACATGGAAAACGGTGAGATTGGGGAGAGAATCGCGTAACTTTTAATTGACAAAAGGGATTTTTTTAATCATACAAATTATCAAGATAAGTGTTAATTTTTGTATATAATTTTATATACTGCTCAAAACAAGTAAAGGATATTGTATGTTTTATATAAAATAAAGATATAAGCGAAATTTTTTTTTGCCGGAAATGGAAGAAGAGAATCACAAATGCAAATTTTTCTGATTTTCGAACTGTGGAGTATGCTAATTTTGAGTTCGACGTCAAAAACGTCGCTTCAGAGGCAGCGAATGAAATTTGACTTTCAACTGAAATGAAGACAAGGATGATCGGCATTCAGTGACTGCTTTGTTTCGATGAGTACGATGTCTCAGAGAAGTCATTTAACTGATTCAGAAACTTGGAGAGTTGTTGGTAGGTTAGAAGGGGGCAAGACTCAAGCCGAAGTAGCCCAAGCCATTGGAGTGTCACAAAGTGTGATTTCCAGGATCTGGAACCGTTTTTTGGAGACTTGAAGTGCAGGCCGAACACCAGAACAAGGTCGTAGACGGGCAACAACGCCCAATGAAGATCGTTATTTAGTGTTAACGTCTCGGAGACATCGAAATATGAACGCTACTCTTCTCCTACAGCACCTTCGCTCGGCTACTGGCACGACGGTTTCAACTCGGACTGTCCGAAACCGGCTCCATGGTGTAGGTCTGCATGCTCACCGACCGATGGTATGCGTTAGACTAACATCGAGGCATCGTCGCGACCGCAGGGAGTGAGCAACAGAGCATGTGAATTGGAGGAGAAATGAATGGATCAATGTTCTTTTTTCTCACGAGTGCCGTTTTTCTTTTTATCCGGATAATAGACGTATTTTCATCTGGAGGGACCATGGCAGTAGGAATAACCCTGCGTTCGCGCACCAAAGTGTCAGATTTGGCGGTGGGGGAGTGTTGGTGTTTGGTGGCATCTCCATTGACGGGCGCACAGACCTCTACATCATTCGAGATGGATCTCTGACTGCTCGACGATATAGGGATGAGATCCTCAGACCTATTGTAGTCCCTTACGCTGCAGCAATCGGAGATGACTTCATTTTAATGGACGATAACTGCAGGCCACATCGTGCTAACCTGGTGGAGGATTTTCTTTTCGAGGAAGGAATCGTACGAATGGAATGGCCAGGTTGTTCTCCAGACATGAATCAAATTAGAGCACGTTTGGGACGCTCTAAGAAGACGAGTTGCTGGCCACCACCCACCCCCACAAACTCTCCAAGAACTGGAAAGAGCTCATCTGGAAGAGTGGGACAGAATACCCCAACTCGTGATTAATAGCATCATTGACTCCATGCCTCAAAGGTGCTCAACGTTGCTGGCCGTCCGTGGAAACCATACCCCCTACTGAAAATGATTTCATTTGAGGAAAACACCTTTTCTTATTTTTTTTCTCATATGCACAAATTGTGTTTTTTTCCTTTCGTACACAAATGTGCAATAAAATGCATTTTTTTCTGCCAAACATGTGTAATTTATTCTCATATAACCTACTACGTCTGTCGACCATGTATCAATCAGCTAAAAAGTTTCCCAACCACAAGATCCACCTAAAACCGCAATATCCTTTAATTATTTTGAGCAGTGTATAAGACAATCCCATGGGGTCACCGGTAATTATTAAACTTATTCTTAACTTAGTATAGTTAAATTAATTAAAAATGCATCAGTATTGCACTATGTATTGTATTTCAGTGAAAATGTGTATTTTATTTTTAATTATGTCAAAATGTATTTTGTTTCGAAACTTTTAATAAATTAATTTTTAAAAAAAAATCTTTTACTTTTTAATATTCTCTCACCCCTTCGTAGAGTTATCATTCCCCCCTAGAGAGGCGCGCTCCACAATTTGAAGAACGCTGCCTTAGTTATAGAAATAGATAATTATTTAAGCGAATCGGATATGAAAGAGGTCCGAGTTTATACAGGTTTGAGCAGTTATGCACGAAGCAAGATGTTGCAAGATTTCCATATTTTGCAATATATTAGATATAATAAAGATCTTGACATGATGTAAGATATAGTAGATACATAGCTAAAAATTATTCAAAGAATAAGTATTTTCTTCAAGACATTAACCAGCGAACAATCCTTTTCTCTAAATGGTATTGCACAGTCTCCTACAAATAAAAGATCAATTAATAAAGAAAATTTAAAATATAAATATCGATACATGCATTATATACCCGAATTGTCAATACTAAGATTTAGGGATAATCCATCAAAATAGTTGGAATGAATACAAAAATTCCATTCATAAAAATTTATCTCCAATATCAATAAATATTCCAATATGAAGAGTTTATTGGGTGGAATAACCGGATAAAAAGATGCTTTAGAAGCATTTGTGGTTACGTCGGTGAATTATAGACGGATGAAAGAGATATTGATATTTGGGTAAAGGAGATATTGATAAAGAATCATACCATACATTTTTGAAATATTTACCCTTTCAGAAATTATAAAAATGTACTGGACTTACGAAACCCATGTTATGTTTGTCAAATGCAAATTGTATCGCTAGGTTTCTTCGAAATCAAAAATACAGTAAGACCCCTTATTTGAATTGTGGGATAGCACGAAATAGCACGCAGCGTTAGGCTTCCTCATATCCGAAGCACTTTATCAGTGTTTCTTCTTTCCGGAGGTATTATACGAAAGTATTTTTATCGTTTCCAAACATTTGTTGACGTTATTGTAAGTATAAATTTATATAATATAACGATTGCTATAGTGACAAATATTATGATTTTTAGTTTTTATCATAATAAAAAACACGAAAATAAAACATAAAAAAGCATTTCAATAGAAATTAAAATGCAAGTGATTAGAAGATTATATACTGGTGAATGTCATTCTCAAATTGGTGCTGCATTGTGTGTGTGTGTGTGAATTTGGCAACTTCAACAATAAGGACCATTCTTAAGAATAAAAAAAGTACTGTCATCGGTAACTGCAACTACGACAAGTTCTACAGCTAGAATTACCCGTTCAAGTCATAATACAATAGAGGACAGGGAAAAACGACTTTCTATATGGTTTGACGACGAAACTGAGCGCAAAATGCCATTAAGCTAATCTACCTTCTTGATAAAATTGCAGAAAATTGGAAATACAGAAGACTCTAAATGATCTGAAATGCAAACATACTGACTTAGAATTTTATTTATTTATATATGCATATTCGTTTATTATGTTTCTATATGAGTAAGAAACAAGTTTTTGTTTTGTTATAAAAAACCTAATTAATAAATTTAATGGTTAAACACTTGACCAATTTTCTACCCATCTTCCCCTAACCCCATTATTTACATGATGAGATAACCTCGTTTAACGCTGTTTCACACTACGCTCTACTTTGATGGAACGTATACCCCCCGCGTTAAGCGGGGTCTTACTGTACTAATAAATTAAAAGTAAAAAAAAAAACTTTTTAAAAACAAGCTTTTTTTATTTAAATGCTCTAGAAAAAATAAAATAAACCTTTCTTTTAAAACTTTTTTTGCTTCAATTTATAAAGCTTCAAGGTGGGTCGGGACGTCCATAGGAGCCCATGTTAAATTGCTTTATATATATATGTGTACCTTTTTCTCAGAAACTACTTATTTCTCATAAATAAATTTTTACATAAGGTTATGTGCACTATCAGCACCACAACAACGAAGGGTTTTGTCTTTTTGTTAAAAATTAAAGTAATTACGAATTCTTTTTAAAATGTCAAATCCCCCAAATTTAAAAAAGCCTTATCTGAAGCAGTTTACCAGATGTATCTAATTCTCTCCATTAACATATGTAAACATGTCAAAAGTATGATCACTGAAAATTTGAGGATTATATAATGAGTAGTTTTTGAAAAAAAGGAACATAAAGTGAAAAAAATTACATTTTGAGAAAACAGGTTTTAAAGTAAAAATTTGTAATTTGTCTAGCATTTACTTTTTTAGCACGTATATGAAGCATTTTTAAGACGTATATGAAGCATTTTCTTTACTCTCTGGGTCTACAAAAGACTATCCTAATTTTTTTTTCATTATTTTTAACAATTTTAGCTTTTTTTTGGAGGGGGAGGGGATCTTAAGATGTTTTTGTTGGGCTACACGAATCCTACGTGCATCTAATTTTCTTGAAGAATGACACACAGTAGATTCAATATCACAATATTTTGTTATTGTTGTTGCTGCTAATGTATGATGTTGTTAGATCCAGGCCCACGAATTCAAGGGGCGAGATGCACGCCTATCGTTAATCTTAGCCTTGAGCACAATACAGGTTTACAATGTTTTAAGACCATTAATTTTGCTACATGACTCACACTAAATTAAGGTGACCGCGGCAGCTGAGTGGTATAGGTATCGGATCATGGCTTGCCTTGTCACGAGTTCGAGGCCAGTACCACTAAAGACCCGCCGTGTAGGGCAGCGATGCACGTTAAATCTGTCGAGAGCTGAAACGACCTCCTGTTGGTGTGGTAGTTAGGAGAGGAGGGTGCCAGCTCAGGTGTCATCCACGTCACTTGACCATGGTTCAAAATTACGTGGTCTGTCGCCAAAAGCCCTCGTGTAGCTGAACAGTGCGACGTTAATGTTCAATCAATCAGTCAATCACACTAAACTAAAATAGCCATATTTATGCCTATTTTTAGAGTTTTTTTTTATTTCTCAAACGTTGATCTTGGAATCACTGACCATATGGAGTTATCAAGACCATATTGAGTAATACACTTTTGGATAAACCTAATGCACACTAATTTTTCCACTTGAACATCATATGGATTCGCGCTTATCAGAAACTTATGCCAGGAGAAGCACTTGCGCTCCTAGCAGAGCTCAATTGATGCGCGTCAAAGAGTAGCTTCATTTAAAAAATAAATAAAAATGCTTCTAATTATCGTATGTTCTCGTATGATATATAATTTTAAACGGAAATATTTAAACTTTTAAAAAATATAAAAAAAGATAAAATCGATAATTTTCCAAAAATCCATGTGCAGGACCCCTTAAAAGATTGCAGTTTTTAATAAATTTCATTTAATTATGGTTTTTAATAACACGAATTAAAATTAAGTACAGTGGTAGGCAGCAATGCGGTCGAGCCGTGAATTTTTGTACGATAGAAAAAATGAACCAATGTAGAAGATAATGATAAAGATTTAATTTTTTTAGATCATCGTCGGATCTATACGGACAAAGATAGTTTTTACAAAAATTCTTTTTTCGAACTAAACAAAAATCACAAAATAATTGCCACATTTTTACTGCCGTACCGCCATCCACGGCTTTAGTACATTTCTGCTTTCCACTGCGTTCTGCTTATTTATTTATTTTTAGTAAAGAAACTTTTCATTGTTTTATAAGAATTAGAAATTTTCGATCGTTTTATAAGAATTATCGATCGTTTTATAAGAATTAGAAATTTTCGATCGTTTTATAAGAATTATCGATCGTTTTATAAGAATTAGAAATTTTCGATCGTTTTATAAGAATTAGAAATTTTCGATCGTTTTATAAGAATTAGAAATTTTCTATCGTTTTATAAGAATTAGAAATTTTCGATCGTTTTATAAGAATTAGAAATTTTCGATCGTTTTATAAGAATTAGAAATTTTCTATCGTTTTATAAGAATTCGAAATTTTCGATCGTTTTATAAGAATTAGAAATTTTCGATTGTTTTATAAGAATTAGAAATTTTCGATTGTTTTATAAGAATTAGAAATTTTCGATTGTTTTATGAAGAATTAGAAATTTTCGATTGTTTTATAAGAATTAGAAATTTTCGATCGTTTTATAAGAATTAGAAATTTTCGATTTTTATAAGAATTAGAAATTTTCGATTGTTTTATAAGAATTAGAAATTTTCGATCGTTTTATAAGAATTAGTTTTATAAGAATTAGAAATTTTCGATTGTTTTATAAGAATTAGAAATTTTCGATTGTTTTATAAGAATTAGAAATTTTCGATTGTTTTATAAGAATTAGAAATTTTCGATTGTTTTATAAGAATTAGAAATTTTCGATTGTTTTATAAGAATTAGAAATTTTCGATTGTTTTAACAAGTAGTACATAAAGCACATAAATTAAATTACATAAAGCATCATGTTGAGTTCGGATTCATCCGAAAGCGACTATGGTATGAGAAGTGACAATGAAGAGTTTTCATTATCTTACATAAATTGCATACTGTAATTATTTTTAATATTTTTCAAAAAAAACTACGCATTTTACCCAGAATTTTTAGTATTTATGTAAGGAAATACTTCTGCACTCAAACAGTTAATAAAATATAACAAGTAATATTATTAAATTATAATAAATACTTTTTTACCTCAATATTTGCTTTAAATATAGTGGCATTTATTGGTTCTGAAATCGGAGCTTTCAAGAAACCCAGATTTTAAATAAAATTCAAAATGGGGGAAGGGGTGTTGTCCCGAATCCTGTTTTGATGACTATGCATGTTTCAATAGGAGCTCAGAATCTACCCCAGAAAAAGGATTTTTACATTGTCAATTCTGGGGACTTGGCAGGCACTTTTCGAGTGTCAAAAAACAATAGTGACATTGACTCTTCAATTTTTGTTTGTTTAAAATGTAAATAGTAATTTAGTTCCCCCCCTAAAGCCCTCAATTATTTTCGATTGCAAATCTGAAATAACTGTTACCAAGAATACGTTTATATGTGTAATATTATATATTTTAGTCGTAGATAGGATATTGCTGGAATTGAAACGCTACTGAATTTCTTCTTTATTTAAAAGAGATGAATAAAAGTTTTAGCTTATATTTATATATACTTAGGGGGGGGGGTTATAAGGATTGGCAGGGTTTTGATGATACGAAGTAATCTATAATAAACTATTGCTTTCTAAATGAATTGACAGTTTCAGCCCTTAAGGAATCGCTCGTTAATTACTGGTTAACATTTGTAATTATATTTCTTGGGTAATAAAGAGTGTTTTTTTCCAGGTATAGAAGTTTAAGTTGGCATTACTTTCCAAGATGGCGACCGATTTAACATCTGTCAAGTGATTTATTCTCAGTTTGGTTTGGCAATTCATCAAAATGATCATCAAGCAAGGCGTAGATTCGTCAAATGGGCCCAAAACGAGATTGCCGTTGTTCCCGATTTTCATAAGCGAATTTTGTTTAGCAATGAAGCGCACTTCTGGTTGAATGGCTACGTCAACAAACAAAACTGCCGCATTGGGAGTGAAGCTAATCCACAAGTGTATGTCGAAACACCGTTACATCCAGAAAAACTGACTGTTTGGGGCGCTTTATGGGCTGGTGGAATCCTTCTTCAAAAACGATGAAGGCCACAACGTTACAGTCAATGGTGATCGGTATAGAGCCATGATTACTAACTTTTTCATTCCTGAATTGAACAATCATGATGTCCAAGAGCTGTGGTTCCAACAAGACGGCGCAACATGTCACAGCTCGTGCCACAATCGATTTATTGAAAGACACGTTGGGTGACCGCCTAATTTCACGTTTTGGACCTGTGAATTGACCTCCAAGATCTTGTGATTTAACACCGTTAGACTATTTTCTGTGGGGCTATGTAAAGTCATTGGTTTATGCGGATAAGCCACAAACGCTTGAGCATTTGGAAGACAACATTCGCCGTGTTACTGCCGATATACGGCCACAAATGTTGGAAAAAGTCATCGAAAATTGGACGTCCAGATTGGACTACATCCGAGCCAGCCGTGGCAGTCCTATGCCAGAAATCATATTTAAAATGTAATGCCACAAGATTATCTTTCGAATAAAAATAATTCATGTCAATCGAATAATACATCGTTGTTTTATTGCAATTTAAAGTTCTATACTTCTAAAAAAACACCCTTTATATGAAATGAAATGCAGTGGAGACGAAATATTTTTCCTGACTGAAAAGTATTTTTGCTAACATTGAAAGATGTCAAATATTTAACTTAACTAATCAACTAATGAGAAAGTTGATTTTGATGCATTTTAAGGAGTTTAATATCAGGCTTGTGATTTTACTTAAACAGTCGTAAGTTGCTGCGTTCAGTAACATGGAGCCGATTTTTATTTTTCGGTTACTAATGTTGCTACAGCACTAAATCCACATTCTGCTAAATATGAAAAAGAGAATGCTATCAGAAATGTTGAACAACCAGCCATAATCCTGGATACAGTTGCGAAATCAACTTCTGCAGCCAAAACCCTTCGTAGTCATTCTTGAATTTAATTTTAATTCCTCATTTGTCGTCAGTTCTATTAGTTCTTCTAATTGTGGGTGGAATCTTTGTTAATGGCATTTATTTAAATTTTAAGTACATACAATCAACATAAGGTAAAAAGTATTTAAGTTTATTTTTGTTAGTGCATAATCAGCATGTTTTTTAGTCTTTTTTAGACTATATTTGGTTAATCTGCTCATGCCCCTCCATACAATCTCAACACCCACTAATTTACTTTGGGTCTTTTACTGGCCCCTGAAAGCCTCAAACGCCCACAATGGGGCGTTATCGACCACGTTGAGAACCTATGCTCTAATATGATCAAGGGAAGTTTCGAAACGATCTTATTATACATGCAGCAAAAAATTATTCTATATTTTCTCCCCCTCCCACGAGAAACAATAATATATCATGTCATTTCAATCGTTATACATATTTTCATAAATAACTCTCAAATTTTTTCTTCAATCAAAAAACCCCTTTTTATACAAAAGCAAAAACTTCTGGAGTAACTGATTTCAGATTCCAGTTTTGTTGTATGCGAGGGGAAAGTATATTGTGAGGTGCAACATATATACGTCAGGATTTGACAGATATAGTTTCTCGAATACATTTTTGGAATATCATTTTTTTAAAGGAGCTCTCATGTCTTGCAATCTGAAATAAACACGTCATGCATTCAAAGACCGCAAAAAATATCTCCTTTCTTTAATATTCCGAGCGGGTTTCAATTGTATTTAGCAACACGGAAACTGCATCGGAAATTGCGCTTCACGAAGACCTCCCACTGTCGCCATTTTGGAATTCGAATCACGGACGACATTATCTTTTGCAAGAAAGTGATGAGACACTTTCGCACATGTTATTTGTTTGAATAGCTATCTATCGTGTCATAAATCGTCAGCATGTATATTTTCTCGTTATTATTTTTACAGAGTAGAGTGTCTGCGTGTTTGTGAAAAGTTTCGAATTCTTTAGACTATTTGGGTTTGAGTGTTTTACCCATTAAATCAAAGATAAATAAAATAAATTACTTTTCGCCGGGGGGAAAACCCTCCATCTATATTTTTTTATTGAGAGTAAGTAATACCGGAACTATACATATAATTTGACGTCGGAGTAAAGGGTGTTTTTTTTAGAGGTATAGAACTTTAAATTGCAATAAAACAACGATGTATTATTCGATTGACATGAATTATTTTTATTCGAAAGATAATCTTGTGGCATTACATTTTAAATATGATTTCTGGCATAGGACTGCCACGGCTGGCTCGGATGTAGTCCAATCTGGACGTCCAATTTTCGATGACTTTTTCCAACATTTGTGGCCGTATATCGGCAGTAACACGGCGAATGTTGTCTTCCAAATGCTCAAGCGTTTGTGGCTTATCCGCATAAACCAATGACTTTACATAGCCCCACAGAAAATAGTCTAACGGTGTTAAATCACAAGATCTTGGAGGTCAATTCACAGGTCCAAAACGTGAAATTAGGCGGTCACCCAACGTGTCTTTCAATAAATCGATTGTGGCACGAGCTGTGACATGTTGCGCCGTCTTGTTGGAACCACAGCTCCTGGACATCATGATTGTTCAATTCAGGAATGAAAAAGTTAGTAATCATGGCTCTATACCGATCACCATTGACTGTAACGTTGTGGCCTTCATCGTTTTTGAAGAAGGATTCCACCAGCCCATAAAGCGCACCAAACAGTCAGTTTTTCTGGATGTAACGGTGTTTCGACATACACTTGTGGATTAGCTTCACTCCCAATGCGGCAGTTTTGTTTGTTGACGTAGCCATTCAACCAGAAGTGCGCTTCATTGCTAAACAAAATTCGCTTATGAAAATCGGGAACAACGGCAATCTCGTTTTGGGCCCATTCGACGAATCTACGCCTTGCTTGATGATCGTTTTGATGAATTGCCAAACCAAACTGAGAATAAATCACTTGCCAGCTGTTAAATCGGTCGCCATCTTGGAAAGTAATGCCAACTTAAACTTCTATACCTGAAAAAAAAACACTCTTTACTACGCACCAAGCAGTGCCTGTTGTATAGTGATATAGAATCCAAGACGACGACCTTCCTTCCTTCCTCAATGGCTCGACAGACCATGGTGGGCCTTGGCCTTCTCAAGAAGACTTTTCCAGACCAGCCTTCCTCTTGCTAGTGTTCTCTAATTTTTAGTTCTCAAAACTAGGAGATCTTTTTCTAGACCGTCAATCCATCTAAGATTTAGCCTGTCGCCCAACCGGTATAGTGGTTAGTGACGCTGACTTTGGTGCCATTGGCGAAGGTAGATTTGTTGTGGAGCTCCAACGCTTTAGAGCGCTTATTCTCCATCTGAGTACCTGAAATGAAAATAAAAACAAGTGCGTCTCGTAAGGACTGGGTTCGAATCCCGGAGAAGACATGGATGTTTGTAAATGTACAGTGCCTTTGCGACATGGGGTACTCTAAATATCCGTCAAGCTGCAAGTCTTCTCGTGTGGTTGGTGGAAGGGGAAGAGAGGTGGGAGGTCCCTGGCCACCCCTAGGGTTTTCTCCCTCTAAATTGAGGAGGAACTGAGCAAAATCGTGCTGTCACCTGCATGGTGCTCAAAGCTAAGGCTATCGATAGGCGTAAAAATCCTAGCCCTTAGCTGCGATGAATTTCGCGAGCCTCGATTCGACTTCATCAGGCAGGTGGCATTAGTAACAACAAGATTTGGCCTGCCATTTCTTCGTGTGACGCTTAGTTGAGCATTGTTCTCTTTTAGTGGCGCGGTCTCTGCGGCCGCATGTGACAACGTGGTCTGCCATTTAGTTCGTTGTATTTTGATGAAGTTAACAATGTCGGATTCTTTATATGATTGATAGAGCTCTAAATTGGATCTTCACCACGTTCCATTTTCCTGAATTCATCCAAAAATAAATCTCAAAATCTTCCTTTCGTAGATACAGTAAAATCCGGCGTATAACGTGCACCGCCGTATAACACGCACTTATACTTTCAAGCTACAGTTTTTAATTTTTAGGTATATTCGCCGTATAACGTGCACCCCCTTTTTACGAAGAAACCTTAAACGTACAAGTGCAATACTATATCTTTTGAAGTAATTTATTCGATGCATTATTCCAAGCTTTTGAAAAAAAATAGTATACTTCTAGAACTGCAATCCTTTAAGTTCACATGGAATGTCATTTCTTTTAAATAATCAGTACTTCGAACTATGTAGAAGTCTTAATTTTTTGTTCTATGATCATCTTTTTTTTATAACTCTTATTTTCCTGCTCGGCGTATAACACGCACCCGTAAATTTCGAACTTATTTTTGGTATTAAAAGTACGCGTTATACGCTGGATTTTACGGTACTTATCATGATCTAATCTGTTCGAGACATGGACCAAGTTTCACAAGCATAAATTAATACTGATCTAAGGACTTTTATATAAAGATCCTTTGTTTATTCTTTTGATTAAATTCGATTTCACATATTTTCGCATTCCATTAAAGCATCTATTAGCCATATTCTATTTTGGATTTCAGTAGTATAAGCGTTTCTATTGTTAATTTCCGAACCTAAACAAGTGAAACTGTCAAGGACTTCAAAATTATCCTTTATCACGCCAAGCAGCGCTTGTTGTTGAGTGATATGGAATTCAAGACGACGCCCTTGCTGTAACAAATTGTCAGGAAAATAATTTTAAAGAACTGTTTTGTGAAATATATTTCGGATAAAGAATATAGGATTAGATTAAAAATAACAAAGATCAATCAGTAATAATTATCAATATAATATGATCGTAATTATATAAAATCATATAATAGTATGTATAATAATCATATAAAGGGTGCTTTTTAGAGGTATAGAATTTTAAATTGCAATAAAACAACGATGTATTATTCGATTGACATGAATTTTTTTATTCGAAAGATAATCCTGTGGCATTACATTTTAAATATGATTTCTGGCATAGGACTACCACGGCTGGCTCGGATGTAGTCCAATCTGGACGTCCAATTTTCGATGACTTTTTCCAACATTTGTGGCCGTATATCGGCAATAACACGGCGAATGTTGTCTTCCAAATGCTCAAGCGTTTGTGGCTTATCCGCATAGACCAATGACTTTACATAGCCCCACAGAAAATAGTCTAGCGGTGTTAAATCACAAGATCTTGGAGGTCAATTCACAGGTCCAAAACGTGAAATTAGGCGGTCACCCAACGTGTCTTTCAATAAATCGATTGTGGCACGAGCTGTGACATGTTGCGCCGTCTTGTTGGAACCACAGCTCTTGGACATCATGATTGTTCAATTCAGGAATGAAAAAGTTAGTAATCATGGCTCTATACCGATCACCATTGACTGTAACGTTGTGGCCTTCATCGTTTTTGAAGAAGGATTCCACCAGCCCATAAAGCGCACCAAACAGTCAGTTTTTCTGGATGTAACGGTGTTTCGACATACACTTGTGGATTAGCTTCACTCCCAATGCGGCAGTTTTGTTTGTTGACGTAGCCATTCAACCAGAAGTGCGCTTCATCGCTAAACAAAATTCGCTTATGAAAATCGACCATTATTTTCGAAATAAAATTGCACAATTTGAAAACGTTGTTCAGGTGTGAGTCTATTCATGATGAATTGCCAAACCAAACTGAGAATAAATCACTTTGACAGCTGTTAAATTGGTCGCCATCTTGGAAAGTAATGCCAACTTAAACTTCTATACCTGGAAAAAAAACACTCTGTATAATAATAATGTATATAATAATTATATAATACGTGTATAATTATGCAAAATAATAATTGTATTATGTAATTATATGATTCATTATATAATTATATTATATAATGAATTAATAATTATATAATTATATTATATAATATAATTATACAATTATATTATACATAACATAGTTGTATAATTTTTTTATGTTAATCAATAATGAATATCAATTGAAAATTGCTATGAGCTTGCAATATTCCAAAAACTGTTAGTTCTTTTATCAATTTCATCGAACAATGAACGTTTAAAAATGCATTATTTAAAAGTAAACTGAAGTAGAAATGCACACTATGCAGCAATAATTAAAATCATGGCCCTCATATTCTTTTTTTAAAAAAAATCTCCTGGTACTTCATCAATGATATCAAAAATATCCATATATTTGAAAAAAGCACAAAATGCAGCAGAAGACTGAAGCACTTACATGAGCAATAATTGCAATGAAAATGGTCAAATTTTTGTAGAAATCGAATTGAATTCGTTTGAAATTAATAGGGTTACCGCGGTAAAAAAGACCAATAAAAATTAACTATAATATGTCATACCCATGGCACAACCACATTACCACACGATAAAAATATAAAGATAACCATATTGTAGTGTTATCGCCCATCTCTCTCTTGGCGCATAATACCCCAAAATCTAATTAGCACCGTAATATGCAGAAGGGTCCTAAAGTTCGAGAATTTAACGTCAGACTTAAAGTAAAAATTATCGTGTTGGATATTTCAAAAGACTACAAACAATCGCATTAAAGTAATCTTTTTGGGTGACAGTACGCTTTTGCTGGCTTTCGTGCAATCTCTGGAAGAACTGCAAGAAATTTTTTATACAGCCACCAACGAGGCCTTCTGCAACGTTGCTATTACTTTATAAAATGACACAAAACGACATCACTGTAGGTTTCTTTCCATTAAGGCCGATTTCACACGGGACAAGTTTGTGCCAGTTAAGTTTTCTACTAATAAGGAAGATAATTGCTTCCACAAAGTTGACTGAAAAAGGGAGTGACTAAGGGGGAAAAAAAGAGAGCTATACTCATTGGGGTATAATGATTGAGGTCAAATAAGCAATAAAAAGCTTTCCCAAGTTTTAATACACAAGTAGCCTCGTATGAAAAGTGTAGCTCTCACAGTATCCTTTTATTTGAGTCCATTAGTGGAGCTGAGAATTTTTTTTCGAGAGCTTGAGGGAGTTGTGCCATTTAATCACAAGGAAAGGCAGCATGTCGATTTCTAGCCCCGGACTGTGTCTAGTTTTTCTTATGTACATCACAAGTTGTGTGAAAGGGCTATATTAATAGAGCTGCGACTAGTGATTAGGCGGGTGGTCGCGATAGCCTAGTGGTCAAGGTAATGGACTTTTGGCCGGCATGTCATGAATTCGAGCCTAGAATCACGAAGACCCGCCGTGTAAGGGAGCGATGCATGTTAAATCTGTCGATGATCAAGCGTCCTCCCGTGGTGTGGTGTGGAAGTTAGGAGAGGGGATGCCAGCTCAGATATCGTCCTCGTCACTTGACTATAGTTCATGGTACAAAATTTCGAGGTCCGTCGCCAAAAGCTCTAGAGTAGCTGAATAGTGCAATGTTAATACTCACTTATTTATTGGTGAATAAGCGGGATGGAAGTTTTTAGATTTGGCTAAAACATTAGTATTTAGCATCCAACGGGAGCTTAAATTAAAATTAATTCAAGCATCCAAATTTTTTAGCAAGATTCTCCACTAGATGGTGTCACCATGAAATGGCTCTCACTTTTGTAGATATACCGCGTCTGCAAAGGTTTGTTGCCATTATGCAGCCTATTAGAAAAAAAAGTTTTGACAAAAAGCTGCGAGACTATTTGGGACTGATGTGCAGGGATGTTGACATGTAGAAGGCTATATTATTCACTCTACCACATCCAAGGCCGTTGATGGCGAATGGAGTTTCTCAAACGAAGTAAAATGTCTAGATAACGCTCTATGCTCACTGTTCTACCTGGGGAATGAATTCTGATTGAACAATTGTCAGCGACTCCTACAGAAAATCGCTAATAATAAAGAACACGAATAACCATATGACTCGAGTAGGGATATCTTTTCATCCTTGTCGTCCCAGTCTACCCTATTTGATATCATTTTAAAGACATTCCCTAAACTTCGTTGGTTCCACTAGAATCATCCCTGTAATCACTGCCTTTCTCGCCTTCAGTTCATTTGCTTCCAAGCGGCTCTTCTCCATCCCCTTCATTCTTCCGGAATTGCCTCTGGAATTCCACTTTTTCTCAAGGGCTCACGTTTAAACTTTTCCTGAATTGGATTTTTGTTTCTACAGAAGTAAATTCCTTTCTATGAGAAGCTTTTGCCTTATTCGTAACAACTTTGCAAGTTTTTTTAAAATTTCTAATGCGCTGCGAATTGATCATTGATCATTGCAGACCTAGTACATCCCCCGGAAGCTGGTATCACTTTTTAGTGCGGTGACCTATAGGCGGATACCAATCGCCGCAAGGTGATTTTGAAGCCCCGTTTCCTCCCTAGAGGGACAACTTTGCAAGTAAAGTTCTACATTTTTACTGTACTCGCATATCCTTAGTATTGTGACGTTTGAGATAAAAATAAAGGTAGCGTGATATTGATTAATTTAAACATATAGTTTATTTACGTCACAGCTATTATTTACAGATTATACACATTGATGTTATTAAAGTTATGAAAGAGATTATTAGAGTTTAAACCGCATGTCATTTGTGAGGAAGGAGTTTCTTTAAAGACCTGCCCTCAACGAAGGTTGGGGGCTGAGGTAGCCCAGTGGACAAGGTATTGGATCATGTCAGGCATGTCATGAGTTCGAGCCCAGTATCACTAAAGACCCGATGTGTAGAGCATCGATGCACTTTAAATTTGTCGAGAGCTCAAACGTCCTCCCGTTGGTGTGGTGTGTTAGTTAGGAGAGGGGGTTCCAGCTCAGGTGTCGTCCTCGTCACTTGACCATGGTTCAAAAGGACTAGGTCCGTCAACAAAAGCCCTCATGTAGCTGAACAGTGTGACGTTAATATTCACTCACTCACTCAACGAAGGTTGTCAGACCATCTCTCGTTCTCTCTCTGCCTGTGGGATCTGCGGCCGGTTAGCTTCCAGTTACATCCGGCTAGTGGGCGAAAAAAAGGTCTCTCAGGGTGTCAAAGGTTGCCGGGACGATCCAAGACGGGAAAGTTGCAAGTGCAAATGCACGTGTGGTGATCCACAAAGATGAAGATTCACAGCTGTGGGGCGTGAAATTCAGTTACGTCACAGTATGGATTGTATACTGTCGATACCCACGAAATTGAGCTTACAACTTAGTATCTAGAGTTGACTATTAACCCCTACGTAAACCTTTTTGATAAATTTCTTAATTTTTTTTTGTAAATAAAATATCTGCCGTTTTTATTATTGTCTCTTCTCTTGCTTGTATTGGCCGTGACAGCCTAGTGGTCATGGTCACGAACTCGTGACCGGCTTTGTCGAGTCACAGGCAGAGAGTAGCAGGGTAGAGAAGTAGATACTTGTTAAATCATCTGAGGCTATAAGTCCACCCTTCGGCATTATTAGGATGTTAAAAGTGAGGTGTCAGCAAAAATGTCATTCTCTCGTTCCTTAACTATGGTTCAAAATGGCGAGGTCCAGCGATAATAATCCTCGTGATGCTGTATAGTGCGACGTTAATGTAAATCTCCCCTAGAAAATGTAATAACCACCCCTACAAATGGGTAAATGGTTCTAAACGCAAGGGGGTGAGCCCAGTTTCTATGTGCTAATAGCTTTCACACTGCTTCTCAATATTACTTTAATAATCAATTCCTTTTTATTGGAGTTATGAGCTTAAAATCTTTTCATACATAAGATAAATAAAAGAATAATTTAAGCATTTATACACTGCTGACCACCGTAAATTCAACACCTTGAAGGAAGCATGCAAATAATATGAAATTTGCAATATGCATTAGCGGAGGTAAGACATGCAAATGATTACAATTTCAGCGCAGACACACATCACGCGCGCCTGTGGCGCCATCTTAAAGCGCAATTTAGGCCTTGGAGATTTCGACGATTTCAAGTTCGCCAATTGTGTTTTTCTTGTGGTTTTTTTTTTCAAAAAACGAGCAGTTATATCTCGTAGAAAACAGCGATCAACTTTTGATCAAGTAACCGAGTTTGACAGAGGAAGGATAGTGGCCTACCGAGATTGTGGATTAACTCTTTCAGGGAAATCGGTTGGATGAAACCAAACAACTGTAATGCGGATATGTGACCATTGGATGCAGGAGGGTACGACGGGCCAACGTGGTCGATTGCATCCACCTCAGTGCACCACTTCATGTGAGGACAGGCAAACTGTGCGCATGGCAGTGACGGATCGCTCAGTCCCATCACGAACCGTAGCACAACACATTGAGTCTGTAACGCATCATTCAGTGTCTGCGCGTACCATTCGACGCCGTTTACAGCAGAGTGGTCTGCCCACAAGACATCCATTGCTTGGTCTACCCTTGACACAGAACCACAGACGTCGCCGCCGCCATAGGTGCAATGAAAGAAGGATGTGGGCGGCAAAATGGAATGAAGTTGTCTTTACTGACGAGTCACGCATCTGCATGCAACACCACGATGGTCGGATTCGAGTCTGGAGACACCGTGGAGAGAGGATTGAACAGCTGCGTTATGCACCGCCACACTGGTCCTGCACCGGGTATTATGGTATGGTGTGGTATTGGATATTCCTCTCGCACTCCTCCAGTACGCATTTCCGGTACTTTTAACAGCCTACGCTACATCTCCGAGGTGTTGGAGCCAGTTGTCCTTCCTTACCTTCAGGGCTTGGCCACAGCCATACTTCAACAAAATAATGTGCGACCACACGTAACATGCATTGTCCAAAGGTTCTTCGTCAATCACTAGATTGAATTGCTTCCCTTGCAGACTCGTTCTCCGGATCTTTCACCGATAGAAAACATGTGGTCCATGGTTGCTCAACGATTGACCCAGATTACACCACCAGCTGCCACACCAGATCAACTTTGGTAACGAGTGGAAGCTACTTGGTCTTCTGTATCCCAAGAACACATCCAAAGTCTCTTTGAATCAATGCCTAGGCGTATGGCAGCGGTGATCTCCAACAATGGCGGCTACTCTGGCTACTGATTCTGGCAGGAACTACACTTCACAAAAGTCTGTAAATTTAATCATTTGATATTTGATCAACATGTTATGTACAAAACAAATTTTGTTGTGCTATCTCTTGTCTTTCTTGGTGTTGCATTTACGGTGGCCAGCAGTGTATTAATTTTTGTAATCATTCATTCCCCCTTCCCCGTTTATTTCAGTTCAAGCCCAGTACCACTAAAGACCCGCCGTGTAGGGCAGCGATGCACGCTAAATATGTCGAGAGCTGAAACGTCTTCCTGGTGGTGTGGTAGTTAGGAAAGGGGGTGTCAGCTCAGGTGTCGTCCACGTCACTTGACCATGGTTCAAGTTCCGTCGCCAAAAGTCCTCGTGTAGCTGAACAGTGAGACGTTAATATCCAGTCACTCACTCTTTCACCCCCGTTTATTTCTTCGATAAAATAAACTCGCTTATCGAAGATACAGAGCCAGGGCTCTTGGAGCAGAGGTCGATCTATGTAATTGACGCGAAAGGTTAGTTTTTTTATTGCACCCCTTTATTAGAGATACTTATATACTTAAAGCATTACATGTGCATCAAAAATAAATAGAATTTTAAAATTCGATTCGAAAATATAGAGGGTATGCCATAAATCAATTCAGCACTCAATTATGCAAGTTTCTATCTTGAAAATAAATCTGTAGATTACCAAAAATCCGTACGTGCTTTTACGACCCAGAAGTGAAAATTTCAAGACCACAGAAAACCATTTGAAAACTTTCCAAGGGAGAAACGACACCATCGGAATTCAGATAGTCGGGTAAGAATCAGTCTCCAGCTTTATGACAGTTATGGATGCGATATAAAAACTTTTGTGTTTCATTACGGTCCAGAACTCTTTATTTCGAATTCCTCGATTTTCTTTTCTTTCTCCCATGCTCATTCCCTTTTTGATGCGAACACTCGGAAACTTTCATTTGTTTTTTACCTGAAATCGTTCAACTTTTGGCTTAAAGATCGAACATTGATTTTCATGTTTTGTTCTTTCTCCAAATTGTTTTAAGAATGTTATGTTTTCTTTACTCTTGGTTAAATTGTTTTTTCATATGTTTGTAACGGGTCTATCCGCGTTCTTTCTACTAATAGTCCTCTTGGGGAATAATGGGTCTTTAAAAATTATTTTATTGAAAACCTTCCACCTCCTCCGAAGATGTGATTATGAAAATCAAGACTTCTATATAAAGGTTAAACTTGAGATTGAGAGAGGTTTGACTACTATAGGATAGCAGTGACTGATTAACTTAAAGCTTGGCGAGAGCAATACGTAGCATTTTAAATTAATAATACGATATTCGATTTGGCCAATTAAGTGTTAAATTGTATTAGGTCGATGTGAATTAGAAAGTGCATTGCCTGGACGTGTTCAGCATAAGTTATCTGATTTAGTTTTAATCTCCAATTATCTCGTCTACCTTGTGGTTGCTCCCATATTTAACAATAGGTGCATTTCTTATCTTAAGGGGAGGGTCCGGCACGTTCATAGGAGCCCATGTTAAATTGCGTGAGTTGATGTACCTTTTTCTCAGAAACTACTTACTTCTTACATATACCATTTTTACAGTAGGTTATATGTACAATTAATAAAACTTAAACGAAGGGTTTTCGTCTTTTTGTTAAAATTAAATTAATTATTAATTTTTTAAAAATTGTCCAATTTTTCCCCTTAAAATTTCATTTAAAAATCGTATATAAAAAGATTTGCTGTATATATCTAATTCCATCCATTAAAATGTGTAAACATATTAAAAGTCTGCTCACTGAAAATTTGAGGATAATATGATTAGTAGTTTTTGAGAAAAAGGTACATAAAAGTGAAAATTATTACATTTTGAGAAAATTGGATTTAAAGTAATAGAACATTTACTTTTGTTAGTACTTTCCATAAGCATATGAAGCATTTTTTTAACTATCTGCGCATACAAAACACTCTTCATAATTTTCTTTTTTTTTCGTTATTTTTAACAATTTTGCCTTTTTTTGGGAGGGGGGATCTTAAGATGCTTTCTTTGCGCTACACGAATCCTACACATAGTTATAACTTGGTTCAGTATCAGAATGTTTAAGATAATTAATTTGCTACATGACATATATTGAACTGTGCAATAGCCCTATTTATCCCTAATTTTAGAGTTTTCAATTCTACAAATGTAGATCTTTGAATCACTAAACATATGGTTTTATTAATTGACTTATTTGGGTTCTGAGTCTTTTCATGTAAACATTTTCTTAATAACATAGTATCACCTAGATCTCTAAAAATGGGCTTCACTTAATTCATTATGGTATAAAGCACATATGTATGTGTTTATGACTATAGTGCATTTCGTTACATTTAGTTTCTGTTTTTGAAACTTGCACCAGTTATTTATACCCACAGGAAACAGTTCATGTTGAGGGCTCTCATTTGAAGACAGAAGATGAAAAGTAAACAGCCCAAAAAGCAGTTTTTATGCTATGTAGATCATTGATATTTCAAATAGCCATACCATAATATCTTTGAATTTTTAATATTAAAATGTCGGTGAGTCGGATACGACCACTTAGGTTTTTTCCATCACTTAACTTTTCTTCTCTGTTTCGCTTTTAAGATCCAAAAGACGTGTACCCATACACTTTTGGATAAGCCCAATACACTCTAATTTTATCCACTTGTACAACATATGGATTCGCGCTTATTAGAAACTTATGCAAGGGGAAACACAGGTGCTCCTAGCAGAGCTCATTTGATGCGCGTCATGGAGTTGCTTTATTTAAAAAAATAAATGAAAATACTTCTAATTATGGTATTTTCTCATATCACATAATCATTTTAAACAGGAATATTTGAACTTTTAGAAAATATAAACAAGTGAAAATCAATATTTTTTCGAAATTTCATGTGCCGGAGCCTCTTAAGTTGTTGAATTTGTCTTTGTTGAGAATTGTTAATAAATAGAGTTGCATTGACTATGGCTAATCTTCCATCTGACCCTCTAACACTAAGAGATGGCTTGGGAAATCCCTTACAAGTTTTTTCTTCAGAATCCTGAAATGGTTTTTTTCATAAGTTTTCTAAGTGTTAAGCAAATATGACGATTCAAAACATTTTACTATCAACAATTTTGCTGTTATTTCTTTTTTTCGTTTGAAATGAATATTCGACGTAATCTGACATTCGATTTTTGCGGTCACAGTCATTAACTCGTGGCCACCGTTGTCAAGCCGTCGTTCGAGTCCTGCTACCATTGAGAACCCACTTTTCACAGAGACAGATGCCTATTAAATCTGTCGAGGCTCAAAGACTTCACGTTGAAGTGATATGGAAGTTTAACGAGTGGGTGCCTTTTCTCAGATGCTATGCTCGTCACTTGACCGTGGTAGACGATAACCCTCATGTAACTTT
Source organism: Trichonephila clavipes (assembly GCA_019973935.1). Taxonomy (NCBI): domain Eukaryota; kingdom Metazoa; phylum Arthropoda; class Arachnida; order Araneae; family Nephilidae; genus Trichonephila; species Trichonephila clavipes. The sequence goes on along the minus strand of BMAU01018320.1, from coordinate 18,364 downwards.
AAAGTGCGATGTTTCCTTAGCCAAATAACTGAATGGATTTAATTATTTATTAATGTCGCAATTCGAAAAAAAATGCGTGGGCTATGGGCCATGTACATCGTAGTTTCGTACCACGGGCAAGTGATGAAGGTAACATCCAAGCTGGCACACCACTCACTTCAAACTTCCACTCCACGCGAGTGTGAAGCCTTTCATTCACAAAAGATTTAATTTGCATCAGACTCTATGTGACTGGTCTTTAGTGGCTCTAGGAAAGAATCTTTATAAAAGGAAGTCAAATAATATATTCAATACTAGCTGCATGGCCCGGCGTTGCTCGGGCTACCTCTACTTTTATAAATTTTCCCTTTCCTTCACAAAATCAACACTTCTAATACTCATTTTCAAAATGACTTCCATCCCCCCCACCGCTTAACCCGGCGTTGCTCGGACTTTCTCTTCTCATGACACTAGCATTTATGTGTGTGTGTTTTGCTATGAGTGATTTCTAAAATTGTGTCAAAATTTCCTTTTTCGAAATAGCTGCATGGCCCGGCGTTGCACGGGTTACCTCTACTGTTATAAATTTTCCCTTTCTTTCACAGAATCAGAACTTCTAATACTCATTTTCAAAATGACTTCCACCCCCTCCACCGTTAGCCCAGTGTTACTCGGGCTTTCTATTTTCCTCGTGACACTAGATTTCTGTGTGTGTTTGTAAGCGCACAATGTGAGTGATTTCTAAAATTGTGTCAAAAAATTTCCTTTTTTCGAAATAGCTGCATGGCCCGGCGTTTCACGGGTTACCTCTGCTGTTATAAATTTTCCCTTTCTTTCACAGAATCAGAACTTCTAATACTCATTTTCAAAATGACTTCCATCCCCCCCCTCCACCGCTTAGCCCAGCGTTGCTCGGGCTTTCTATTTTCCTCCTGACACCAGCATTTCTGTGTGTGTTTGTAAGCGCACAAGGTGAGTGATTTCTAAAATTATGTCAAAAAATTTCCCTTTTTCGAAATTTGCTCCATTCCGCTTATTTTTTATTTAAGACATCTTTCTTTCCCCTCTCTGTAGCCCGAACACGGTTTTTTTTAGTGTAAAATTATTGTTCTATCTTCCCCTCCTTCTCACAGATAAGATAAAGCTTCAAATTTCGATGTATGACTAAAAAAAATATTGCGTTAGAATTAAAAAAAATTATTAATGTGAAGCAATAATAAAAAGAAAACGATTCTGATGCTAAGAGTAAAGCTTTAAAAAGTAGCGTAATGCGAAATTGAAAGTTTCTCCCTCCGTTTCGAACCTGGGAACTGCCGTTTCATAAAGCATCCGATTTAACAATCGCGCCATCGGTTCCTTTGGGAAAGAGCATTGAATTTAGCTTTAAAATAAAGGTAGATTTTTTTCAATATCGCATTTCGTTATTCGTTAAAGTAAAAGAATTTTTTTCGGGCTTCATTTTTATATTAATGCTTTCAAACTTCATATAAATAATAGACACACACACGATGTACTTTTTAATTAACAAAGAATTCATTTAGTAATGAAATAATAGAAATAATCCTTTTAAAAAAACATATATATATTTATTAAAATCAAATTTCTATAAGTAATTAATAAAAAAAAATTTACAGATAGCTATTGAAACGATTGCTTTTGTAATCAAAAAGTATGAAACAAAAATAAAGAATGCAATTAGAATTAATTATTACTGACATTTTAGGCAATTTTTTCGTTTAATTTTGCAGCCACTGGAAATGCAAACGGACATTTTTTTTAAAAAAGAGAATAGTTTATGTATGGAAAGAACCAGAAAAATAGAAATTTTCAAAATTACAAAATTAATAGATCGTGTTTTAAAAACCTTTGAAAAAAAAGAAGTTCCAAAAATATTTTTAAAATTTGTAAAATAATTAAATTGAAAGAAAAATGTTGTTTTTTAAACCGTAATTTTTAAGATATTTTATCAATCTTTGTACAGATTACGTATAGTATTGTTATACACGCGGAAAAAAAAAGAAAAGCATGAACTTTTTTTTTTAGTGTAAAATATTTTTTTCATTAACGCGAAAGAAAGTTCAAGCACACAAGTTATAACTCGTATTCAAAAAAAGGAACCGATTTCGACTCATTTTTATTTTTAAAAAATTGTAAAATAATTAAATTGAAAGAAAGATATATATATATAATTTTATTATATTAATATATATTTTAAATTTATTTAAAAATTAATATAATTATATGCAAAGTTTCGTTGTTTTGCAAAAACAGAATTTCTTTCTGATATTCTATGCAGATGGCGATAAGATTCATTTTAATGCGTTTTAAGGTTTTTGTTAATATCTTCTTAACTAATTGGAATATCGGAATATAAATGGTCAAAACGGATTCCTCGGATCATTTCCGAAATATATTTTGGTGATTAATACCTTTTAAAATAAAAATTTATTTTTTCAATATTCCGTTTCATTATTCCTCTTCAGGTTCGAACCTGGGAACTGCCGTTTTATAAAGCAGCGCCTTAATCAACCATAGTACGATCTCCTTCGGGTAGAACGGTAAAATAATCTTTAAAATATCGGAAGGTTTTTGTCAATTTCTTATTTCGTTTTTTGGTAAAGTTAAAAAAAAAAATTCGGGTTTCATATTTTAGTTAATGCTTTTAAACTTCATATATAGATTGAAAACAACGGTAATTTTTAAACAAAAAACTTTTAAAAAAAGTAAATGTTTAAATATTTATCGCAAAAGAGAAAAAAGTTGAAAAACACATTTTTTTTAACCGCAATTTTTAAGATATTTTATCAATCTTTGTACAGATTATGTATAATATTGTTCTACACGCGGAAAAAAAGAAAAGCATGATCTTTTTTAGTGTAAAATATTTTTTTCATTAACACGAAAGAAAGTTTAAGCGGAACAACTTATAATTCGTATTCAAAAAAAGGAACCGATGTCCTAATTTAGCTACAAACATTTCCCTTTTTTTGAAAAAAAAATAGTTAATGAAAACCATTTACACACAGTGTAACTAGTTTGAATTGTTAAGAATGTGCTACTCAAAGAGAGAGAAATTCTGCCTGAATGTTTTTTATTTTTAAAAAAATAGCGAACCATTCCATAAATTAAAAAAAAGGTAATTTCTAAATTTATTTTGAAATAGTTTTAAACATTTCTTTACGTAAGTATTTTTTTAAAAAATATTTCGTTTGTTTTATCTGCAATATTTTTATAAGCAACTTGTAGATAAAACTTCAGACTTCAGAACGTGATTAATACCTTTAAAATAAAAAAAAATATTTTTTAATATCCCGAAAATTTGTTTCGGACTTCATTTGATAAAGAATGATAAAAAATATACACTGCTGGACAATTGCTAAGGACGGATCACAAATTGCTATGTAGAATAACTTTAAGCGAGACATGTGGCCTAGTAGGATAAAATATAGTTGCCACACTGTTCAGACATTAGAATAAAGAATATTTATTGTTCTGGAAAGTACAAAAGCTGTGAAACATCTGAAAGAAAAAAAATGTTCATTTCATCTGCGTACGGAGAAATGGAACAATGCATCTAAAAGTCAGCAGGCACCTTAAAGAAAGATATAAGTACGGGATATGTCCACCGTGGAGTGTGATGCAACATTCCACACGTCGCACCATACTTTGCACAACATTATCCAGCAGCTGTTGAGGCAATGTATCCCATTCCTCTGTGAGTGCACAGATGAGGGTATTCTTGTTTGTCGGAGGATAGTTTCGACCAGCAACTTGCCTCCCCAAAGCATGCCACACATTTTCAATGAGGTTTAGATCTGGAGAACGCGCTGGCCATACGAGACGTTGAATACCCTCGCTGTATAGACAATCCTGAACAGTGAGTGTTCGATGACATGTTGCGTTGTCGTCCATAAAAACAAACTTATCACCGACAGCACCACTGAAAAGACGAACATGAAGAAGTAGAACTTCATCAATGTATCGTTGGCCCGTTATAGTCCCATTCGCAACCACATGTAGGCGCGTGCGGCCATTGATCATGATGCCGGCCCATATGCCATTGATCATGATGCCGGCATGTCGGATATCGGTCCTTTTCCTGGATATTTTCAGGACGATAAGCAGTACCACTCTCGCGCCAGATCAGTTGGCATCTACAATCCGATGACAGACTGAACCTACTCTTATCTGAGAATAGTACGCATGCCCAGTCCTGTTCAGTCCAATTGTGATGCTCGCGACACCATTGCAAACGGGCAGTACGGTGATGTCTGGTCAATGGGACACACACAACAGGTCTGCGTGCGTATAGTCCTCCTCCCCCTCAAACGTCTGGCAACAGTTTTTCGGGAGATCTGCTTTCCTGAGGCAGCAAGAAACTGATTTGCCACCTGCTGAGCTGTGATGCACCTGTTCCTTTTTGCTGAGAGGACGATATATCTGTCTTCTGCAGGCATCGTACTTCTAACACGACCTCCCCCGTGCCATCTACTACACATTCCAGTAGTTTTTAATGACTTCTACAGCCGTGAAACAACGCTGTGAGCGATGTCGAACTCCTGGCAACATCTGTTATTTTTCGCCCTTCTTCGATCTTTCCAATAATTCGGCCATGCATAAAATCATCTATGTGATGTCGGGAAGACATGCCAAAAATTTTAAGTTCGTCTATTAAATCTTTCCTGTAAAACTTTGACTTGAAACAACAACTGTACACACGCGTCAAAACCTTTAAAGCTCTTATGAACGCTATCACGTGATGAACAGACGTGGAAAAATTTGCATACTCATACTTCTTACTAATATCCGGCACTTATTCTAATTTTCACATTTTGCTTCCTTTCATTTTGTGGTTGCTATGGATGATAGTGTTATCCGTCCTTAGCAATTGTCCAGCAGTGTATGTATATATATATATATATATTATATACTCTTTTACTTTTCTATGTATCAATGTTTTTTAACTCTTTGATTTCATATTCAAGAATGGTTTTACTTCTTTTTATTATTATTGTATTTTATGACTTTTAGTGCATTAATTTTACTTATATATTTTTATTCTTTTTGTAGTGTATTCCAGTTTTTTAGCTTTATTTTTTACTTATATATATTTTATATTTTTTTAAATTATTGTTTTTATTTATGTAATATGTTCTATATCATGTAATACATATTTATTTGTATTAATTTTTGGTATTGTGAGGTGTTGATGGTTATGTCTACTTAGCAATGCACTCATTTCTCCTTAACAATTATCTACTTTATGATTTTGGCACAATTTGTAGGTTTAGGTTATTTATAGCTGATCTTTGCTCGGTGGTGTACTGATTAGGTAAGTACAGCATCGTTATAACATTACCTATTTGTACCCTTCTGTTTTTTGTGTGGTTTATGGCTGTCTTTAGAGACTTTTCTTAGCTATGGTTTTAGTTTTGAGCATAGCTTTCTCTTACTTTTAAGAGCTTTTCATCAAGTTTGTTTTGATTAAAAATTAACTTGTTTCTGCTTTGCTGATTTTTTGTGTGGTGGATGGCTGTCTTTTGAGCCTTTTCTTGGCTTTGGTTTTAGTTTTGAGAATAGCTTTCTCTTAATTTTAAGAGTACTTTCAAGTTTGTTTTTTTAAAAATTAACTTTCACACTCACTTTGACTTTGTATCAATTTCTGGATTATTACAGAAATCTCTATTTTGACTTTTATGAGCTTACTTTCAAGTTTGTTTTTTATAAATTAACTTGTTCTGTTTTGCTTTGGTACACTCTCTTTTGATTGGGTATCTACTTCTGTATTTCACAGAAATATATCTATTTTGACTTGTTGTTATTAGGATGAGGGAATTTCATAACTCTCCCCCTCTTTCTCCAATAACAATTTTGGAAAGAGGATCTGAGTTCTGTTAAAGAACTACATCTTCGTAATAGTAATTCTAATATTAAAATATTCAAGACTAGAATTTTTTGGAACAAAAAATTCATTAATGGCCATCATAATCATTATAAACAAAACTTGTTAGATTCTAATAATCACATTTCTCAAAATATTAATAAATGTTACACTAAGAGTCCTGCTATACATGGAATTATTGATAATTTATCTTCTTATAATTTTGATAACTCTCAATCTTATAATAGTCTTAAGTTAAAATTCAATAAATGTAGAGATAATAGATGTATATGTTAAATATGGATCAATATAAATTAACCTTTGTAAAAACCTTCAATTGTATTTATATTTTAAATTGTACAGACCAATATAAATATATAGGACAGACCTCAATACTATTAACTTAATGATTAATCAGCATAGACATGATGTTAAATTCTTTAATAATTCCAATAATTCTAATAAAATTGAACTTAGACACTTTTATATGCATGATTTCAAAAATGTTGAACTGTCTATCATTAAAATTTCTCCAATTACTAAGCACAGATTATGGTGGGAAAATCACTTTATTAGGAGTTTTAATACAATCTATCCATATGGCCTTAATGTTTTGTATTTTGCTAAAAATACTCTGCAAATAATGTTACAGAATAATAATAAAGAATTTTTTATAATGCCAATAAATTAAACAATACTTCTAAAAGAAAATCTAGAAGTAATAGAACTAAAAGGAAAAATAGAGATAAAATTCATTAAATGACAATATTAGAGTTCTTATTGATGATTTTGAAAAAAACTTTAATATCAAGAAGATCAAATACTTCATGTTTGGTCTTAATAAACATGAAATTGCATTGTTATATGAATCCTTAAATAATGATTCCTTAAAGGTTTGTCATGCAGTACACATTATTAAAGACATTCTTAACTATCTAGTTAATAAATTCAATATTAATGTTGAGAAAATTAATGAACCTATTACAGAGTACTGCACTTTATTATTCATGAATAAAACTTTTGACAAAATTAACTTTTCTAGTGTATTTAATAGACATTTGTCTCTTTTTCCAGTTAAAAAGGTTGTTGTAAAGAAAGCTTTTAAATATAACAAAATGATGGGCAGATTTATCTTTAATTACAACAATAGTTCGCCCTCTATTAATATAGAAGATTGTATATGCAATAACTATAATGATTTTATTGATGGTCATCATAAACATGTAGTTACTGGCAACTTAGATATAATCAATGATAATATTTTAAAAGATATAATGAGTAAAGGCACTAATTTTAGATTAAATGTTTCTAATAACAACAATACTGTTAAAAAACAAATTTTTAAAGATATAGATAATTTTATTACAAAATCTGCAATTAAATTTGGACTACCTATTGAGGCATTTGAAGAGTATAAGTACAATATTTTAAAAGACCTTATGAATTTTTTTTAGCTACCATTCTCAATATGAAACTACTTTTAAAGATATAAAACAGAAAATTTATGAATTACAAAAGAATTTTATCATAGTTTACATTGATAAAGTACCTGGTAACTATGCTGTGATTTGTAAGTATTTTTATTATAATATTCTTTATGATCACTTTCTTAATAATGGTTTTTTTTAAAAATTAGATTTGTCACATAATGAAATTAGTAATCGTATTATTGCTATTTATAAAAAATTAGGTTATTGTATTCCTAAAATTAAAAGTTTCCATATATTTTTTTAACTCCAAAATTCCATAAAAGTCAGGTTAAATTTAGAATTGTGACAAATGGTTTTAGAACATATATTACTACTGCAGGCAAATTACTTCATAATATTATACAAAACTTTATTAATCAGCAATGTAATAAAGCTATAATTAAAAAAATAGTAAAAAAAAAAGAGATTATAGATTTTTTAATGATAAAAATATTTATTCAGTTCATAGTTATGACTTTGAAGATCTTTTCAATTCCATTGATTTATATGATATTATTAAAGTAATTTTAGAAAACCACAGTATGTATAACCTTAATATTAATTTTAACAAATTTAAAACTCTCATAGATTTTGTCTTACAAGAAAATTATATCAGTTTTTTTTAATGGTTCTTTATATAAACAAGAGAAAGGACTCCCACAAGGGGCCCAGCTAGTAATAGTTTGGCTAATCTTTATTTACATTTTTATGAATATAGTTATGTTATTAATAATGACTACTACATTTTTAGATATATTGATGATTTAATTATTTTTGGTAAAAATGATAATTTAAATCCTATTATTAATTTCTATCCGTCCTACTTAAACTTAGTTAAAATTAATAATAATCCAATCAAAACAAATTACCTAGATGTATCACTGTATATTAAGGATTTGAAACTACATTCTAATATTTATGATAAAAGAGATGCCTTTAATTTTAATATCATCAAAGTGCCTTACTGGAATTCTAATTTATCAATATCTATATATAGAAATATTATTTTTAACTATATTTATCGCAATAAAGTATTAGTTAGGGATAAAGCTAATATTTTTTTAAATCTTAAGAAAATTTTTAATCACTGTATTGAACATGGATACCCTGCTAATTTTCTTTGTAATTATATTTATAATAGTTTTTTATGATACACAATTTGTATTAATGTAATTATTTACTGTTATTATGTTTTGTAATGTTTTTAAATTTAGACAATATCTAATTTATCCTACAATTATTATATAGATGGCGCCACATGTTTTTTTTAAATTCTTAATATATATATTTTTCTGAGTTTCTTTATATTTTAGGCTAATTTTATGATTTTTATTTTTATGATTTTTTAAAAGTATATATATATATATATATGAAAAACATTTTATTTCTTATTATCGTATATCGTATCGCAATTAATCGTTTCTTATATCGTATCGCAATTAACTTTATGCGGTTCTGCCCTCCCTATTTGGCGGGAACACGATACTGCACTCCTGGCCATCGTTATAAATACGTTTTAGTAGGTTATGTTTATGTTCATATGTTCTTTAGTTTAATGATTTAATATTTAAATTCTACACATATATAACTCTTTCCTTTCCTCTTGGTACATAGTATGACAAATTACAGGTGAAGGTTGGCGCCGCAAAACTTGTTTAAACCTGCAATCCTGGTTCCTAAGGCCAGGAATTTGTCTTTATACTATGTGCCTCCTTCCTACTTTTAGTTATCTTAGGTATGTAACTATATGATTATTTTTATATTTTTGTTTATATGTATATGTGTGTATAAATTTATATATATATGTGTATGTATATGTATATGATTATATATTGAAAAAATTCTTTTATATTTGATTATATATATATATATATATATAAAATTTTATATTATATTAATTTTTAAATATTTTTAAAAACCTCTGAAAAAAAAAGAATTTCCCAATTTTCCCCTAGAAATAAATGATCTTTCCGATTCTCTGCAGATGGCGCCACGTGCATAATAAATGCATTTTAAGGTTTTTAATTAATATCTTTTTAACTAATTGTAATATCGGAATATAAATGGTCAAAACAGATTCCTTGGATCATTCCCGAAATTTTGGTACCTTTGGCGAATTGCAGCGTCTTGTGGTTCGAGAGAAAATTGGGCTATTATATACATCCCTACATAGATACGTTTGTTTACCTATGAATTTTAATATATAAGCTTACAATTAAGTTTATGCATTGTTTTATTATCTCTCTTGCTGTGTATTTATTTTGGAGAAAAGTGAATAACACTTTTATCAAGAGATCTCCAGAACTATGAGACCTACAGACTTGAAACTAGGCAGGCATGTTCTTTTTGTTGAATAGAAATCCACTTAAAGTTTTTCATAAATCGACTTCCAAAAGTGGTTACGAAGGCATTATCTATAGATAAAAATCCATTTTTTAATTATTAGACATGAGAGTAATGAAATTCACCAAGCATGTTCAACGGGTCTTCTACGAACCAGTTTTGAGAAAATAAGCTTTCAAAGGGCCAAGGTAGGCTATAGACCAGGGGCTCATAAACTTTTTCGGTATGGAGACCCCATTTTATGTACAAAATTTTTGCGCGACCCCATAAGTATTCTGCAATATGTGCAAAACAAAACAAGAAAAATATATATAAAAAAAAATTTAAGTCAATTCCTACTTAGATCAACAAAGAAAAATTTTATTGAGCTACTTTTTATTAAATTGTTAATATGTATATACATATGACAGAATCACAACATTAAGTGGTGATTAAGTTTTATTAATTATCATTAAAGTATCGTATTGTCATCCAAAACAATCGTGTATATAAAATTTCAGTTCAACTGAAGGCTTTAAAACGTGAGAAAGAAACCTTTTCAAGTTTTTTGACACAAGTTGCCAAAAATTATGCCAACGTGGCGCTGTATTTGTAATTCTTTAAATAATAAGTTTTAATCAATTAATTTTCATTAATTATAATTAAATTATTGTATTGTCATCCAAAATAATCCTGTATATAAAATTTCAGCTCAATAGAGCGCGTTAAAATGTATTTTATTAAGGATTGAAAATTCCACGAAGATAAATAAATATACAGAGAGTGTGAGCTAATAGTAGGATTTGAAAAAGTAAATGCTTTTATTATAACTTTTCTCTTCGATGTATGTATTTTATTATCTTGATTATATTTTAAATACAACGTGTTAAACTATTTGTTAATGGCAAACATGTTATTTTTTGCAGAAAGATGTCGCCAAAAATTTTAGGATTTGTCATACACCAGCTTTAAGTCACTCGATCCCTAGTGTAAGAAACACTGTTATAGACTAAAGTTTCCATTTTTGAATTATTGCATTCATATATTTTATAAATATATTTTACATCGATATATTTTAGATGCCTTTAAATATCTCTTTTATAATGTAGACCCCGTTAAGAATGGAGTTTGAAGAAATTAACTCCCAAGTGGGATTATGGGGGCGTTAGGGATAAAAAAAAATCAATTTTTAAAAATTATACCTACAAACTTGAAGTTTTGTAAGTGTATTATTTTTGTTTATGAGAGATATATCCTCTAAAAATGCGGGTTTCATCAAATGGACTCTACGAGCGGGGGATACAAGAGGATGAATGATAAATATACAGTCGGATCTCAATATAACGAAGTCGCTAAATCCCTGTAAAAAGTTCGTTATATGGAAAATTCTTTATGTAGAGGTTCATCTTTTAATTTGCTTTATAAACTATATAAAAAAAATTTTAAATTCAGAAACACTATATATTAAAAAAGGTAATTATTCACACTTTTTTTAAAATTAATATATGTTTATAGTATATATCTTATCCATCAAAAAAGGAAGAAAGAAAAACTGAAAGGAAAACAGGAAAAAAGAATGTCGAAGAATTCATTGTATTTCAATATTAAGAAAATAGCTTTATACTAAAATTAATGAATTTTAAGGACATTTTATAATTTAAAGCATGCAAGTAATATTAAACATACATTATTTTATAATTAGAACATGGGAAAACTCCACAGGGTGAAAGAGGATATCGAAGATGTTTTTAGTAAACTCTGCAATGGGTGTTAAAGGTTGCACTTATTGGATGAAACTTCCAGAACACTATTGATCTGGAAGTTAGGCTCTAATAAAACCAGTTCAAAGTCTTGATTCGAGTTAGGATCTAATAAAACCAGTTCAAAATTTATGACCACCATAAAATGCATTAAAGAGAGAATATAGCTTGGAATTTTTTTCAGAAATACTTTTAAAAAAAGGGGAGAACAAAAATTGAATCACAAAAGGAAAAGTTTGTTATATAGAAAATGCACTTCGCTATACAGAGGTTATTTTCCAAAGAAAATCGTGAAATGTTCAAAGTCCCAAGAAAAAGTTCGCTATATAGAGGTTCTTTACATAGAAGTTCAACTGTATTTGTTTTAGTAATTCCTATCTTCTTCTTTTTTCAAATCGATGGGTGAGAACTCTGAGAATATTTTTCAAAGCAATTGAAAGCTAAATGTTAAAACTAAGATAGCAATAACATAAAGAGAATATACAGGGTAGCCCCAAGATCATGGCACACACTTTAAGGGTAGATACAGGACATTGTGAGTGTGTGTAACAATTATTTATTGTATAGGAATGTATGGGTGCAAGTGACGCAGTGAAGCTCAAACAGGGAGAAAAGAGAAATGGAGTTATCGGTTGGTTACGTGACCGGTAGGGGACAGTACATGTCTAGTCACCGTTCAATATGATTGATCTCAGTAGGGGCAAACGACATTCACAACTGTGCTGACTCTTACGAAGGGAGGCTTTACGTATGTCGAAAATGCAGACATGCTTTACATGTACGTCCATGTAAATGGTAACGGCAGAGCAGCGCTACAAATGTATCACAGACAGTTTTCTGATCGATGAATTCCTGATCAAAGAATTTTTCAGTGGTTACATTGTCAACTGCGTGCAACACGTTCGTCCCACTTCACCAGACATGAAACTGGTAGATAAAAAAACTGTACGCAGTTCAAGCCTGGAAGAAAGCATCTTAAATGTTGTGGCTGGTTGATCAGAGTTAAGTACAAGAGCTATTGCTCATCATGTAAGTATGAATCCTCAGACCGCGTTTGTAGAGATGTTGACATTTCCATTGGAGCTCCTGATCTCCGAAGAGATCTTAATCTCCTGTCAGAACACTTGGGGAATAGCATTGAAATTCTTTACTCGCCCTTGTTAAAATTAAAGTGGAAAAAATATGCACTGGATTGCTAATTCAGCGGGGTCGTCGAGACGACCGAGGATATTTCAGTGACTCGATCGACCATGCCTTTCGACTTCTCTTGGGATTGTGAAATGCAGGGAAGAAATGCAATCTAAGGCGGGAGAGGAACTCTCCCCTTTGGTCGGGCTACTCGTCTCCCATTGGAAGAACGAGTCGCTCAGAAGAAAAGGGGAGTTGGCAGAGAGAAAAACAAAAATCTCACGCGAACGGTATTAGGAATATCTTGAGTTGTTTAAATATCGTTTAGAATTTAGGGACCTGAGATGAAATCTTAGGTCTTTTGATCGTAATTGTTAATGAGATGTTGATAAAAAAATATCAATCCTCTCGTCGCCTTTTGCATTCCTAAACTGTCTTCCCATTTCCAAGAGGAAAGGATAATCGAAGAAGAATTTTCTTAACTCGATAATCGCGTCTTTGAATCCAAAATAATTTTCATTGCTATTATTTTCGTTGATTTGAGGGGTTTCTTCGGTGGTGGCCGAAGTCCCGAGTTTTTTATTTTCATTTTGAGCGCCCATAAGAGCAGCTGCAAAAGGGAGATCTGGCGTGATTAGTTTGAAGGTTTTGTTAACTTCAGTTCTCTTAACAGTATTACGGTGGAGTGTTGAACGAAAATCGCGTACACCTCTTCCATTTTCAGTGAGTACAAGCTAGGAATCCAGCAACCTTTCTTTTCCGACTGCCAGTGGGTGGTACAGCAATAAGCGTTGCAGCTGGATTTCATAGCTCATGTGCTGAATACTTATGAACAGTTATTGTAAACATTACACTTGTCAACGACGCTTTCAATAAACACTTTGTCTTTCCTTTCGTCTCTTATTTTTTGTTTGTGCCTCACCCCATACATTTCTATACAGTAAAGGAGGATTGTTACAATGTCCTGTACCAGGAATTCGTGATCACCCTGTGTAGTGTTAAAATGTCATGGAACTCCCAGCGAAGTGGGCCAGTAACAGCTAGTAATATTAAAATAGTTGTTCATTAAGCGTATTTTAGGTGAAATTGTTATTTTAACTTTAATTACCAATTGACTTTTTAAAAATAATTGTGGTTGGTGAAATAGTACAAAATCTAAAAGGAAGCTCAAGAAATGCAAAAACAATTTTTTTATTTAATCTCTCATATCATATGTACAATTCAGCACATTTATAAATATGTCAATACAAGAAACGCAAGAACAGTTACAGAATTGAACGATTTTGGACACATAATACAAATGCAAGATAACTGTTTAAGCCAGCAATAACATAAGCTCACAAATACCGTTGAAAAAATTAAGCAGTTTTAAATCAAACTTGATTTTTTTTAATGAATATATAATATATAAATTTTATTCGTCTGACAACCTTAAATTATATATTCATTGCCTTTGTTTTAGTACCAATAACGTATGCAACATTATTTGAAATGAAATATTTATTGATAATATTAAATTAAGTAACAAAATTAAACATGACTGCGGAGAAAAAAAATTTACCCCTAAGTATTAAGACTTTTAAAAAAATCCTTTTCAATTGAAATTTTTTTGTATTTATTTGAATAGCAAGAATGTTTTACGTTTTCAAAGCATGAAATGTAAAATAAAATTATTCTTATCCATATATGCCTGCTCGTATAGTTTAAACAAACAATTAAAAATTCATATACTCGTCTAAAATATTCCTTTTTTGGAGAAGGTTAGTTAAGAAAAAATTTCTATTTTTTTCTGATGAGTGGAAAAATAAACTTATACAAATGTGTTAAAAAAATACCAAAATTCAAATAGAATAAAGTACACAAAGACAAATGTGCAAAACTAACGTCATATACAAATAGCAATCTTAAGAAATTTTTAATAAAAATAAATATGCATTTTTTTTTTTTGCAAACAAAGTATACGCTTTGTTTTTAGGAAAATACCAGAAAATAAATAATTAAAACCTACTGTTCTGGCTTCGAATAAATAAATATAATGATTTTTTCATCCCAAAAATATTATGGAATTTTTACAACGGATTAGTTAAAATCAATATAATCCCATGATTATCCAGTCAAAATTTAAAAATTTAAACTTTAAAAACACTAAAACAAAAAATTATTTTAAACAATGATTAAAAATCTATGCATAGCATAAATTTAAATACTTTGTTATAAATAAGCATACACCTTATTAAGACAATGTTTATCATTTAAGCCATTGAAATTCGAGTAACTCCAGTTATAAGAGTTATTAACTACAATAATTCTTCATGCAATATTTACAAACGCGTTTCAAAAGTTTCACGACACTTAAGCTTTGTCGTGCATATTTTACAAAGGGATTTCGTCTCTTTCTCCGCCATTATTAAGGGTCTTGATTCACTCGATTTTGACACAAAATATTCCATGCCACATTTTGTAGCACGTACTTTGGATATTTAAGAGCACTTGGTAACATTCGAATCCGTTCTAATATTTACAGAATATAGATATATAATGAATCGCTTAATACAGAACATATTACCTATATATAAAAATAATGTTGGAAGCATACAGATATAGTTATTTCTATACACACAAAGAAAGTTACAATACATACTAGGAAAAACAATTTTAGCTTATAAAAGGAAATTTTTTGAACAAATTATGCATTTCTAAGGAAATGGTTATACAACAAAACACGAGCCCGAAGACAGTCGTCAAAGAATAATCGATGTTTTTTGTGATATGTTTCATGAATCAATTTTAAAACTAACATTAGTTTATAATGTTTTTGTGATGAAAAATGTTCAATATCGTAGGAAACACAGGTTTTGAACGTGAATGATATATACTAAACTAACATCAAAAGTTTACTTTATCATTTTTTTTTACTCAACACAATTTCTATTTCACATATGTTCCTTCTGTGCTATTCTGAAATATTTCTTTCTATTTATAAATGTGTAGCCTTATTGACAGGAGAACTTATTTCTAAATCGGAACATTTTTCTTTGTTCATATCTGCCACTGGATGAAGATGCTTCATTTTACAGTAGAACAACAGGTGTCGAATTCATTTATGCGTTGTAATTTATTCCACAAAATGCAATGAGTAATTTTTTCTTCTTCACAGAATAAAACACTATATGATATTAAAATGGTTCAGTCAAAAAATATTTTTAAAGAGTAAGTACGTATGGGGGATATTCGGCACTTTTTTTTCATACAAAGGTTTTCAGCAAGGAAACTATTCGATTATTCGTTACATACTTGATGCATTTCTTGAAAAACAATCAAGGGACTTCTGAATTCACAGATAATTATGTTATTTGAAAAGTACAACTTTTTTTTTTAATCATACACAGTTTAAGCGTCTTTCAGTTCAGTTTTACTATTTTGAAGTCAACGTTAAAGAGCGAAGGTTAAGCACATATTTCATTTTCGAAACACTTTTCGTAGGGGATCACAGATTCGTTTGAAAGAACAACGATTTTCAGGCACGATCGAGAAACTCATTACAAGTGTCGTTGCAGACATATCGAATTTTGGTCCCAACACTCATTTTAAGGCATCAGTTTTGAGGAAACTTTCAGAGATTATAGAACAATATATCAACAGAACACCGAATCAGTTCGCAATCACTCAGTCAACCCCGTTATATATTCCGTCAATTAAATAATTCATTCTGTAGTAGTCCCTTCTTAACCAACCGTCATACACACGTTTGGCAACCACCCCCAGAACGGCGAACAGAACCAATAAGCCAAAGACGAGGGACAGGACTAAATGAATGGAAGACTTATATTTCCTGTCATTCTCGGCTTCTTCGTCGGTGGCACTGAGTTCTTCAGTGACGACCCTATCCTCGTTATCGTCGTCTGTCGCGTCCTCAACCACCGAGGTCGGTTGCTGCATAATCGGTGGTTGGCGAGTTTTCGTGATGGTCAAGAAGTACGTAGTTGAAGAAGAGACTGTGGTGGACACAGTAAAATCTTCGGCAGGTTTGTAATCGGGTCTCGAAAAGAAAGATGTTTCTATGGTGGGTGTACTAGACGAACTAGTCTCTCGAGAGTTCTGACTCGAACCTGTCTGCGAACTGTATGAAGAGTACAGTGTGGTCTCTGGTTTAATGGTATAGTACCCAACTGTCGTAGAGAAGATGCTGCTGTGAGAATGAGTAGCTGTGACTTCAGGCGATATTTTTGTGGAAGTTGGCAAGATTTTTGAGGAAGCAGACGATTCTGTAGTGGTATCGTCTTCGAACACTCTCTGCAGTGCCGACATTAAGTCATCGGACGTAAAATCGTCCGTGGAATTGTAGTTTGATGAAGAAGTTGTAATGTGGATACTTGAAGATTGACTGCTGGTGCTTTTTGGTTCTATGGTAGAGGGATATGGTTCAACCCCTTTCCTCGGTTTCACATTTGACTTGTTGGAACCGAGAAGGAATTTCGAATGAGGTTCGTCGTCCAAAGAGACTCCCTTTCTCGGTTTGATACCAGACTTGGCGACAAGTTCCTCAGGTGTGGGGTCATGGACACCCTTTCTGGGTTTCACAGATGTGTTGTCGTTCTTGAACGCAAATTGCTCGTTGGAGAAAGTGGCGATTTCTTCTTTTGTATGTGATGGCTTGATAATTTTGGCTTGAGATGGTAGCGGTTTTGAGGAATGGTTTGAAGGCACTGACAGAGCATGGAGAGGTTCGGAGGAAAATGAGAAGGAATCGGTGGAGGGGGAAGACAGGAATTTGCACTTCGTCAAGGGTCGACAGTTGAAATGTAGGCAATTTTCTTTTGTGGTGTTTTTCTTGAAGCTGGCCACTGAACATGATCCTGAAAATGTAAAAAAAAAGAATTATTACTTTTTTGATTAATATAAACACACAAAATTTAAAGTAAAAAAATATTATTTATGAGCAAAAATTTACAGCGATTTTTAAAAAAATATAACCATACATATACCACGAAAAAATTTCAAAAACAGAATGCTAGAAAGTAAATATATTAATACTTTATATTTATATTTTAAAAATTGCAAAATTAACATTAAATACCACAATTCCTCCCTCCCCCAAATGCACATGAAGGTAAGCTATTTAAAAAATCGCATTTGGTTTCTTTCATTAAAAATCTTTTTCTAAAAAATAACGTAGTTTTTTTTAAAGGGGTTTACTAAAAATGATAAAAAAAATAGAACAATTCTGTTTTTGTAATATATATTTATCTATTGAAGAAAAACATACAGCTTAAAAGAAACACTACACGAAAATTCCAAATTCATTTAGCAGTTTTCACTCCGACATCTAAATCTTCAATACTTTGAATTAGTTATCTTAATTTCTTGCTTTTCTTTTTAGAATCAACTTACAAATTGATAATTTACATTTTTAAACTTGAACAGGAAATTTTTGCATTACAAACAAAAACAAAAACAACAGTGCATTAACAAACAAAAATTTTACAGAACTACTTTCATTAAATATTTTGTATAACCTCTACATCACAATATTAACTTTCAAATGCTGTCGCAGAATTACAACTTATAACTATAATCATTCCCACTCCTGAAAAAATCGTAACAGAGCTTTGTTAGTATTTCTTAGTCTTATATACCGCCTCATCAGTTCTAGGGTTATTTGAGTAACAGTAAGAACACATGTTGCTAGTATTTTTTTTATTTCTAATAACTTATTAAAGAGATCTTTGTTCTAATGGCTTTAAGCTAAAAAAAGAAAGCGCTGAGTTGACCTCATCCAAAAGGAAACTGCATCTATGATGAATATTGGGAGGGTTTCTTACAGA